>CM040246.1:52082474-52414720 GCA_022545495.1 Chrysanthemum lavandulifolium
CTTTATACAATGGGTGCATATATGCTCCTTCAGAATCAGCAATAATAAAAAATAACAAACATTATGCTCACAAAGAGGTACAATACGTAGTATTAAACAGTACAACTAATAGTTTGAAACATCCAGTAGAATTTACACAATTTTTTTGAAAAAAAAATAATATCGATCTACAAATGAGAACACTTCAAATCTCTCTCATTGATACTCGGATTCTTTCACATATTAGGTTGATCTTCACTCCATTTTCAGGATTTACAATCTTGCCCATCTTGTCGCCCTTTATGTGATGTTTCCTAAGCAAGTTGTTACAAATATGCTAACCTGTAAGTACCAAGACAGATTATTAAAGTAGACAGATTATTAAAGTGATGAGCTATTTTCAAAATGGGCTGATGCACTTAATATAAACATAACAAAATAACTAATTCAAGCTCTACTTACTAGCTCATATAGAAGATCGTTGTATCAACCAAGCATACAAACACATTTATGTACATATCTTTTCCATTTTCTTATTAAATTTGAAAAGAACGATCTTTGGTGTACACTTGACGTGTAATAGCTAGATTTGTCATTTTCTCACATACGCCTTTTTTTATCAACTCTTATTCGCAACAAGTGAGTAGCTACGACATCAAAGTTCAATCCTAATAATACAACCAAGTCGACAAACACATTTCCACACATAATATAACCCACGCATGCCCTAATTCAGCCATATATGTGATAACTAAACACCTATTGCATCAAAGTTCTAGTGCAAGTGAATCCTACATATAACCATGCATGCAAACATATTTTCGCACAAAATACAACCTATATGTCGCATTCTGTTTTATACGCCATTGTGAGCAGCTACTGCATTAGAGTTCAAAACCGAATTCATCATAAATACAACCAAGCAAAGAAACACATCACATAATACAAAATACATGTCGCCTAATTCCTCCTTACATACGACAAGTGAGCTTCTACTGCATAACAATTTAAAAGCCAGTGCATAGATTATACAACTAATCAAACAAATACATTTCGACACATAATGCAACTTATGCATATCATAATTTGGCCTAATACGCAACATGTGAGCAACTATTGCATCTCACTTCAAATTCTAGTGCATAACACATATAACCAAACAAACAAATAAACATATTTAATCACATAAACAACCTATGCTTAGCCAATTCCATCCATACTCGCGACAAATGAACATATAATGCATCTCAGTTCAAATTCCAGTGTATCATACATACAACCAAAGAAACAAACACATTTACAACATAAAACAACCTACGCTTAGCAAATTTCATCTTTACACGCGACAAATGAACAAAATGCCTAATGCATCTCAGTTCAAATTTAAGTGCATCACACATAAGCCAAACATACAAACACATTTACGGAAATAAAACAACATATGCTTAGCCTGTTTCATCCTTACACACGACAACTTAACACTGATTGCATCTTAGTTCAAGTTCCAACAGACATACAACCAATCATACAAAACATTTACACATATAAAATAACACCGCTTTAGCTTAATCATCCTTATGCGACATATGAACACCCATCGCATCACATTTCAAATTCAAGTGTATCACATGCAACCACACATACAAACACATTTGCGTACATAATGCAACCTATGTTTAGCCTTAATTCATCATTATATGCAACATCTAAATACCTACTGCATTACAGTTCAGAATCAAGTGTATTGCACATACAACAAACCATACCAACACATTTACACATAATGCAACCTACGCTTAGCCTAATATATCCTTATATGAGACGAATAAACACCAACTGCATCATAGCTCAAAATCAAGTGCATCAGACATACAATCAACCATACAAACACATTTATGCACATAAAGCTACCTATGCTTAGCCTAATTCATCCTTAAGCATGATGACCCAGCACCTACTACTTCGCAATACAAAATCAAGTGCTTCAGACATATAATCAACCATACAAACACATTAAAACTCATAATGCAACATACGCTTAACCTAATTTTTCCTTATACATGACAACTCAGCCCTTACTGCATCACAGTTCAAATCAAGTGCATCGTACATACAATCAACCATAAAAACATAAAACATATTTATGTAAATAAAGTAACATCTGCTTAGCCTAATTCATCCTTATGCATGACAACTTAGCCTCTACTGCATCACAGTTCAAAATCAAGTGTATCGTACATACAATCAACCATATAAACATATTTTCGTACATAAAGCAACCTATGCTTAGCCTAATTCATCCTTATACATGACAACTCAGTATCTATTGCATCACAATACAAAATCAAGTGCATCATACATATAATAAACCATACAAACACATTTACTCACATAATGCGACCTATGCTTTACCTAATTTATCTTTAAACTTGACAACTCAGCACCTACTGCATCACAATATAAAATCAAGTGCATCAGACATATAATCAACCATACAAACACATTTACTCACATAAAAAAAAGCTACGCTTAACCAAATTTATTCTTATACATGACAAGTTAGCACCTACTGCATCACAGTTCAAAATCAAATGCATCAGACCTACAATCAACCAAAAAAAGATATTTACCTACACAACCTGACCTATGCTTAACCTAATTCATCCTAATAAATGACAACTCAGCTCTAAGTGCATCACAGTACAAAATCAAGTCCATCGAACAAATAACCAAGCATACAACAATAAATAACCTGCTGCATCACATTTAAAATAAAAACCTATTACAACAACAACAACAACAAACCCAAAATCCTCACGGGAGGTTATGGGGAGGAAAATGTAGATGATCCTACCTTGCCCTAGGATAAATCCGGGGTAGAGATCTGCTTCAATGAGACCTCCGGCAAGTGCAGTGTCTGGTGAGAGATAGGAGAAGAGAAGAAAGCATAAGACAAACAAGTAACAAGCACAAGCATAAATGAAAACAAAACAAAGTGACGGGCACAGGGGAGAGCACATGCAAAGGCACACAAACAAAAACAAAGGAACAAAGCCCTAAGAAAGCTAGCAGACCAAAAGGAGCAGCATAGGCACACAAAAAAAGGCATTTAAAATAAAAACCTATTGCATCACAATAAAAACCTATAGCATCATTGGTTACACCAACTACATCATACCTACAGGCACGCGCACAAACACTTTTCGACATGTAAAACAACCTCTACGTAGCCTAATGTAGCCTTGTATTCTAAAAAAAAGATCTTTCTGCATCACTGAAATACACCAACTGCACATGCATACAAACACACTTACAGACACTTTTCAACACGTAATTCACCATGCACACAACCTAATCTAGCCTTCTATGCCACAAAAAGATACGATTGCATCATTGCATTACACCAACTACATTATGCATATAAACACACACACAAACACTTTTTGACACTTAATACATCATGTGTGTATCCTAATCTAACCTTATATGCCATAAAAAATCATACTACATCACTATATTACACCAGTTGCATCATGCATACACATACAAAAATACTTTTCGACGCGTAAAACACCCTACACGTACCTTAATCTAGCCTTATACGCCACACAAAATTTCCTAGTGCATCCTGTAATACACCAGCTGCATCATACATACAAATACATACAAAAAGACTTTCCAACACGTAAAACACCCTTCACGTACCCTAGTCAAGCCTTATATACCACAAAAAGATTCTAATGCATCACTGCATTACACCAACTGCATCATACATACAAACACATACATAAAACACTATTCAACTTGTAATACACCATGCTTATATGTGAAAACATAACATCTAATGCATCGCAGTTCAAATTCAAGTGCATCAGGCAAATAACCAAGCAAATAAACACATTTTCGTACATAACACAGCCTACCCTCAACCTAATTCATCTTTATGCGCAACAACAGAGTATCTACTGCATCACAACTCAAATTCAAGTATATTAAACAAAAACACTAGCTTACAAACACATTTGCGCACATAACGCAACCTATCATTAACTAAATTCATCCTTATGTGCGACAATTGAGCACCTACTGGCTACTGCATCACAAATCAAATTTATGTGCACCTCACAAGCATACAAAAACATTTACCTACATAACAAAACCTACACTTAACCTGATACACCCTTATATGTGGCAACTGAACACCTATTGCATCACAGTTCAAAATCAAGTGCATCAGACAAACAACCAAGCATACAAACATATATTATACACATAACACAACCTACCTTTAACCTAATTCTTCCTTATGCGCGAAAACTTAAAACCTACTGCATCACAGTCCATATTCAAGTGCATCATGCAAACAACCAAAAATACAAATATATTTACGCACATAATGCAACCTACACTTAGCCTAATTCATCCTTATACGTGACAACTCAACACTTACTGCATCACGATATAAAATCAAGTGCGCCAAACATGCAATAAACCATACAAACACACTTATGCACATAACGCAACCTATGCTTAGCCTAATACATCCTTATACATCACAACTCGACACCTAATGCATCTCAATTCAAATAAGAGTGCATCAGGCAAACAATCAAACATACAAACACGTTTATGCACATAACGCAACTTTTCTTTAATCTAAAACATCCTTATATGCCATAAATGAACACCAACTGCATCTCAGTTCAAATTCTCGTGCATCACATTGATATGTGTCTAAAAACACATATATTTTACCTTGTTTAAACCCACAAAAATGACCAAAAACACACAAATGACCATATAAATGTTACAAATATCATGAAAATGTATTTTATATGAATCGGTACAAAAAGAGTTGAAACAGCTTGATTCTCATTGAATCAATGGTTTCTTGAAGTTATAATCTTGTTGATGGTTTCTGTGAAGGCATACGTTTCAAAGCAGATAATTCCACTAAATAATATCCGGTCAAACACTCAAACTCAACTTCCCTTTCTCCACCTCTTTTACCTCACATACCCTGCTTTTGTTACCCACTCTTCAACTTGACCTCTAAACCCACTAAACATGTCCCCTCCACCTCTACATCCGGTCAAACACTCAAACTCAACTTCCCTTTCTCCACCTCTTTTACCTCACATACCCCGCTTTGTTACCCACTCTTCAACTTGACCTCTAAACCCACTAAACATGTCCCTCCACCTCTACATGTGAACAAGAAGCATTAATTGCTCTCAAACCGCCTAAGTCGCTTATATGACTTTTGGTGCCAAAAGTAGTTTAAATGGCTAGGATGATTTCGCTTATCCAATGGACACAAATTAAAGTGGGATTTGATTGGAATGCTAGTGGGAACTCGAATACTATAAAGATCAAGAGGAGGCAAAGAGAAGAGCACCTTGGATTAGCCAATGGTCACGTAGTGTAACTTTAAAATGCTTTCTTTAAATTACTTGTCATTTACAGTTTAATGTTGTAATTTTCCTTAAAGTAGTGTAATGGAACATCCTTTTCGCTTTAATTTCAAGTATCATTTCGGTTTCAAGTTTTTGCTTTAATTACCTTTAAATTTTCATGTCAGTTTAATTTCATGTTATGTAGTTGTTTAAAGGACTCAATAAGCTCACATAAGCTCCCGACAAAGCTTTAAAGCTTTTAGAGACCTTAAAACAAAGTTTAGTCTTTAAAATTCGAAAACTCTAAAAATCAAGAAAAAACAATGAAAATCCAAAATAATCATGTGATCTTGGTGAAACCGCATGGAGCAAGGTTAATTGTGGATTTCCTTTGGTTTAGAAGCTTTGGAAAGCCTTAGGATGTGTTCTGGCCATGGTTCTCGGCCTCAAGCGTGATTTCACTTGTAAGCTCATTTTTACCATTTTGCATTTCTTGTTTTAGTCTTTTATATGCTTTAATTTTCATGTTTCGTGTTTTTTGTTGTTTGTTTATGATATTAGAGCTTTATATTAGGTTGTTATGTTTTGGATTTGATTGTGGTTTGATTTTGTATTTGGACTGCCATATGCTAATTTTTTATGTTCATAGGCTTAGACTTGTTTGACATCTTGTTTGTGTTGAAAAAGGTCCATTTTGACACTTTGGTACCTCTGGATTTGATGAAATTGGTTTATACTGTCTTATGCTTTGAAAACCTCATTTTGAACCATTTTAAAGGTTGTTTGGATTTGATAGTGAATCTGTGTTTAAGGTTGTGTTAATGGTTGTTCTTGTTTGATGTACTCTTTACATGACCTTTGCAACTCAGTGAAACCTTAATCAAATGGTGTAGCATGGTAGAAAGTCAATTTGACAGTTGATGATCTCATTATGAGCACTGTGAGATTGTTAGAACTCATAACCTTGCTTAAGTGTTTATATGTTGTTTACCTTTGTTTATTTCATGTTCTTATAGCTTAATATAACTTATTTAATCAGTAGTTTAAGTTTTAAATTCAGTTAAGTCAACTTTTTAGTTTTACTCAAAAAGTCAAATTTTCCTTTTTGTAGTTTTTGAATAAACTAGATAATTTTGTATAGGACTTAATATTGAATTTCATAATTTGTGCTTTTAGGATGTTTTAGTTTTGTTGCTAATCTTGCTTATTGTATTTTTGCTTATTTTTGTTTTTAATGTTAAAGTGCTTATTTTATAGCTTCTTTGTGCCCATTTTTGCCCTGCACCATGGTTAGGACTATTAAAACCATAAGCTTGCAAAAGTTTGTGGAGTTGGGCCTATCCAGTGTACTTGGTTTCTTTGTGTAGCCCTTGTGGCCTAGTTGTTATGTGTATGCTTGTTTTTCATTTGTAGCTTATTTAGATAGCTTAATCAATTCCTTTTTTGTCCCATCTTACTCACTACACAAGCAAACCGTAGTTGAGTTGTTTTCCTAAGTTCATGAAAAGTTCCTCATTGAAATTGAGCTTGTGATCTTTGGCTTCATGTGAGGCTAACCAATCATACTCAGTGTTTTAGTGTTTGTTGAGCTCATGAGCTAATTAGATAAGTTATTTAGAGCTTGTTGTTTGCCCATTCTCAACGGTTCACTAAGAACTTAGTGAATTTACACCATTACCAACAACTCTAAGAAGCTCCTTAGTGATCATGAGCTTGTGAGATTTAGTTCCTGTGGAGCTTATCACGCCCAACTTTAAGATCCTATGCTTAATTTTCCCTAGCGGCTTATTTGCTAGGGCTGCAACTAGCTTCTTGACTTGTCCATTTTCTGAATGCAATGGTTCAGCAGTACCTTGCATTGGTTCAGCAGAATTGCTTATTAGCTTATACCTAGCTTATGAGTGATTGTCAGTGTACACATGCTTGTTTATATTTGTTCATATCACTTGTATTCATACATATTATTTTTCTTTTGCTTTCCTGTGTGGAGCTTATACCAAGCTTTTGCAAGCTTCCATTCCATCCAAGTTAAGCTCAAAAAGCTTAACTGTCTAAACCATAAGCTCACACTACCTCAGTCCATTTTCTTGTTTATATTGATCCATTGGACTTGTGTATATCTTATTTTACCTTTTGTTTCATGTTTATAGCTTTTTCCTAGCTTATTTCAAGCTTAAACTCTACTGTGAAGCCAAAAGCTTAACTGTTGAACTCATAAGCTCTAAATTTGCTTATTTCTTCGTTTGTAAAGTTTTGTTTTCATTAAACTTGTTTATAATCGTTACATATTGAGTTTTAGGAAAAGAAAAGCCAAAAGAACCACTTTTAAGCTAAGTGATAACTTCTACTTAGAAGCTTAATTGCTTATTAGCTTATTTATGTTAATAACATATAGTTTTATATTTTTCCTGCCTTCTTTTATTTATTTTAGAATTATGTAAAAGTTTGATTTTTCTTTATTCATTTAATATTTTTAATAATCAATAATAGTTTTAATACTTAATAATAGTAAATAATTAATAATAAATAGAATAATTGTGTAAATAATACATTTCGCTTTAAAATTATTTTATAATATTTTAGATTTTTCAGATTCTTTATTTCATTTATTTAAGTTAATTTTATATTTTCTTATTATTTAATTCATTATTAAATACATTTAATTCATTTTATTAATTAATTTAATAGTGTAAAATTTATTTTAATTTTCTAATAATTTTCTTATCTTTTAGGATTCCAAAATATGATTTTCACATTTGTGGGAGTTGTATTGGACCGAATTTACTTTTTGTTTTATACGCTTCGCTTAATTTAAGTTAAACGTCGTTTGTATATCTTTACGCTTTTAGGTTTCGATTGCACGTTTTAACGACATACGGTGATGAGCTATTACTATTCACATTCCTAGTGTTAGTCAATCGATTCCTGTTTTTGTATATTCTATATCATTTCAAAGACACACGGTCGTTGTATTACAGTTTACACCTCGTTGGGACTTAACGACCGGGGATATAATTCTATACTCCCATGGATTTTAATTGTCTTTGGTCCTAGATTAGTTTGACTTTTATGGTTGACCATTCACAAGTGGTTGACTAATATAAAGATGACTAGTTTAGGGCCAATCAAAATTTGGCGCCGCTGCCGGGGAGGTGTGCTGCGTAGCGTACTTGTGTTTTGTTGAAATATCTATCCCTTGTATATACATTATATATCATATCATATTTCATTTCCAAAAACAATATAAAACACAAAAATATTTTTCTTTTCTTTCTATATATATAAAAGATAAAAATACAAAACATTTTCACTTTTCTGCTTATATTATAAAATCAAAACCAAAATATTCTCCTTACCTTACTATTCATAATTCATGAGTGGTGACCCCACTCCAATTTCTCATCCAGTCATTTCCTCATGAACAATTTAATTCGAGGTCGAGTCAAGCTAGCGACTCGGTAATCAAAAACAAGAGTTAAACATGGGTTTCACCCGTGTACCACCTTAGTGTGGGGAGATGCCCCACATGTTGTATATAGATCTAAAAATGAATGAAAATTGTAATTATTAAAAAGAGAATAATTGTTGTGTTTCTACACTTAGCTAGTAATGTTATCTTTTACATTCAAGGATTCGACATAATAGCCGAGACTTTGAATATCGAGGACAATATTCATTTCTAAGTGTGGAGGGGAAATTCGCGAATTTGATCATAAATGTACCCTTTAGTCCCTTTTTCCCCAAAATGTCCAAATAAATTTTTTTTTAGTGGAAGTACTATGTACTAAACACAACAAATGGTAATCATCCACCATGTCTAACCCACATAAGGATTGGCTAATCCAGAGCAAACGGCTCTTGGTAAAGATATCTCAAATCCGTTTATGGCTTGCAATTTGCCCAAAATTGTATGGTGTTCGATTCACCATATCTTTAATTAGTGAAGAGTTGGCTAGCCCGCAAGTTTATGGCTTGTGGTAAAGGCGCTTGGAAAACCATAATTGGTAATCGACTCACCAAAGATAATATTGATAATTTATCTAAGAGTTGGCTAGTCCGAAGCAAACGGCGGTAAAGACAAATCAAAACCGTTCTGACTTATGATTTGCTCAAAATCATTTGGTTATCATTGTACCAAGGTTCTTACTTGAACTGAAACATTTTGGCTACTCCCGTATGATGGCTTTTGGTAAAGAGTTCTTTAAAATCCATTAAAACTTCATAAATATTGCTAGGGACTAGCAATAGTTTAATGTGGGGATTTGATATGTGTCTAAAACACATATATTTTACCTTGTTTAAACCCACAAAACGACCAAAAACACACAAATGACCATATAAATGTTACAAATATCATGAAATGTATTTTATATGAATCGGTACAAAAGAGTTGAAACAGTTTGATTCTATTGAATCAATGGTTTCTTGAAGTTATAATCGCCGATGGTTTCTTTGAAGGCATACGTTTCACAGATAATTCCACTAAATAATATCGGTCCTTAAATAAATATCCGTCAAACACTCAAACTCAACTTCCCTTTCTCCACCTCTTTCACCTCACATACCACCGCTTTTGTTACCCACTCTTCAACTTGACCTCTAAACCCACTAAACATGTCCCTCCACCTCTACATGTGAACAAGAAGCATTAATTGCTCTCAAACCCCCAAGTGCTTATATGACTTTTGGCGCCAAAAGTAGTTTAAATGGCTAGGATGATTTACCTTATCCAATGGACACAAATTAAAGTGGGATTTGATTGGAATGCTAGTGGAACTCGAGAATACTATAAAGATCAAGAGGAGGCAAAGAAAGAGCACCTTGGATTAGCCAATGGTCACGTAGTGTAACTTTAAATGCTTTCTTTAAATTACTTGTCATTTACAGTTTTAATGTTGTAATTTTCCTTAAAGTAGTGTAATGGAACATCCTTTTCAGTTTAATTTCAAGTATCATTTCAGTTTCGAGTTTTTGCTTTAATTACCTTTAAATTTTCATGTCAGTTTAATTTCATGTTATGTAGTTGTTTAAAGGACTCAATAAGCTCACATAAGCTCCTGACAAAGCTTTAAAGCTTTTAGAGACCTTAAAACAGGTTTAGTCTTTTAAAATTCAGAAAACTCTAAAAAATCAAGAAAAAACAATGAAAATCCAAAAATAATCATGTGATCTTGGTGAAACTGCATGGAGCAAGGTTAATTGTGGATTTCCTTTGGTTTAGAAGCTTTGTGGAAAGCCTTAGGATGTGTTATGTGGCCATGGTTCTCGCCAAGCGATTTCACTTGTAAGCTCATTTTACCATTTTGCATTTCTTGTTTTAGTCTTTTATATGCTTTAATTTTCATGTTTCGTGTTTCTTTGTTGTTTGTTTATGATATTAGAGCTTTATATTAGGTTGTTATGTTTTGGATTTGATTGTGGTTTGATTTTGTATTTGGACTGCCATATGCTAATTTTTTATGTTCATAGGCTTAGACTTGTTTGACATCTTGTTTGTGTTGAAAAAGGTCCATTTTGACACTTTGGTACCTCTGGATTTGATGAAATTGGTTTATCTTGTCTTATGCTTTGAAAACCTCATTTTGAACCATTTTAAAGGTTGTTTGGATTTGATAGTGAATCTGTGTTTAAGGTTGTGTTAATGGTTGTTCTTGTTTGATGTACTCTTTACATGACCTTTGCAACTCAGTGAAACCTTAATCAAATGGTGTAGCATGGTAGAAAGTCAATTTGACAGTTGATGATCTCATTATGAGCACTGTGAGATTGTTAGAACTCATAACCTTGCTTAAGTGTTTATATGTTGTTTACCTTTGTTTATTTCATGTTCTTATAGCTTAATATAACTTATTTAATCAGTAGTTTAAGTTTTAAATTCGAGTTAAGTCAACTTTTTAGTTTTACTCAAAAGTCAATTTTCCTTTTGCGCTTTTGAATAAACTAGATAATTTTGTATAGGACTTAATATTGAATTTCATAATTTGTGCTTTTAGGATGTTTTAGTTTTGTTGCTAATCTTGCTTATTGTATTTTGCTTATTTTTGTTTTAATGTTTAAGTGCTTATTTTATAGCTTCTTTGTGCCCATTTTGCCCCGCACCATGGTTAGGACTATTAAAACCATAAGCTTGCAAAAGTTTGTGGAGTTGGGCCTATCCATTGTACTTGGTTTCTTTGTAGCCCTTGTGGCCTAGTTGTTATGTGTATGCTTGTTTTTCATTTGTAGCTTATTTAGATAGCTTAATCAATTCCTTTTTGTCCCATCTTACTCACTACTGCGAAGCAAACCGTGTAGTTGGAGTTGTTTTCCTAAGTTCATGAAAAGTTCCTCATTGAACTTGAGCTTGTGATCTTTGGCTTCATGAGAGGCTAACCAATCATACTCAGTGTTTTAGTGTTTGTTGAGCTCTCATGAGCTAATTAGATAAGTTATTTAGAGCTTGTTGTTTGCCCGTTCTCAGCGGTTCATCGAGAACTCGGTGAATTTACACCATTACCAACAACTCTAAGAAGCTCCTTAGTGATCATGAGCTTGTGATTTAGTTCCCTATGGAGCTTATCGCCCAACTTTAAGATCCTATGCTTAATTTTCCCTAGCGACTTATTTGCTAGAACGCAACTAGCTTGACTTGTCCATTTTCGAATGCAATGGTTCAGCAGTACCTTGCATTGGTTCAGCAGAATTGCTTATTAGCTTATACCTAGCTTATGAGTGATTGTCAGTGTACACATGCTTGTTTATATTTGTTCATATCACTTGTATTCATACATATTATTTTTCTTTTGCTTTCCTGTGTGGAGCTTATACCAAGCTTTTGCAAGCTTCCATTCCATCCAAGTTAAGCTCAAAAAGCTTAACTGTCTAAACCATAAGCTCACACTACCTCAGTCCATTTTCTTGTTTATATTGATCCATTGGACTTGTGTATATCTTATTTTACCTTTTGTTTCATATTTATAGCTTTTTCCTAGCTTATTTCAAGCTTAAACTCCACTGTGGAGCCAAAAGCTTAACTGTTGAACTCATAAGCTCTAAATTTGCTTATTTCTTCGTTTGTAAAGTTTTGTTTTCATTAAACTTGTTTATAATCAGTACATATTGAGTTTCAGAAAAAGAAAAGCCAAAAAGAACCACTTTTAAGTTAAGTGATAAACTTCTACTTAGAAGCTTAATTGCTTATTAGCTTATTTCATTAATAACATATAGTTTTATATTTTTCCTCTTCTTTTATTTATTTTAGAATTATGTAAAAGTTTGATTTTCTTTATTCATTTAATATTTTTAATAATCAATAATAGTTTTAATACTTAATAATAGTAAATAATTAATAATAAATAGAATAATTGTGTAAATAATACATTTTCAGTTTTAAAATTATTTTATAATATTTTAGATTTTCGATTCTTTATTTCATGTATTTAAGTTAATTTTATATTTTCTTATTATTTAATTCATTATTAAATACATTTAATTCATTTTTATTAATTAATTTAATAGTGTAAAAATTTATTTTAATTTTCTAATAATTTTCTTATCTTTTTAGGATTCCAAAAATATGATTTTCACATTTGTGGGAGTTGTATTGGACCGAATTTACTTTTTGTTTTTATACGTTTACGTTTAATTTAAGTTAAACGTACGTTTGTATATCTTTTACGTTTTTAGGTTTCTGATTGCACGTTTTTAACGACATAGCTGTGACAGAGCTATTACTATTCACATTCCTAGTGTTAGTCAATCAGATTCCTGTTTTTGTATATTCTATATCATTTCAAAGACACGATCGTTGTATTCGGTTCAGCACTCGTTGGGACTTAACGACCGGAGATATAATTCTATACTCCATGGATTTTAATTGTCTTTGGTCCTAGATTAGTTTGACTTTTATGGTTGACCATTCATGCAAGTGGTTGACTAATATAAAGATGACTAGTTTAGGGCCAATCACACATATACAACCAAGCATACATAAAATTTTATACACATAAAACAACCTATGCATAGCCTTTTTCATCTTTAAACCCGATAACTAAATACCTACTGCATCTCAGTTCAAATTCCAGTTGCATCGATATCACCCAAACACACAAAAAAAACCTACTGCATCATAGTCCCATGTTCAAGTGCATCACACAAAAAACCAAACATACAAACAGATTTATGCACATAACGCAACCTACGCTTAAGCTAGTACATCCTAATACATGAAAACTAAACACCTACTGCATCATAGTACAAAATCAAGTGGATCTCATAAATAGCCAAAGATACAAACACAAATAACCTACTGCATGCATTACAATATGAAATACAACTGCATCAGCATTCAAAACAACTACATCACATTGTAAACTTAGCGCATCACAGTTATAAAGTCTAGTTGAGACATTTTATCAAACACATTGTACGCAACTTTCTTAAACACGTTTTTTATTTGTTTTTTGCTACATTTTGTTCCAGATCTAGCAGAAAACATACATAAGCATACACAAACACACACGTTTCAACAGATTTAAAAGTCCATTTTTCTATACTTTTAAAAACAAGATCAATGACTCTATTACTCTTTGTAGTTGTTAAATTTATCAACAAAAACATGATTTTAGTATAACGAAATCAAGAAACTGATGCAGTAAGAAATTATGATTAGAAAATCTACTTACGAGGCGGTGCAAGATCTAGGAGATTCATCCTCACCATCATTGATGCGCTAAAGTTTTTGAATGGTGGATTGAAACTATAACAAATTGATCTGGTAACAATCATTGACGCAACAGGTTGAGTCGTTGATGATGAATAATCATTGATGAATTAAGATTTTGGAATGAAATAATTAGGGTTTGTGTATGAACCAGCGTGTGGTTTTTTAGAAAGAGGTTTTTCTTTTTTTGATATGAAAAAAAATGGTCCCGAACTGGAGATGAAACACCAGTAGTGTAAATTACACTATTATACAATTGCCCCTAAAGTTTGCATAATTTACCATCATGCCATCGCACTTTTTGATCTAGTCAAATCTGGTCAAATCTGATCCAATGGTTGGGAGGGCTTCTTACCCTTTTCATTTTAACACACTTTTCATTATAACCATACCCTATATATATATATATATATATATATAAGCGAAGACCGTCTTTCTGGCGTCGGTTTCTAGCGGTTTCTAGCCGAGTGTCTGGCAGAAGCGGCGGTATCTAGCGAGTCACCGCGCCTGGCGTGATGTTTAGTTTTCGACAAAATTCCTGCGGCGAATAATTTTTTCAAAAATTGTATATGTATCGCTCGGGAATCCTTTTCAAGAAAGACTTTTCTGGCGTGATTGCAACAACGACAAATAGATTATTGTGTTTTTATGAAGGTATTGGGGTGGCGACGATTATTTACCTAAACATCTTATTCAACATGTAATTTTTAATAGATTGTTGCGGTTTATGGTTCCTTTATTTATTTATCTATTTATTTATTTATTTATTTATTATTATTTTGTTGACTAAATTGGCATTCGATTATTGACTAAATCGGCATTCAATTTTCAAGCGCAAGTAATGAGGAGAGCGATTAGTGCTTTGGATTCGGTTTTAAGACAATGATGCTCAGTTTTCAACAATAGTTTTAAGATGCGATTAATTTTACTTTGACAAAGCGGTATTTGTAGGGTTCAGAATCTTGCTTTCGAAAAATATTTTTTCGTACTCACGTGGTAGCGTTTAGTTATTGACAAAATCAGGTTCGTTGATATTTGTGTGTTTTCTATTGTGATTCCAGTGGGGTTTATGACGT
Organism: Chrysanthemum lavandulifolium; assembly: GCA_022545495.1. NCBI lineage: Eukaryota > Viridiplantae > Streptophyta > Magnoliopsida > Asterales > Asteraceae > Chrysanthemum > Chrysanthemum lavandulifolium. The sequence continues at coordinate 52,097,627 of CM040246.1, forward strand.
TGTATATTACGCATTACGTTAGCGGTAATAAATTATTTTAGAATCAATTTAGCGGTGTCAAATTTTGCCTTGGGCACAACTTTTGTGTTACAACTTTTGTGTTAATTTAGGAAAGATGGTTAGATAATTAGGATATTTTGTCTTCGATACATTGTTTGAAGCTTTTTAAAGTGATACCAAAAAAAAAAAAGATGGATAAGCTTAAAATGAAGATGTTCAACTTTTGTAAATTTTATTAATAATATGTAAATTAAGAGCCATTTTTTCCTATATGTAAAGGGTTTTTAACTTGTCTTGCAAGGCATGAGTTAAGACAATATAAGTCACATAATCTGGGGGGCCGCAAAAAGACACTGTCATGCATTTTATGTGAATCCCGCACTTATTCGCGCGGCACGTATGCTATGGTGTGTTTAAGCTTGCACAGCGCAGCGCGTTAGTTAAACCCATGTAAAAATATATTTATAAAAATTTACATGTCATAATAACAATCATACAATTTTAAGTTCGGGTCATTCAATTAACTTTCAAATGAAAAATATATATATATATTTATAAAAATTATGCAATTCCTAAATTCAAATGAAAAATGATCTGACTATAATGAAATGACTACTCATTACTCAATAAACTCAGCAAAAATAATTCCTTTCCATTTCTTTTTTTTTAGCATTACAAGTGTTTTGTTTTTCTCTCATTATGAGCTTTTTAATTACGCATCATATCATAAAAATAATGTATATTTTGGGTCCCGTCTTTTGTCTTTTGATTTTTCCTTTTCTTTTGCTTTCTCTTTTGCTTTTTCTTTTTCTTTTGTTTTTGCTTTCTTTTGCTTTCTCTTTTGCTTTACAGACCAAGTGTTTACAATGTAAAATGGTTATTTGAACCAATGCTTCTCGAACACCGGTTTCCAAGCTACCTATTCCGACAAACATTCAGGCATCCCAAGTGCCACCACTATCATCGACCTCAATTTTCATGTCATTGGCCTCAAATATCATACATATCTAATATGAATTCTAAAAACAAAAGTATTATCTGTATCAAAAGAATAACTAAAACAACCTCATTAAGTTCATAAAAAGTGTCAATTAAAAAAAAATCTTTAAAAAAGCATGAACTAAAGTTTTAAAATGCTTTGTCGTATATAATATTCTTCAAAAGGCATGAACTAAATTTCTAAAGTGTAGTGCACATGTTGGTTTATTTTAGTTGTGAAATGTCAGAATGTTCCCCACGCCTAGGAGTAACTTTTAAAAGGCAATGCATATCAAGTGGATTGATTTAATTTCCCCATACAAAAATAATTCAGGAAAGTAATAATTTTGTACTACAAAATATAATTTATCACTTAAAAGTGATTTATTCTCTGTTACAAGTAGCAATAATACGGTTCTTTAAAAAAATTAAAACATTAAGGATCTTCAAAAAAATTAAAAAAAATAAAATAATACGGATCTTTAAAAGATTAAAAACTACTAAAATATTACGGATCTTTAAAAACAAAAAAAACTACGGTTCTTTAAAAAAAAAAAAAAAAAAAAAAAAAAAAAAAAGATTAAAATAAAAAAAAATACAGATTTTTATAAAAACAAAAAATGCGGATCTTTTAAAAAATATATATCTATAAAAAATATGGATCTTTAAAAATAAATAGATCTAAAAAAAATTAATAGATCTACAAATAAAATCACTATCTACAAAAAAAAATTCGTATATATAAAAAAATTAAAAAGATTGAGGATCTTTAAAAAAAACTACGGATCTCTAAAAAAACTTAAAAATTACGGATCTTTAAAAAAATTTAAAAAAATACGGAACTTTAGAAAAAATTAAAATATTACGGAACTTTAGAAAAAATTAAAATATTACGGATCTTTAAAAAAACAAAAAAAAAAACTATGGTTCTTTAAAAAAAATTAAAACATTACGGATCTTAAAAAAAATAAAAAAAAAAACTTTGAATCTTTAAAAAATAAAAGAAAACGGATCTTTAAAAGATTAAAAAAACTACTAAAATATTACGGATCTTTAAAAAAAAAAAAAAAACTAAGGTTCTTTAAAAAAAAAACATTATGGATCTTCAAAAAAAAACTTCGAATCTTTGAAAAAACTTAAAAGAATACGGATGTTTAAAAAGATTAAAAAAAACTACTAAAATATTACGGTTCTTTAAAAAAAATAGAAAAGAATACGGATCTTTAAAAAAAATAAAAACATTAAGGATCTTTAAAAAAAATTATATCTATACAAAAATTAAGGATCTTTGAAAAAAATTAGATCCACAAAAAAAAATAATAGATCTACAAAAAATTAGATCTATAAAAAAAAATACGCATGATCTATAGGAAAAATTAAAAAAAAAATTAGGGGTCTTTGGAACAAATAATAGATCTATAATAAAACACAAATCTTTTAAAAAAATACGAATCAAAAAAAAAAAAAAAAACGGTGTATACAAAAATACCAAAAACGTCGAGTGGTGTGGTGGTGGCGCGTCGGGTGCTTGCTGCTGTGTGGTGGCGGCGGTTGAGTGGTGTTGGCGGCGGAGGTTGGGTGGTGAAGTAGGGTGGTGATGTTTTGTTGGAGAGTTAATTTAGAGAGAGATTGTGTGTGTTTTTGTGTGTGTTTTTAGAGAGAGATTGTGGTGATGTGTTTGTGTTGTGTGTGTTTTTAATTTTAGGTGAAAGGTAAGTAATAAATATAAGATGGAAGTATGGTAGGTTTATATGGTTTTGTTGGTTTGGTAGTTTTTAAGGGTTGGATGTTGGTTTGGTGTGTGTAAATTTGAGCTTTGATGTAGGTATGGGTGAATCTTAAAGATGGAGGTTGGGTTTGGTTGGGGATATCGTATTTTATAAGTAGTATATATATATATATATATATATATATATATATATATATATATATATATATATATATATATATATATATTATATATAAGAGGAGGCTGCCACAAAATCGCCACTTGGCGTCCGTATAACTTATGTCATATTCACCATATCATCATTCAATATCCACCTAAGCATTATTTAAGCAAATAAAATTCGGAATAATTAAAAGTAAAAATTTGGCCTTTACAATATTCGAACCTGGATCTGTTAGTCAACAAACAAGCCTTCTACCAATAGAGCAAGCCAAAAGTTGTGATAATCAATTCAAAACAAACATGTAATGTCATAATGATACCACATTCTTTACACCATTTGACTAAATAAAACCCTAGAATAATATAAATCACATATTTTTCTTCTCTATTACGTTTTGTTACTAACACAATCAAAGCCACGTACTTCCCACTGAAACCCTAATAAACGTTTCCAAGCCACCACAATCACATAAGTTATTGATCGATCAAACTCAATAATTTTATCCTTTTTTATTGTTATTTCATTTATTTTTTGCTGTTCAATTCAAAGTATGTGCACCTATGATCACAAAGCCACTAAATCTGTTCTAAATTGAAAGGTATTTTTCACTACTCTTTGTTTTTATGAAAATAAATTATTAGATGATCAAACACATTAATTTTATCCTGTTTTGTTGTTGTTTCTCGGGTTTAATATACAACGGTCAGATGTGTATACCTATCGGGAAGGCTTTGTCCTTTTTTGTATTAGCAAGCTTATAAAAAGAAGGCTTCGTATGTGGAGGGTATGTTTCTTTTTTTGTCTACGTCACCTGTTTGTTGCTACTGTTTTGCAATACAAGTTTATATTGTCATGTGTTAAATGTTAGGCTTTACTGCTATCATGTTTAAGCAATCCATATAAATTATATTATTGTTTTATTTCCTGCGTGACTTTACCAATTGAAGCATGCATGTTTACTGGAATTCTTTTTTGCAGTTCGGGGATGATTGACTTAGAAGAGTTTTCATTGGTCACTGGCAAAGCAGCTTGGATGGCATATTTGGTACCATATTTTCATAATCCAAAATTTAATTTTATCACGTATGTAAATACCAACGTAGTCTCTTTATTATTATTTTGGTGATACACTAATTTATGTGTGTTTGCAAGTACATAAAGTCATGAATTCTTGACGATATGAACAACCTGTTCTTCCTGAATGAAAACATTAGATTGAAATTATGATCCAAAGGCTAAAGGTACGTATTTAATTTTTTCATCTTAAAAAGCTATTAAAAGGATTAAATCTAATCAACCGACATGAGAATTATTTTGGATAACATGGAACTGTTTATTGGATTGAATTATAGGGAACTTCTTCATGTGCTACAAGCATTACCTTTTTTAACGTTTTTATATGGATGAGGTTATACTATATAGAATATGCTCCAATGATAGACTTTAATGAAAACATAATTTGTCTCAATGTTGCTCCCTGTCATCACAAGTGTATGTCACACACTACCAAGTTTTGATTTCGAACATTCCACTAATGTTCTTAGTAGACCTGATACGACTTGCAAGAATGTTACTTGCAAAGGCAAAGACACTAGGTAAAACAAGTGCATAATCAGGAAGAAAAGGACAACAATATAATCCTATAAAAAGAGAAGGTTATCACACAGGACTTACGGACTTCCAGTCTTTAATATGTTCATGTATTGCTCTCAAGAAGCTTGTGGAGACACACGTAATGAATCACAACACCAACAAGCATTCTGAAAAATTATTGGTTTCTCTTGAAAACGTCATCCGTTGGGTTAATATCTACCACAAGGCCAGCAGGGATCTGGCTTTTGACTGGATAAAGTGCGCGTTTCATGCCTTCGTATTTATAAATTTAAATTTTACAAGCAAATTAATAATATGTTTTCATTCGCCTTGTGATTTTCTGAGCAGGAGGGATTTTCTTCCAGTAAGCAAGCGGGGTTTCAAGCTTTCTTATCCGGATGTAAGAGTTAATAGTATGATAGCTATTAATACTTTTGTTTGCTCTAATAATATGTTGCTCGCTATCTCAAGTGGTGAATCCTAGACTTTTGATGTATTCGGTCGAGGTGGTTGGTTTGTCAACTATTTATTTCACAAGCAAACTCCAATTTTTTTTAATTTAATGTAATTTTTATAAAAATGCACCAAGAAAATAGAAAAAACGTATTACATTTTTCATAAAAACGAAAAGAAGATAGAGCCATCATTGTTAGTTTTAGACACTAAACATGTTTGTGTTACCTCTCTAATACTTCGTTTTTGTGATATATTGATTAATATATTCCAGGTGGAATCAGATGATCTACTCATGGCTACAAAACCAGAAGTTAAATATGTTCCTGTACATACATACACTCATCAGAAGCCTTGGTATTTTTAGTGCTATGTTTTGTTTTGAATTAGTTATATAGTTACAGTTTCTGATAATGCACATTCTTGCAAACATAATTCATATATTAATCGCATAGGATAATCTTGTAAATCAAATTTCTTGAATTAAGTTATTCTTTGCATTTAAACTGAAAATTGTAGCTCTGTTGTATCAACTTCGCCCCTGTTTCAAGTCCAGATGTAGTTAGTTTTGGCCAGCAATTAAATTGATAATAATAATAAGACGAGTATCTGATTTCCCAAACATTGTAAAGTGATCAGAGGTTGAACGTTTGAGTATGAAAAGGATTATAACATTAAGAGAGGACACATATGTTACTAACTGCTTGAAACAAATAAACCTAATGTTATTGTTTGTTTCAATGCATCAGTTTTCATTAGACATTGCATGCACAAGGGACATTCTATGCTTTCCAGATTATGTGAATAATGTTTTTATCAGATTGCAAATGACTTGATATGATTGGTTCACGTTGATGTCTTTTACATTGAAATAGAGTTATGTCTGCACTCCTTCCTCCTAATGACAATGTATCCCCATTTTAACAAAACTATTTTGTTTATGAGGCTTTTCAACTGTTGTGGTGGTGTTTCTTGGTTTTGAATTACTTGCCAGGTTTATCTCCTTTGTTCTTTATTTGGATAACAGACCCTTTTATGCAGTCGATCAACTCGAATCTGCCAAAGACTCACTTAAATGGATCACTGACTACCTTAATGCTCATACTGAACCTTATGTGTTGTACATTCAGGTAACTCTTAATTTGCCTTGAAAAAGGAATGGAGTTTTGTCTATATTTAACGAGCCAAAATGGGTGATTAATTACTAAATTAACGATTTAAATATCCTTATTAGGTTGGTGATCCAGTACTTGACCACAAATGTTGGGATAGACCGAAAGTTATGACTGAGAAAAGACCTACTATACAAATAAACACATCTACCCCTGGAACAGAAGTTATAATGGCATTTGCATCACTGGTATCCAAATCCAGCGATTCAACCTATCCGTAGAGATTCACCTTTTGTCAGATTTGATAAAACAAAAAATACTATTGATACTTTATGCATTCATAATAGACAAACGTATCAAAAGTAGGTTTAGCATGTTTTTTTTGTATTCATTGAACACAGGTATGTATTCAAAAGGTTACATGTCCGTCGATTCCTGATGGAAAAGATCTTCTGAATTTGAACCTATCAGGCTTCATTATCGTTTTATATAACTGTAGTTATAGCTCATATAGTTGATCAAAAGGTTACATGTCCCTCGACTCCTGAGTGGAAAAGATATTATGAATTTGATCTGAATGGAGAGGCATTGCCTGATGAGGATGATGATGGAGTAGTTGTAGAACCTTTGAAAGTACTTTTACCTCAATTTTACTTGCTGTCAGTTATAACAGATAGTTACTAAAAAAGGTTAAGCTTTTGAATCTGTGTGAAGACTTGAGGCATGAAGGGGTCCTCACTGAAACGAAGAACTCTAAGCTTACAGAAAAGCTATTCATCTGTGACTCAAGAATCAGTGAATTGTAGGCACAAGGTCGTCCTGTTCAATTGTGAATCAGTGGTGGTTTAACATATATCAGCATGTGTAAAGAAGGGTTTGAGCTGATTAATATGACCAACACTGGCCTACCCAAAATTTCTACCAATTTGATAGAACTATTACTCAACTCTTTAAATATTAGTGCTATCATTAGAGGTGGTAATAATGGCAAAAGGAGATTTGAAGAAAAATTTTATGTCACCCTGTTTGGATGAATGTGATAAGATAAGTGATATTTCTTACTTGAAACAAATGGTTAATTTAACTCATTTGAGTTTGTCTAAGTGTGGGGTAAACATCACTGATTCTGGGAGTTTAGTTCTATTACAAATAATCCCAAATATTGAGGTGTTGAATTTGTCGTGGTTGATCAACGTAACGGATATTTCATTATCTCAAATTGCTAGCAACTGTAAGAAACTGGTGTTTATTAATTTGACGGCTTGTGAGGCTATTATTGGCAAAGGTGTACATTGTTTTGCTCATGACCCGGCACTGGAATGCCTTTATATGTCCTCGTGTTACAATATTTCTTGGGAATATGTGGAGTCGGTTGCTTCAACTTGCAGAAATCTAACATATATTGAGCTCAGTAGTAGAATAAAGTTCCCCATGCCAAAAGATGGTTTGCAAAACTTTTATTTCATTATGTGTCTCTGTATTGAAGTTTTTGTTCATCACAGGCCCAGCATTATTAGTTGATGTTCCAAGGGACAGGAACATAACAGGTACCTCTTCAAATCAACACTTGGCCCTTCATATTATATAAACGCGTTTTTATCTTGCAAGTTCTCTTTCTTGTGTTTGAAAAAGTAAGAATTATCCTATTATGACTAATCCACAAGTTAACCTTTTTCAGCTGAAGTTATGGAGTCGTTAAACATTCCCAAAGGAGTAATGCGTGTGCTTTTCAGAACATTAAACACTGACAGGTAAGCTCCGTTAACTTGTTGCCATATTATATTTGAAAATTTTGTTTACATATTTTACGTTTTGGATCATTAAGAGCAGGCGACTAATGTGGAAAAACCAATTTGACACAAGCTTTGTTGGATTCATGAAGGATGGAGCACAATGGCTGAAGGACAACACTGACATCAAACTTGTTGGTAAATAAACATGGTTATTAAATTTATAACTTTGTTAATGGGAAATATATTTATGTACTTGCAGTATAATTTGATTCAATCCCTATTGTAAAATTTAGGTGACAAAATTAATAACCTTGAATAGTGAGTAAATAGAATGGGGTGGGTAAATGTGTTTGGAGTAAGTGACAATTAAGGTGTTGACATTTGAAATGGTCTGAATCACAAGGAGGTGATTTAATGCATTGAGTTGGGGGGATGTCTATCACTTTAATGCCTTTGATAGCGAAGCCTTCGATGCTTAAACTATTGGACCCCTTAAACGTTGTTCGGTTAAATAACCAGAATCATAAAAACAGTTGTGTTTGTAGAAGATAGTATTTATACATGTTTTTTAGTTTTTAGACATGTTATATAATTTTTATGGAAAAACTTTTTTATGGTTACCCGCCTTCTTTCGCTATAGTAAATTATGTCTACGATAATTATAAGACATGCCAATATTAGATACAGTAGCGGTCTTAGGTAAAAATTTGCGGTAAAAAATGAGTTAAATTTTGTAACCATTACCATTTAATTTAATTTCATAGCTTTGTAAATTCAAAATGACCGAAGCATTTGTGCTAAAATAGGCGGGTCTTTATATTGGGTTACTTTATGTTCGACTTTAGGCTTTTGCTTTGATGTGGTACTGTTTGTATACGCTTAATATAGTAAAGGCACAATGAAAAATGGTCACACCAATTTATAATTCAACTTGCACATTTATGACCCTGCTTAAGAGAGGAATATTGAACCCTGTTTTTAGGCCGAGTTGGAGTTCTTTGCTTACTTTGCACACAACTTAGTGCTGTGGTCGGCATTTTCTTTTTCAGGAGGTTAAGTCGTAATTCCTAAAGAGTTTATGCACCTCTATTATTTGACTGACACATGGTAATCTTGCATAGAATGGAACTTGAAGAGGCATCTTCCTTTATTTGGACATGATGGGCTATAGGAACTTAAGAAAATAGTTGGGTTGTTTGAAGATAAGATTTATACTATTGCAACAAGAAATGTTAGTTATGCGTGTGTGCGCTCTATATATCATAATCTTATTCGTTCTGTAGTTTTTTCCTTTTGCTTTTGTGGAACAAAGATTTAGGATAAGTCTATATGTAAAATTGAGCTTAGTACTCCAATGGTACAAAACAATAAATTGATGTCATGTTTCTTTTATGTTGTAAAACACTTTGGAAGCTAAACACTTGAATCCATTTGACTTGCAGTCCGATTATCTGCATAAGATATCCTTGAAGATGCTGACTATGTAGACCAGATCATAAAATCCCATGCCAGACCCTATGCAGGCAAACAATGATTTAAATCCCATGGCACCGGGTATAATGTTTGAAACTCTAGAGACTAATAATGTAAGTTTAAGGGAAAATTGCTCATTTTCTTCATTATCCTAATAAGATAGTAAGGCATAGTTTGATATAATACTAATATGTCATATAAGCTCGAATAGTAGAAGTCAGTAGCAAAAGTGGGTTGATGAACCTAAACTTGATAAACTTATAATCTGAAAAAGTGGGTTTATGGGTTCCTCGAGATATACGTAAGCTCATAAGCCAAACAAAAAAAGGTGATATATAAGAGATATACGTAAGCTCAAAAGCCAAACAAAAAAAGGTGATATATAAGCCCCCTAAACATGAAACTAAGGGTTTTGGTAAAGCTTTTTTTAGGCTTATGAGCTTATGTCTTTTTTGCTTAAGCCTACTTTTTACAGCTTATTTGAAACTTACAAGCTTATATAAGAGGGTGTCTGTGTTAATTTATTTACTTGGGTTATGAGCTTTTACATGTGCTCATAACCCCACTTATAAGCTTATTATCAAGTTGAGGAGGTGTTTGTGTAACCTTATTTAATAGCCTTATGAGTTTATTGAAACATTGAAAAACCAATAAGGTCATACTTTATGGCTTATGAGCTTATCAACTTGACCTCATAGCTTAGTTGAGTTCATAAGTTCAAATTCATGTTGAGAAGCCATAAAAAAATGAACTTATTTAATATTTAATTTTTCAATAAGCTCATAAACACATCAAATAAGTTTACAAAAATCATATTGAGTTCATAAGCAGAAAAAGTAGCTTATGGGATTTCAATATTTACATAAGCCCAATAAATAAGCTAACATAAGTGTCCCTCAAATGTGACAGTAGATGAAAAAATCTTGCTTATTGCATATGAACAATTGACACCTCAAAGCATATTCAAAAGATAGTATAACCATATAATGAGTTGCATAATTTATGCTTTTGTCATATCAATTTTTTGTTAAAAGTAGCTTGATTTTTGGTTATAAAGTAACACATCAAGAGGGTCGCATTATGTTAAATTATCTATGGTTACATCTTTACTTGACATTGTATTATATAATTGGGCACAAGAGATAACGGGACTGCACGGTATTGTTGGGACCCACAAGATGTTAGCGATGCAAATCCAACCATAAAGAAGTGCAGACGAGGGAAGGGGATGAGGTTGACCAAGAGCTTGCGAAGATCAGACTTGAGTTGATGGTTCAAGTCTCCAAAGCTTGGTGTAATGAGCTTCGATGTTCTAAAACAAATGTCAAGCAGAGCTTCATTGTCCAACACCATACACTCATATGCGCTCTCAACGCTCTCAACAAGCTGGTGTTGATACCTTTCTAGGGTGATTCTACAGTTTTTTTTATGCTGGATCACACAGGATTTTGAAGTTAATGCGGCATTCGATCCACTTGCAGAAAAGGTTAGGTTCATAAATCGTAATCAAGTTTAATGATGTATATAATTGATTATCATGAAAAAAGTAGGTCCTGATTTGGATTCTGATTACATTCTTTGGTAGTATAACTTCTATATAGAAACTGTTAGGTTCATAAATAGTAATCAAGTTTAATGATGTATATAACTCATATCATGAAAAAAGTAGGTGTTGACTTGGATTCCCATTACATTCTTTGGTAGTATAACTTCATATAGAAAGTGACGTCCGGTGCCGTTCTAGGACAATCAACAGCAATAAAATATATAGAAAACAGAAAAAAATGACGATAAAATTAGATTAGTCACTATTATAATTTCATTAGTAGAGTTGTCATTTTGAGCCGTTTACATATGAATTGGTCAATTGGGTCAAACAGGTTGATTTTACAATAAAATGTAGCTGAATTGGAAATGGGTCAACCTGCCAAACAGATTAAAAGTTGCCGGCAGCATCCAAACATCCCTTTTACCAGCAAACCACGTGCAATTCTTGGGAATGCAATTGGGATTGCTCCTAAAGATAAGGTATAGACTGAAATTTCAAGTTATTAAGCATTTCCTGACTTTTTTAGTATGTTCTTGGTCTGACTACTCAAAATCACAGAATTTCAAGAAGTATATTGAGATTGAATTGCACCTTGGTAACATGGACCATTGTCGGAAGCTATACGAAAAGTATTTGGAGTGGTCACCTGAGAATTGCTACGCATGGAGCAACTATGCTAAGTTGGAAAGATCTTTAGTGGAGACTGAGCGTGCCCGAGCCATTTTTGAGCTTGCAATTGCGAAACCTGCACTAGACATGGCAGAATTATTGTGGAAGGTAAATACTTCTTTTTATAACCTTAGTTGTATGGTAACTTCTCATATCTCAATCCTATAGTGAGAGTTTCAGATTTTGCATCTCTGTTCCTATTGTTAGCCTGTGTAAATGAGCCCACCAAGTAAATTGAGTTTCTAAAAAAGAATGTCATCACCATCTGTTACTGGTTCTATGGATTCATTGTCTTTTTATTGTTTAAACACTAATATTTGATTTATTTGATTTCGCTATTTATGTGGGTGCTTATTAGCTCTTAAACAAGCAATCGTAGGCACCCTCTAAAGCTATTATGAGTTAGCAATGTCGTTATTAATGAACATAGAAGGGGTTAATTTAAATCTTGGATTATATAATTTTGGTATGAGTATGTCTTTAGCTTGGGTCAATATGGTTGGGTTGGATAATGGGTAACAATGGGTTTTGATTGAAATGGATAATTTTATCATGGGTCGGGCTGATTTGACAAGAGCGAACATTTGTGTCCATTTCATAAAATAGATAATGTCCTGGTGTTCTTTAGCGTTCTTTAGTTTTTGCTTCATATAACTCTTATTGTGTCACAAACCTTATGTATCTTCTCATATTAGTTATACAATTTTGTATTAATATCAATATGCACTCGCGTAATTAAGTTTGTAAAATTTGACAGGAAACTATCAAGTGGCTAAATGGAATGGCACAAATTTTTTTGTGAAGATACTAGACAAAGATAGCTATTTTGACCCTGAAAGCATGTATGTGCACATATATCCCATTTTTTATCAAGTAATGTATACAATATACAGTAGCTGCTGAAATATTGATTTTGTTAGCTCTGCATGGTTGTACTAAGATGTGGGAATATAGGTGCGTTGGGTGACGGATCAAACAACCAAGCTTTAAATGTGCATTTGTTTCCATTGGTATCTTTGAACAACTAGAATGTAGTCTAATTAATTGACCTTATATATGGTCTAAGTTTTTCTATTGTTAAACAAATAAAATTTGGTGGTTTGATTGTTGATTAAATTAACACAACAACAATTGTTAATTGAAAGAAAATCAGACGGGGCTCATGGTTTTATCCAAATATATAGGTGACAATTCATATCATTCTATTTATATGTGTGCATGTATCTTTTTGCATCTTCTTTTGGATTACTTATGTAGTACTTATCGGCATCTCTGAACTTACAATGTAAAATAACCTTTTGGTAAATCACCTAATCTGATGGCATAATCTAATGTAAATATACCTTTGTTCTATAATTAGATGTGTTGAAACCAATGTCTATATACCTTTGTTCTACTATTAATTCTTAGTGTTGATTGTAGATGCATTGTTTGAGAAGGTATGTACTTTGAATCATGTATATTATACTGTTGATATTTTGTGGTAATTTGTACCAAAATGAGATTATTGTTTCCTCTTTAACCATGTCTCTATTTTTTTAATCCGAACACTCTAACAGTGAACATCATGTTATTTAAATATAAAGCCTAATATGCCATGTATAATTATGCAGGTGGTAAAGTGGGTACGTTTTGCACTATGCCTTGCAAGATAATAAGCCGATCCGATAAGAAGATGCTTTTTGAGCTTAAATGAAAATCAAGGTCAAACTTTATCAACGGTGGCACTCTATTTGGAACGGCCAGCTTTTTCACATGAACAACTATATGTATTATGTAGCTAATTCATAGGTAAAAATCAAGAAGGGTCTAAAAGTGCTATGTTGTGACAAAGATGACAACATAAATTTCACAAACAACGTTGTCTACAAAAGAATTCCTTCATAGATTATAAGTTTGCTTTTATGTGTTATTCTCCGCAATCATATATATGCAGTTTTCCTGCGGCTTTTAAATAACATCAATATATTTTTTTTAAATAGTAAATTTTGCAATGTGATTATATCAAGATTTTTACATATATTACATGAACACTAAAGACGAAAACATATGTTTTATATTGGTCACAAAAGGAGCATTTCATTTTTATTGGCTTGTCTGGCCTATTACTCTTGAATTGCTTAAATTCATATTAAAGTTCCTTTGATTATCACCTATGTTTTAAAATGTAGTCATGCCCGCTTTCCTTATATATTATTTTCCGTTAATGAATACCTTTCAACAATAGAATAAACTTTCTTATAAAATCTTACAAACTTAAACTAACACACTAACATAAATAAACAAAATAAAATGAAATACCCATACTTTAAAATAATTTTCCGTTAACTAACACCATCTAATCACAAGTTATGCACGCGTCCTTAAAAATAATTTTCCGTTAGCTTACACCATCAAAATTAATAAAAATTAATTTTTTTCATATACCATAACAAAATAAAATGAAATAAAAAATATTCAAAAGTAAACTAATACCCAAAAAAATATAAAATGAAATCCCGTCCTTACAAATAATTTTTCGTTAACTGACATCATCAAAATCATAATTACAATTCATGACCACGTCCTTAAAACTATTTTTCTGTTAACTAACACCATCAAAATTAAAATTACAAAAAATATAAAATGAAATCCCCGTCCTTACAAATAATTTTCCGTTAACTGACACCGTCAAAATCATAATTACAATTCATGACAACCTCTTTAAAAATAATTTTTCGTTAACTGACACAATCAAAATTAAAATTACAGTCATGCCCACCATCGGTGGCGACATCTAGATATATATATATATATATATATATATATATATATATATATATATATATATATATATATATATATATATATATATATATATATATATATATATATATATACATATATATATATATATACATATATATATATATAGGCTCCGTCCCATCGGAAGGTTTTTATTTTGAGAAGATTGAGAAATCTTCGTTTGAGCAAATTGATTCATGTTTTTGATTTGATTACAAGTAAACATCATTTTATAGTGAATCGAATCTATAAATCACAAATTTGATTCACAAATCATTGTTAAAATCGAGTTAGATGATGATTCATTAAATTTGTATGAGATGATTCGATATTTTATATATATATATATATATATATATATATATATATATATATATATATATATATATCAAAATCGAGAGATTTTAACATTGATTCAAAAAAAATTTACATTTTGAATTTTAATCACATTAAAATGAGTTTTACGCTTGAAAACATGAATCAAAGTTAAAATCTATCATTTTGAAAACCTTGTCAATCTTACCAAAATAAAACCTTACCAATCGATCCGGATTCTATATCTATATATATATATATATATATATATATATATATATATATATATATATATATATATATATATATATATATATATATATATATATATATATATTCCATTGAGAAGGTTTTTATTTTGAGAAGATTGAAAATCTTCGTTTGAAAAAATTGATTCATGTTTTTGATTTGATTCACAAGTAAACATCATTTATAGTGAATCGAATCTATAAATCTAAATTTGATTCACAAATCATTGTTAAATCGAGTTAGATGATGATTCATTAAATTTATATGATTCATGATATATATATATATATATATATATATATATATATATATATATATATATATATATATATATATATATAAATCGAGATTTTTAACATTGATTCAAAAAAATTTACATTTTGAATTTTAATCACATTAAAATGAGTTTTACTGAAAAACATGAATCAAAGTTAAAATCTATCATTTTTGAAAACCTTGTCAATCTTCCAAAATAAAACCTTCCAATCGATCAGGATTCTATATATATCTATATATATATATATATATATATATATATATATATATATATATATATATATATATATATAGAATCCGGATCGATTGAGAGGTTTTTATTTGAGAAGATTGAGAAGGTTTTCAAAACGATAGATTTTAACTTTAATTCATGTTTTCAAGCGTAAAACTCATTTTAATGTGATTAAAATTCAAAATGTGTAAAAAATTTGAATCAATATTAAAAATCTTTCGATTTTGCGATATATGTAGAATCTTTGAATCATCATACAAATTTAATGAATCATCATCATAACTCAATTATAATAATGATTTGTGAATCAAATTTTGTGATTAATAGATTGATTCACCATAAATGATGTTTACTTGTGAATCAAATCAAAAACATGAATCAATTTGCTCAAACAAAGATTTCTCAATCTTCTCAAAATAAAAGCTTCTCAATGGAACCGAGCATATATATATATATATATATATATATATATATATATATATATATATATATATATATATATATATATATATATATATATATATATATATATATATATACACACACATAGGCTTTATTTTCAAAACCTCCTTAACTGCGAGAACCCATTTTCCACCTTTGGATTAGCTTAACACACATTAACTCACCTACAACACATTAAACACCCAAATCCTCTCCAGAAACGGTGATTATCAATAGAAAAAAGTCAATCCGATCATCAATTTTTTCAAAGAAAAACACCGATCAGAAAAAGGTATGATCATCAATGTTATTTAATTGTATTGTAATTATTTATTTCTTTGTGTATCTTGGTGTTTTATGTTGCGATTGAAAATGTAATTGCATGTCTGTTTCTATGAACTTTTATGGTAATATGCTTTAAATACAATTTTTTTTTGTTATTGTTGTGATCAGTAATGGTAATCATCATAATTGTTTTACTTGATTGTTTGTTATAGTTTTGACTAGTGTCCGGTTTTTTTTTTTATGCGTGTTTGATAATGTATTATCATGGTGGTTTGAGATTTGTTTTATTTTTTTTCTCTGCTTGATGCGTGTTTGATAATTGTTTGACTTTTTTGTTGTTCTGTTTTTCTATGTTTGATGTACTAGATGTGTGGGTGAATAACATGTATGTGTGGATGAAAACATGTATGTGTGGGTAGCATGGGTCAATTACAAAGGTTTTTATCAGGGGTGTTTGCAAATGTAATGATGTGTGAGTTACATAAGTGTTTGCATTTGTAACATGGGTCATTTACAAAGGTTTTGTATCAGGGGTGTTTGCAAATGTAGACGATGTGTGTGTTACGTAAGTGTGGTTTAGTGAGTTCATGAGTAACATGGGTGTTTACATAAATGTGATTTATCAGGGGTGTTTAGTAAGTTCATGAGTAACATGGGTGTTTACATAAATGTGATTTATCAGGGGTGTTTAGTAAGTTCATGAGTAACATGGGTGTTTACATAAGTTCATTAGTAAGTTCATGAGTAACATAGGTGTTTACATAAGTTTGGTTTAGTAAGTTCATGAATAATATCGGTGTTTACATAAATGTGATTTATCAGGGGTGTTTGCATAAGTGTGGTTTAGTAACATGGGTGATTTACATAAGAGTGAGTTACATTAGTGAAAAACATATATATGTGGTTGAATTTTATATAAAAATTAACAATTTAGATATATGGTTTGAGTTACAAGTGAAACATTTATTTTTGAATAGAAGGTCAGAAGAAAATGGTGAATACAAAAAGAAGTGGAAAAGGCAAAGAGGCGGTTAATGTTGAGGAGGAGATAAATGTTGAAGAAGAGGAGATCGATGACGACTTTGTTGATGAACAATGGAACAACTCAGGTAATTTTCTGACAGTGTTGCGATATAGTGATGAAACACAAATGTTGACAAATGGGTGTTTGGAACAAGGCCGATTAACAATCTTTGAATGTATATGTTGCGGGTTTAAGAAGAAGTGGTCGGAATAAAGGCAGCAGACAATCGATGTTACCAAAGGTACATAATTGTTATTTAATACGTGTCACCATGTCGAGGCAATGTATTACTTTATTTGGTTGAGCGGTAACTAATTTTATATGTATTTTATGTGTTTTGTATAGCGTATGTGAAGATGGACGGAAGATCGTCAAACAGGAAAGGGTTCAAAGACTAAGAGGAAGAAGGTTGAAAGTTCAAAAGTTGAAATTGAGAATGTTCCCAAACGAGAAGAGGACGAAGGTGAAAGTTCAAAAGCGATGTCGATCAAACATATCAGTTCAGATACGAACAAGTCCGAAAAATCTTTCAATGTGATACAAAACCTATCGCCAAAGCAAGGCATGTGCGGAGAGAATGGGGTTTGGAGCATTGTTGGAATTTAAGTTAGATGGTATTCCCGATAGGATTGGATTTTATGTTCCGACAATTTCAATCCGGATAGTATGGAAATTAAGATGGGTAAATCTTCTATTCGATAACAAGGAGTTGATTGGAGAGTTGTTGGGAATTAGGAACGATGGTTATGATATCCTGGCTGCTGAAGTCGAAAGGGATGTTGAGATGCTACGTAACTGGAATGATCAATATGAAGGAAAAAAGGAAATTTCAACTGGGAATGTTAAAGATAGAATTAGTATGTCGAAAGATGCGGACATGAACTTTAAGCTAAATTTCATTGTCCTATTTGCCAATGTTATGGGTGGTGTTAGGGGAAAAGGAGTTTGTGATTTAGGTGTCCTGGACCATTTAAGAAGTGATTCGGAGTTGTTCAAAATTAACTGATGTGAGTATTGTTGGAGATGTCTCCAAACATGCAAGGAAGGGTGGAAGCGAGACAACTCGAACAGTTATTTTTTGGGACCAATTTCGATTCTAACTGTAAGTTCAGAACTTTTTTTCAGTTTAGAACAATTGAAAGTATGAATTATTATTTTTGTATCATAAGTGTTTTTTAATTGAGAATTATGTATGAAACAGATGGCGTACGTGGATGGAACAGTTTGTAAAGGCTTCAATGTTCGTCGCATTAGACCGACTACAAAATTCGGACATTTGAATTGTTGAAAGCGAGGAAAAGCGGCCGATGGGAAGAAGCTGGGCATGTGTGAACTAGCGTGCATATGTAGAAGAAGACGGACCCAATGCACGATGATGAGGAGGTAATATATGATAGTTAATCAAATTATGTACTATTTGTTGTGCGTATGTGTTATTGAAACATATTGTATGCATTTATGTAGGGATTCGTATGGAATTTGTCGAAAGTTATAGAAGCTATAAGGCGTGAGCGTACCTGTTTTGAAAAAACTTTGGATGCGGGTCTTGCAATGTTCCATGGTAGCTTGTTGATATCGGATTTAAATCAACAATACCGTCAAGTGTTGCTTATTACACAATCCGGCGAGGAGGGTGCAATACCGGATGGCGTTGACAAATCAGCGGACGATGGTTTGAAGTCTAAGGAAGGCATAGTTGAAACGAACAAAGATCCCTTTGATTCGCCTGCATTCATGATGGGTCAGGAAACACAGGTGCAAGTTTTTAGATCATCGGATAAGGTATCGCTTGAATTTTATGGCAATGAAGATGCATGGAATTTCGATGGACCGAGTTTCGATTGGCTTGACACGGGATCCGGTTTTCGTACGCAGAAAGCGTGGAAGAAGTGGGTCAAGAAAGGAACATAAACAAGATGAAGTATCAGAGAAGCTAGAGGATGGGAGGCTGAAATCGGAAAGAAAATGAAAGCGAAAAGGGTAAACAAGCACGCTGACGGGTGAAGCGATGAATGCGATCCGATAAGTGTTTTGAAACCGGAGAAGGGTCGCGTGAAGCGTAGGATAACAAAATCTGACCTTATGGTATCACCGTACTTTCCGAGAGTGCTTGGCATCGATAATGCGCTAACAGAGGAAGAGAAACAGGTTGATATATATCTGATTAAGAAGAGTGGCGGAGATCTAAGGTAATCAAGTTTGTTTTAAATAAATTAACTGGAAATTTTGCTTACAGTGAGGTTATGTTTGAGGCGGAAATGGTAAAAGCAACAATGCAACAAATGTACACTCTAGTGGATGGTGCAAACATTGATGATGAGGTTATCAACGCGTGGTCTGCATTTCTGAATTCACTAGAGAAATATAAAGACAGTTGCTCATATTCCCGGTTTTTCTTTCCTACTTTTGTTGTTGTAATTTCTATACTATGAGACTTATGTTGTTTTGAATAATAAAATATCAAGATGAATCTAATAAACAAATGTGCGAGGATAAAAAGAAATTCAATACAAGCGACGAAGAGGCGAGATGCTTGTGTGAAGGAGTTTCGATGTATGGAGATGTGGGCGACGCGGGGAAAAACTACTTTACGATGTTGACATTGTAAGTTATAATTAGCTTTTATAGTATTCATTGTAGAAGGGTGTTTTTGTTTCATGGAAAAAGGATGTTGACCAATATGTGTATAGAATCGTATGTGTAGAATCTAGGATGTAGATAGTATATATTCGTGTTTATAGTATTGTAGAATCTAGGATGTTTTGGTTCTTATTTGAGGAACAAGGTTGTTTTGAATGTATCCGGTATATATTGAAAAATTGCAGGCTTTCATACCAGTAAGTAATGGTTCCCACAAGTATGTGTTGTGCCTTAATTTGAAGTACCCGGAATTAAATGTGTTTGACAACAGTCGGATGAGAAATAAAAACAGGAATGCCAAAGTTGTTTATTCAGTAAATGCATCAGACCGGAGAGTTGGTAAAATCCTGGTACGTACTTGTTTAAAGGAAATATAATAGTAAGTATAGATTATATGGTATATTTATTCAAAACATCTATGAATGCAAAGTATTAATCGTGCCAAATACATGCAAGATGTGAAACATGTGAATCACGAGGAGCAATTTATAAAGTTTGAAGTTCGTAGGCACGAGTTTGAGTGGGAGGCCGATAATGACCTAACGACTGTGGTATATTTGCTATGCATCACATGGAACATTATATGGGTGGGAAAATTATTTATTGGAAGTGCGGGATTGTAGAAGAGGAAAAAGTAGACATCACAATTGTCCAAGCTTGGAAAAAAGTACGATGCTGCCTACTCCTAGCGAATGCAACACGCAGAAGGACAAAATCAAGAAAGAGTTAGGCGCATATGCGAGGCCCCAGTGTTGGCATGAAAGCTAGGAAAGTACCACGTCCACGTAAATGAATGAAGTCGTATCTGAACATTAGTATTTCATCTTTTTTATCTTGTTTAGCATATCGACAATGATCGTATGGTTTGTTTCTTTTGTGTTTTGTTGATGGGTACTTGAATTTAGGGATTTCTGATCGGAACATGATCGTATGGTTTGTTTTGAGTTTTGTTGATGGGTACTTGCGGTTTTTTATCTGAATTAGGATTTTTGTGTTTGTTTGGATATTTCTTTAAGTTGCATTCTCTTTGTTGTTTATTAACATGTATGTATGCAAAAAAACATGTATGTATGCCAAAAAGCATGTATGTTAGCAAACCTGAAACATGTATGTTAACACACTTGTATGTTAACACAATTGACACATGTATGTTAACACAAGTGTTTTATTTAAAAAAAACATGTATGTTAACAAACTAGACACAATGTAAAACAAGTAACATGATTTATTATATAAAAGTTGTGCATGACAAAAACATATATGCAAGGTTAAACATGTATGTTCCTTAAAACCATAACTGTTTGTTGACTGACCTAATAAACAGGCATGCTTAAACATGACTGTTCTAGTGAATAAATTAAAAACAAGTAACATGATTTAGTATATAAAAGTTGTGCATGACAAAAACATGTATGCAAGGTTAAACATGTATGTTCCTTAAAACCATAACTGTATGTTGACTGACCTAATAAACAGGCATGCTTAAACATGACTGTTCTAGTGAATAAATTAAAAACAAGTTACCTGATTTATTATATAAAAGTTGTGCATGACAAAAACATGTATGCAAGGTTAAAAATGTATGTTCCTTAAAACCATAATCATGTTGGTGACCTAGTAAACAGGCATGCTTAAACATGACTGTTCTAGTGAATAAATTAAATTAAATGTGCATGTTCAATCAAATGAAATACTTTCGAAATCTTCAATAAAATAAATGGTCCAAAAAAATAAAATAACTTAAAGATAAATTTTCCAAAAATCAAACCTCAAAACCTAAGAACCAACAAAAGATGGTAAACAATTGTGCACAGTAAATATATTTGAAAAAAAAGTGAATAATAATCCCTATAAAAGCACTAGTCGTCAGCCTCTTCATCAAGTATCTTGAAATCTTGATTCATGTGATTGGTAAGAATCTTCGACTCTCGAGATTGGTTGTCTTCATCAAATTCAATGAATCACCATCCGGTTCATCTTCCTTGTCGTGAAGATACTTGACTTCTGGTACTTCTTGCATTTTTTTGATCGTCGATTATGACCCAATTCACCACACGCACTACATATACGTCGTTTGAAAGCTCATTTCTGTTCGTTTTGCTTTCTTTTGCGCTATTCCTTTTCACGCGAAGCTTTAATTACGCCAGAGCCCTTTACACTACACTTTTGGTTCTTGATATTGACTTTGGGAGGAACGGTAACACCCAAAGATCTTCATACATTGCATCTTTGTTTTGATGGCGGTGATGCGGGTACATTAGCCTTAATATCTAGCTTCAACCCTTGGACCTTTGAAAGAAAATCGGATAGCAAGTTGGGTCGAGTTCTAATAAGATTTATAGATTCCTCAACCGTGGAAAGAATTTTAGATGCAATAATCTCAGTTTCTTCAATACACGGTCCATAACGATGTCTCTTTTCACGTAAATGCGCGGGTAGCACATTTTGACGCCAATGATTAGCTATGTATCTGGATGGAATTGTGGTTACCCCATTAATGTTAAAAACACATAAAACATGTCTGCACAAAATTCCATGTCGATTGAAATGACCACACGAGCATTCTACGGTACCATCCAACTTATTAACCGAAACCTGTAACAATAAATATGATCAACTAAGATACGATGCATAAATGATGGACACGAGATAAATACAATAATAATGAACCATATATGGTTAACATGCATGCACGTTGGTCGGTTTGATAGTATGTGCATGGATGTTAAACTGAACCATAAATGTTTACGAATCAGGAACATAAATGTTTAATTAATGTGTTACGAATGTGCATGCATGTTACACTGAACAATAAAATTTTAAGTGATATAATCTGAAAAAAATAAACTTACCGTTGCATCCACGATCGTATTGTTTCTCTTATCCCTATGGCGTATGACACAATAATCAACATCCCCTTCCGTCTGGGCACCAATTTGTGCACATGCATACAACGCTTTACGTATTTCATGTTGCACATCCCTAAAAGCAGCGTGCGGTAAACTTGACATGCATGGCTCAATAGCTAATTGCGTCAACATTACGAGTCTTTTCAACGTTGTGTTATCTAACACACGTTGGGTGTACCTCTGCTTTTCCATAGGCGATTCAAAACACAACATAAAATGAACAAGCGAGTTCCACGGATTAGAATAAACCTGAAAAAAGGCGTTTGAACTTTCGAACGTGAAGTTGTCTTCATCAAACTACACATTGGAATTTTGTCAAAATAACCTGGAACCCATATGTCCCTTATTGCATACATGTCATTTAGCCAATTGTTCTGACCAAGATTGTACTTTGCAATCAAATCATTCCATCTTTCTTCAAAAACTTGCGGACCAATGTACATATTCCATACAAGTTTGTGAAACTCTTTCCTGAATTCAGAGTCGTCTTCAAGGTCACCCAACACCTGTAAATGGTATTTAACTGGTTTTAGTAAATTTTCATTAATGTAAACTATTTAACCAGAATAAATATACCTTGACGGGAAGCTTCTGAGTGATGTGCCACATGCACAATCTATAAGTAGAATCTGGTAACATCTTAACAATAGCCTTGCGCCAATACGACATCTTGGTCGATAAGAGCCAAAGGTGGTTGTTTTGTGAACCTTCAAAATGATTGAGCATCCAACAATAAGATTCATATTTTTCATTGGACAATAAGCGACACCAAAGCGTAACACATTTTTGGTGGTGGTCTACCGATAAAGGGTACAAAAATCATGTCATACACAGCAACGACGGAAAGAAAAGTTACTAGTATAAAACATATATGTTTTTCATATGATTTTTTCCAACACAAAAATATGGTTTAGAACTTACTTATTAGTTTTGAGCGTAGCATCAAAAGAAACAACGTCACCAAAAGCAACGTGTTGCACTTCATCGTCTCATCGACCCAAAACATACGACACAACTCATCTTTTACGGTGTGATGAATGAATGAAAACCTGAGGACATGCTCCTGTCTTTTAGCATCTTGTCAACCAGCATTTGAGCATCCCTTTCTCCAATGAACAAATTCATCCCACGTCTAAAATTGCTCGGTCGACGGGCATCCCACGTACTAGATCAAATCCACCCAACAGTGCTACTCTCAGCCTATGGGCCTTCTGTGGACCAATATTAGACAAAGAAGCACGGTGAATGAACATATGATCACCAAATTCCAACTGTCGTCTAGCTTTGCTAAGATCCATATTAGACTCGTCAATTAATTTATGGTTATGATTCTTTGTAAACTTGTGTAGCTTGTATGAATTTGTTCCTATAATGTGTTTTAAACTTAACTTTGCTTTACAATTAGTTACTTGAGTTGTCGATCTCCGCTTTCTTTTTTTTTACCATCTCCATCACCACCCTCTTCAACAACTGGATTAGGGACTTCAATTAGAGTATTAGTTTCAACAGGCTTCCTCGGTTTACCATGCCTATGGCATACCAAGTATCTGTGCGTTACAACACCTGTTTTTTTTTTTTGTTCACGATTCTGAGCATGAACCTAGCCTTAGCGGCGTACACCGTGTCGCTTTCACCGCTTCATCAAAAGTAGCAAATATATGACCCTTTTAGGCTTCTCATTAGCGAGCGTTTGGCACATAATATTTGGTCCTATGGGGTGATGGAATACACTCTAGGTCAATGTCAAACACATCGATCTCATCAGCATCTACAAAAAAACAAACAAATATATCAGTTTACCATGCATGCACATAGTATTAAAAAAAACAAATTTACATATCTGAAAACATAATTGTCCAAATTTAAGAACCTTTCAAACTCTATACATGAGCAGATGTATGAAATTGGATGTGTCACTAAACAATAAAAATGAAATACCTATAACACAAAACATCCATGTTTAAGCAGGATAGCTTAGATCAATAACCTAACAACTAACACTTTAAAAGCAATGAATCGATAATATGTAACAAAAACATGCATGTTTAACCGGAAAATTGGATGAATAACCTAACACTAACAATTTAAGCATAATGAATCGATAAAAAACAAAAAATGAATCGATAATATGTAAACGTAGAAGTTGCGTTTGAATATGATAAATTACAAGATATTAAATAACATGCAAAACAATGAATCTGATAATATGTAGACGTAGATGTTGCGTATAAAACAATTAAAGATACCAATGTTTTCGTCTTGATCAATGTCTATATCATCTATATCAATTGGATCCTCAGATAACACAATATCACGTTCGTTATGGTGTTGATTATCGCTAGAACCCACGTGTTCTTGGTCGACAATATTAACCATGATGATTGATGGAAAAGTATATAGGTTATTTTTTGTTTAAGGAGTTATTGAAATTGAATTAGGGTTTATGAGAATGAAGAAGACAACACGTAAAACTACTTTCACAGGATCTGGAAAAAAAATATAATTTGAAGCCGAAATAAAATTATTTCCATGTTTGTAGCATATTTTGAACGAAAATAAATCTGGATAATTCAAATGAATGTTAAATTACTATAAGGCCCCGATTTATGAAAAATAAAATAAAAGAAAATAAGTTTCCTAAATTACGATTGGGTGGAAGGAGTTCTCGCATTCTCATGATTAAGGAGGTTCGAAAATAAAGTTTCACTATATATATATATATATATATATATATATATATATATATATATATATATATATATATGTTTTTTTTTTTTATAAGTCGGTTTTTATTAATTTTATCTACTTAATTTACTTTCCTAACGGGCAAAGGCGAAGGCATGTGAATAAATTTTATAATACACTTATATAGTGAATAATGAACTCAACAAAAAAAGAATGGTTATTCGATAACTTATTATATTTGTATCTTATGATTATTAATCTCGAGCCCTTAAATATATCCCAAATACATGTTTCATATCTCTTTCTCATAGTTTTGTTCGGTAGTTTCTTTACTTTGGTTTATGTCTTATGAAAAATAAAAGCCAATAACCTAATAAATTACACTCCTTAACCCATTAAACTACAATTAGGCTCTATGCTCACATTCACCTCCTTTAAAACCTCCATATTTAAAGTGATGATACACATGATTATTTTTGTGGCTACTTCAATACTTGAGTCGACCATGGTTCAACTACTACTTATGAGCGAGGTTCGCGGCGTCTTGGTGTTTTCTCATATAGTAATGCACAAGTTACATGAATACTAAATGCCCAATCACCTTAGCTACGATATCAACTCTAACATAATCAACATATCATTAGGGTTTTGAGGAAAAGAGACATACCATTGTTTTTTTCTTAGCCAAACCACACAAAAAGCGTCCACCATAGTTCTTCAACTACAAAAACCAACATAAGATCATTGGTTTTGAGAAAAAGAGCGATGCTGTTATTTGTCCCACCAAACCTCACCAAAAGCCTTTACCATGGTTACGCAAAATAGCGAACATAAAATCATGAGGGTTTTGAAAAAAGAGACATAATCACCTAATAATATATAAGCTCTCACAAAATAAAAGATTAGATGCATGCATGAAAGTTCACCATGGATTACGAATATATAGAACGCATACAATGTCGACATGTCGATAGTTACCTTACAGATGCTCACATGGATTCTTAATAAGAATTTAAACATATAGATCTCAATGTCCTAACAACAACAAAAGCAATCAAATGCACAAAAAAATAGCAACTTCTATTAATTACCATTTTATTTATTGTAACATAAACCAAAAGATGATGAAGCATACAAAAGTTAAGGTTTTCGGAATTTATGAGGGAATGAATGGTGCAAGAATGATCTTCCCTGGGATATATCACTAAACTTTAATAAAAAAAATATGTATCGTAAAACATAGTGTTTTTTTTATATACACATTATAATATGAAAGAAAAAAAAGTATGCCAATTAAACTGTGGGCTAAGATTACGCTAGCCAGATAATGAAAAACAAAGCTAATACACACCATTAATCATCAATGACTCACTTGCAACTACTCGATCATTCATGGTAAAAATAATTTTGATACACTCCATTATTTTAACTTCGATACGAGAACAAATAATTGATACTCAACTTACGGATATGTGGATTTTAACACTAATAACGCCAATGATGGTGAAGCAAATAATTACCTCATTTAATACACACATCTATACAAACTATTGATACACCAATGAACAAATTTCATAAAATAATTGTAGCGGTGACAAGTTACGTATGGAGTATATATTTTAGTATATAAAGTGTCAAATTAGGTTAAAACATATTTACACATTGTTTTTTTTACCGATGAGTGTTATTATTGCGGTTTTTTTATAAACTCTAACCAAATTGTTGAATTTCCACAATAGAAGGTTGTCGTTTATACCAAAAGCATGACTTCGTCGACTCTTGTTACGCCACTTAGACACGGGATCAACTCCACTCTCATCACCACTTGCGACCCATTTCGACTCTCTTCCACATGCCACATCATCAAGTAAAACTCTAATAGGTCATCCATAATTAATTCGAAGTTTGGAAGAAATCAATTATAGTCTTTGTAGTTGTCTCTCTCTACCCATCGACAATTGAATACAAAGGCCGTATATTTGGCGCAATTGAAATCTTGAGGGCCAATTTATCAAAATCTGAACTTTTCAGACTTTAGCATCGGTGGTGAGTAAGCAGGAAAACTTCTTTGGGAAGGCATCGACTACTAACTATTTAAAAACTCTAGTGGGGTGCGAGCCGCGTCAATGCTAACTTGCTCCCAAGCCTCGTAAATCTTTCCATCTTGGTTTCATGAATAAACATAATGTCACCTTCCTTAATTTTCGGACTCTTTTAGAATATCTTCTTTGGGTCGAGCTTCCATTCTCTCTACTCATTCACGGTCAATTGCCTAAATGCGGGAAAAATAATAAAGAAAAGGAAGAAAACTTTATATCGAGACAACATCGAGATCGAGTTGAACTCTCTCTGCAAAAAGCTAACGTCTTTATCGTTGGCAAGCACCTCAATAGTCTACACTTTATGTTAGAAGTTTTATAGGTAATTTCAGTCTTATAACATATTGTTGATTATCTTTATGAAAACCTTCGAGTATTGTAGGTTAGTCATTAGCCAAGACTATGAACCAAACAACAACAGATGACCGCCCTCACCACCTACCCCTACACATACATAAACATATTTAAGAATGATTGTGTTTTAGCAAGTAATCAAAATTCTAATACCGAAGACTTATTTATTTATGCTAGTAATAAATATGTACCATTATCTACTTGTGCTACTTATAAAGAATCTTTAAGTTGGCAACTTAAGATTGATTAAATGTTCATAAAGCTAGTTTGTGATGAATCACGAGGATTGTTCATTAGAAAAACATATATAGTTTTGAACTATTTTAAATGTAATCATCAATAGATTTCTAGATTTTCAAAAACTTTTAACGCAGGTTTCATGCTCTCAAGCTCTTTTGCCTCTATGAAGAAAAGTTATTCTTGTTTTGGGGTATGTCGTACTTGAGGGTGAGCTCAAGATAATCAAAGCCAATAGCTCAAATCTTGTATTTCTATAGTGCGGGTCCATTAACGAGCTCAAGTGGTTGATAGGATGTTAGAAAATAAATTAAAATAGATCGACCGCTTAAACTTATAAAGAACCTTTAAATTGGCAACTTAAGATTGATTAAATGTTCATAAAGCTAGATGTGATAGATACCGAGGACTATTCATTAGAAAACACATATATAGTTTTTGAACTATTTTAAATGTAATCATCAATAAATTTCCAGGTTTGTCAAACAACTTTTAACAGCATCGTTAACATATTTTTCTATAGCGAAAGAAAGGTGGTCAAGAATAGTTGCATTTTCATATAGTGGCAAACCTATGAGGTGAAAAGAATTCAACAGCATCAGCATGAATACTTCCAACTCCTAAAATTACATTTTAAAACATACTCCGTAGGTAATCAAAAATGACATGATGAAATGATACCGGGTTTAGTGATACCGCCAATGTACACTTTATAGTCTTACAATAAGGAAATAATCAAATGTCGTGTTTTCCATTTGCGTATGAATGCAATAAATCGTGCTTAAAAGAAGAAAATCGAAGCTAATATTATATAACTAAGAACACATGTATAACTTAATTATTATTAATTATATCGAGTTTTCTTAAACATTGGTCCATTAAGATATTTAAATAAATACGTATATAAATGACCAATGTTTGATTAGTCACGTTACTTTATCCATCCGTCTGGTCTAAGTGGGATATGGTGAGCTTCGTTCATCATAACATTGATAAGAATTTCGTAAAGACTCTTGGTATGTAGATGTAGAAGTTGAAGCTTGTGGCAAAATCTTGTGAACTCATCAAAAGATCACGGATGATCATCAAAGAGTGAGGCAACACGTAAATATCACAAGCGATGAAACGAGAAATGCAAATCCAAGCAATGATGTCAATCGTAATCACCATTAATACACATTATTCTTTTAATCTTATTGAAATTTACCTCTTGATACACTTCATTAATATCCGTGTGTTCCTTCCTATACATGTTCAAGATGGTAAAAATGATTTGTATACATGATCATCTTTTTGAAAACGTTTACGCAAAGTAGGGATAAAATAGTTATATTCGAAGTTAATAGATATGGTTTCTTAATTCACGAATAAGAATATAAGTAGCACATTTATTTTATTCATAAAGCTTATAGCCTCTTGAACTCCTTCGTTCTCTTTTCTTGCAGGGCTTCCTCGTCCTCAATGACAATGATTTCGTAACCCTTGACAGAAAGTGTTGAAACCAAAATTAAATTATTGTGACCTCTAACGGTTCTTTCACCGCCGCAATGACACAGCGTTATCAACTATGCACCTAAAAGTTATCAATTAAGGTCAAATCACAAATTAAATATGCATCCCTTAAATAGAAAGTTATTTACTTTTGTGCTTTGAAATATTTCATTACATCAAGAAACATATCATATTTTTCACGTTGGTGTTGGAACATGTCCTTGAAAGTTTACGCACTCGGTTGTAAATCGTAGTACAACCAAGAGTTTTTATAGGTATATATACACCGAACCTTTCCTAATCCCAGTACTACACATAATACCATAAACAAAAAGCAATCCCAAACACCCTAAGATTCAATCTTGATAAAAGTGTGTTTCAGGTTGCATAATTTAATCCCATCTTGCACTAATAAAAGGAACATAGAAATGAATCAAATTTGCAATGACCTTTAGAAGAGAGTGTTATTAAGAATGTTGATGATTGATGGTGTGCCTCAGGAACGGAAGATGGCTTCTCAAAAACACCATTGTGCCTCATCATCGCCTTGGTTGTCTTGGGAAGTTGATACCACGAAACCCGCTTCTGCGGAACTAAATCGATTATAGGAGCCGGTAATGGAGAACTATGCCTTGATCTTGATCAATCCCTTTGTTAAAAAGATGTTCGTCCACCCGACCATGAACTTGAGGCGTGTTACTAGTGAAGGGTCCCCACGAGGCCCAGCCAAATCATGTTTGCAAAAAGCGACATAGTTTGTCTTTGAATGAAACACAAACCCATTCAGAACACAGTCCCCACTTCAACCCATTCTCTTCTCATTTCACAAATCATAAAAAAAATGAATCAACATCATTTGTTGTCACCTCTAACTTCATTTTCCAACCGAATCAGCTCAACCTTCACCGAGTCCTGTAGTAGATCCTTAAACTCGTCTGGCTCTATGCTACGACCGTTGGCTTCAAATTTTACAGTGATTACAATATTTTCAAATTTCATAATAGTGATTTAGAGTGTAAAACTATATTAAAAAAGAACAACAGAGATAATTAATAAATACTCAAATTGTCGTAAACTTGAGAATTGTCTTCACGACAATTTGAGTATTTATTAATTGTCTCTGTTGTTCTTTTGTAATAAAGTTTTACACTAAGACATATTGAAATTGAATGCTCAAATTGACAATTTGTCGTAAGGACCATTCATATTGAAATTGAATGCTCAAATTGTAATTTTTTTTAGAGTTACTCCAATTTCAATATGAATGGTCCTTCACGTCTGAGCTTACCTTGTAAACATGTGGAGCACCGTGGATTTGTATATCGCTAGAAGCTATTTCACCAGGAAAGAAGTACATCTTAATTATGGATCCTGATGCAACCCGGACTGAAGTAATGCTGTTAATATATGAAGAGAAGTAATTGAACTTGAAAAACTTTTGCATGCTTTATTCATAACCCAAAAGTGGTTTAAATAACAAAACAAATAACAAGCAAAGAGCTAAGATTAAGGAAGCCAACTAACTAGGTATTTGACTAAGGACTACGATAACAAATAATAAGATAAGTAGGAGCATGCAAATTGACTTGTTCTCCTGCGAGACTTGCTTAATCCTCAAACTTCTGGGCCTTGTAATCTTCCTCTTTGGCTAGCTATGGAACTTGGGTCTTGGGCTTCCTTGTGGAGCTCGACATGGGCGATAAGTGAAATTTGTTCGTATCATCGCCTCGTCTGAAGAAAGCGACAATGTCCGCATTGTCGAGATTAAAACGGATAATCAATCGCATAGTCTCGCGTGTTTCCGGTAGCTTCCTCTAGTGGTTTAGACTCCCATTGAACCAATAATTCCTCCGTTCTGCGGCGTTAACACGAGTTTGAAGAATAGCTCTTGGTAGATAGTCGGCCATACCATGATCCACCTTGATCGAGTGTTTCCGGTGGTTGCCATGGTTTCGTAACTTTGCTTCAATAAAGAAACATGGAAAAGCGGATGAATCGGGACCCGCGGCAACTCAAGCGATGAGCAAGCGTCCCCACTTTCTCTAGTACCTTAAATGGGCCAAAGTAGCGTTTTGACAACTTAGATAACGTCGGCAACTACTGATTTTTGGCGGTATGGTTGTAGTTTCAAGTATACCATATAGCCAACGATGGCGCTTTGTCAATTCTTTTCTTATTAGCTTGCTTGATCATACGTTCTTGTGACTTTGAGATTGCCGCCTTGAGGAAGTCAATGATTCTATCGTGTTCCACTAAGGTCGATCAATAGAGTGTGTGGTAGAGTTCCCCGAACATAATTGTGGATGGATGTAACGTTCCGACCATAAAGAGCCTTGAAAGGGTCATATTGATGGTGCTATGGTGTGAAGTGTTATAGGAAAACTCGGCCAAATATAAGTAGCGTTCCCAGGTAGCCGGTTCTTGAAAAGCAGCTAAGTAAATAAGCTTCAAGGGAGCGATTAACGACCTCGATCGGCCATCGGTTTGTGGGTGGTAAGCGGCGGAATGTAATAGTTTAGTACCAGCTTGCTTGAATAACTCTTTCAAAAGCGACTTAAAAGCAGTGGTCGCGATGCGAAGCGATGGTATTAGGAAGACCATGCAAGCGGTATATCTACATCAAAAAGTTTTGCCAAAGAAGGCGCGGTGTAGCACGGAGATAAAGCAAGGAAGTGAGCATACTTTGTAAACCGGTCCACTATCACCCAAATTCGACCTTTCCTTTTGATGTCGGTAAATTGGTAATGAAATCCATCGAAATATCCATCCAGGACCGTCGAGGAATCGGCAATGGTTGGATGAGCCCATATGGTTTGTGATTATCGACTTTGGTTGTTTGGCATCGGTGCATTCCCGAACAAATTTTGTGACATCACGTTTAAGTCAAAGCCATGCAAAATCATTGCTATTCTTTTAATGGTTCTTGTTATACCCGTGCCCCCAGGTGTGGGTGATATTCCCCAATAGCCTTTGTCGAATATCGTTGGCGGTGGAACAAATATCCGACCTTTGATGAAAACTAGTCCATTCGAATCTCATGATATGGAAATGAAGACTTGTTGGTCAGAATAGAGTGCACCATTTCTTTTCCATCTTTGTGTTCGAAAAATAAGTTTTATTTCCATGACCAAGTAGCTTGAGGGAAGGAGATGGCGAAAAGAGGCGGGTTTCGATCGACTCAATGAGTCGGCTACAACGTTTTCCTTGCACGGTTTGAAGCGAACTTCAAAATCGTATCCATCGGTTTGGTTAACCATTTTGTTGCTCAAAGGTGCGAATGGCTTGTGTTAAAATGTGTTTCAAGCTGTGATGGTCGATGTAGATGTAAAATGGTGACCCAACAAATATTGTCGCCATTTTTCACTTTCTGTGATTGCGAACAACTCTTTAGTATAAGTGGATTGGTTTTGCATTGTTGGACATAGTTTTTTACTAAAAAAGCAATGGGGTTATTTTTTGGGATATACATGCCCCTATTGGTCATCTGGACGCATCGGTGGTGACTTGAATTCTTCTTTGAAATCGGTAAAGCTAATGTGATTATGTTGGCCATGTCGCTTTTGAGTTGAAGGAATGCGTTGTGGTGACATCAGACAAGAAAATTTTTCTTCTTGGGAGAATGTCGGTGAGTGGGCTAGCCACTTTGCATATCCTTTAACGAGCGTCGATAATAACCCGTTAACGAAAGCATACGTAGAGTGGTCATGGAGCGTGGTTTCGACCATGATTGTATAACCGATTTTCTCGGCTCGGTTCCACACCATTTGAAATAATATGGCCTAAAAGCAAGTCGATGAACCCCAAAAGTGCGCTTAGATGGTTTGGCGTGGAATGCATTCTTGTGCGTTTCCAACACATGTTGTAGATGCTTAAAGTGGGCTTCTTGATTGGATTGTGAACAGTATATCGTCAAAGAAGACTAGAACAAACTTGCGGAGGGCGGGTCGAAGATGTCGTTCATAGCGGTGAAAAAGTTGATGGTGCGTTTGTAAGCCAAATGGCATTACAAGAAATTCATAGTGACCATCGGTTGTTCGGAAGGCGGTTTTGTGGATATCTGCTGTTGCCACTCGGTTTGGTGGTAGCCCGGTCATGAAGTCGATTTTGAAAAATCGTTGCACCATGTAACTCGTCTAATAGTTCATCGATCGTTGGTATAGGAAAAGCGATCCTTTATGGTAGCCGTGTTGAGTGCTCGGTGGTCTACACAAAACCGCCGGTACCATCTTTCTTTTGACTAAAAAGCAGGAGGCGAGAAGGCACTTTGGCTTGGTGGTATGATGCCATCGCGTAACATCTCTTGATCAATTGAGTCATAACTTGTTTTGGTAGTGTGGATAACGATACGGTTTCACGTTCTGACTTTGTTGTCTAGTATAGGAATGGTGTGATCATGTGGTCGTGGTGGTGGTAGGCACAGTGGGTTTCTTGAATAGGTTAGAAAAAAGGTACAAGAGATGGTTAATGTCCGGGTTCTTGTGAGTTGGTGTTTCTTGATTGGAAGACATAGGTGGTTGGTAAGTGATGGTATGAAGGGAGGCTGCGGTACCATATGCGAGGATGGAGGAAGAACTTGAAGAGATTTGGTGTGACATCGGTTCACCCACTAAGGTGTAGTCTACCCGTTTTGTTTGAAAGAGATTTACGGTATGGAGAAATCGGCGGATAGTCGACCCAACGAGCCGAGGCAAGAGCGCCCAACACGAGTGCGCCTTCGGCGGGTATAATGTAGAAGGAAGATCAAAGTTGGCCTTTTTGAGTTGAAGCTTCACGTTGGGACAAACCCTTACTGAATACTTTGGCCATTACCAACCATGGTGAAAATGGAGCGATAAATTTGTGAGGTGAGTTGAAGTGTAGTGGCGACTGGCGGTATGATGTTATGTGTCTTGCCGCAATCAATAAGTATGGAAACGGTGTCCCAAAATATATCCGTAACACGTGAGGGTTTGGCTCGAAGAGACCAAAAAAGCTGCGTTGGACAACGCATAGTAGTGGGAGTCCATGGTCGCGTTTACATCACGATCACGGTGATGGCAAGACCTCATCTTCGTCATAATCCACAACCAACAAGAATTGAGGTGGAGAACACTTGTGGCTGGTGTATATTTTTCGAACAGCGAAACAAAGACCATCCTTTTTCGTTGTTGCGGGGCTTCGGGAGATAGGCGAGTAATCGGGAGGGGCGATGTCGTCTTTGGTGGAGGTGGAAGTGTTCACGGTGGGGTGCTAGAAGGAGATGATGTCGACATGGGGTTTCCGAGAAATAGGATGTTTTGGTTGAGTATGATAACTTGGTTTTGGGTTGTGCTAACTTTTCTTCGATGGCGGGCTGTCCATATGCTTGATGAAGTGATGTGGGCTTGAGTAAAGCTATTTCGTTTTAATTTCTTTCTTTAGGCCGAGATAAAGATGTTTTAACGTCGACCCGATAATCCGTGCTTGCGATTACTCGGCGCTCAAACTCGATGCGGTATAGAGGAACGTGGTGGTTTGTTTAACTTAAATAATGTGGCTTCATGATTCTCGTATGAAGATGGTCCAAATCGATTTCCGGTTCACGTGTGAATGTCCCACGTGCCTGACATACCGTTTATGGCGAGATGTTTATACCATGAAAGCGCTTCACCGTAAAGTAAAAAGCGGAATAAGCCGTCAGATTCGCGGCTGGGGTATGATAATAATCAAAAAATTATCCGCTTGAAATATCCGGTCCAATGGGTTGGAGCCGTCAAATAGGGGTAGGGTTATTTTTGGTGTCCAGGGTTGCATGGGATGTTGCATGGTATGGTTAGGTGGTCGAGGTGGAAGGGTACACGGTGGAGTGCTGACATGGTGTTGTCGTGAAATAGTGGCGGAGGTGTTGGTAGAGATGACATGTATAACCGGTGTCGGTCCCATTTAGATCTACGGGTGTGACATGTATCTTGACGATGAGGTTTGCGGGTTCGTGTGGCCAGTAAACATAAGCGGCGAGGTGAAAGGCGAGGTGATTGGACGGATGGGTTGTGATGTTTCTTGGGGCGAGTAAGTTGTGATCGGTGGTGGCATAGGAGGCACCGTTTGAGTGGTCGATTTGGACGGCGTGAAATTAGTAAATGATTGACTAGCATCGTCGTGTGTCGACTTGCAATGAGAGTTTGGTATTCACATCGTTGGTGACTTTGATCAATGCCGCTATTTGAGATGCATTATTATTTTGGGGTTGGGTATACGGAGAAGCTTTTGGTGGCCGTCGTTCGGCGATCAATTGATCGAGTTTGGGTACAGAGGTGGTATCCGGTGGTGGTGTGTCGTCGCGGTGGGTGGCGGTATTCGTCGTGGAGGCATGTTTGGGAATGAAAGCACCAAGATGATGCAACCCGATGAAATAATTGTTATATATGAAGAAAGTAATTGAACTTGAAAAACTTTGCATGCTTTATTCATAACCCAAAAGTGGTTTAAATAACAAAACAAATAACAAGCAGTAGCTAAGATTAAGAAGCCAACTAACTAGGTATTTGACTAAGGACTCGATAACAAATAATAAGATAAGTAGGAGCATGCAAATTGACTTGTTCTCCTGAGACTTGCTTAATCCTCGAACTGCTTTGGGCCTTGTAATCTTCCTCTTTGGCCTAGCTATGGAACTTGGGTCTTGGGCTTCTTGTGGAGCTCGACATGGGCGATGCGTTGAAATTTGTTAGTATCGAGATCCCTTCTCGTAATTGAACCATTATGTTTCTTTAACAATTGACTCCATTACTGTATCACCATGTTGAGATTCTTGTGGAGCTCTCAATTCTTCCTAGAAGCCAAATAGTGTATCAGATAAGAGTAAAATGCTAAGCTATTTTTCTAAAAGGTCTGCAAGAATGACAAGTGTAAGAAATTCGCTAATAGGCAGTTAACAGAAGTACACGACGTAGCAGCTAAAATCATGGACCAAATGATGATCTATTAATCTTTACATTAGACATGCTAAACAAAGTAACTTGATAAAAAGCTTACATGTAATGATCGATCTATCTAATCGAAGCTCGTCCACCTGCCTAAACATATAAATGAACACCAATCGATAAATGTTTAACTTCAACAAACTAAAAGAGCCACTGAATTTGATAATCAAAGTTTTGACCTATGGTGGAGTTCTCTCGATTCGTTATTTTCGACCACAACTTATTAGCGAATTTAGTCTTCTCTCGAACCTACACCACACAACCCTAATTTAACTCGTGAACTTTTACAAAAACCACATAATACCGTTTTCTAAATAAAGCTGCTAATGTTTTTGGTACATGAACATATAAGATGTGCCAGGGCATTTGAGATCGCTTATTCAAACCTGCTAAAATGATATATTGTGAGTGAAACAAGTTTTCTTAATACCTGACTTTCATATCAGTACAATATATTAATAAGTGCCGGTTATTTCTTCTTATGACATTAAAGGATCTTGGTATTTTACCGCATTTCATGATCATTAACCAAGAAAACCGAGATCAAGTATTCTAACTTAGAACCACTACATGTTACCTCGTATTGTATAGATTTAAATCGACTCTGCGTTTGAAAACTTCGAATGATGCCCGAGTTTGAACCACTTTTACAATCTTCTCCGCTTCATCTTTGATCATGTTTTCTTGGACTCGAGCGGATAATAAGTCATGCTTCCAAAAGTCAAAATGAATAGATTTATCATAATATTGAGGTTATAAGCTTGTATTGAAAATTAGGTAACTTGTTGCACTTGTGGTGATTTTTGGTTCGCAAAAAATGACTTCTTCAGGGTGCTCTACCTCCTAGACCCACTACACCAAATTGAAGGTTTGGGGACGCCCAAAATATTTGGGTAGACATTGTCGTCCCAAATTGAAAATGGGTCCCACATTTTCAACAAAAAGCGATCAACAAAGAGCTTTTGGCCCACAGTTTGGGGCGACAATGTCGTCCATTTTATCAGTATTCATTTTTAGTATTTAAAATCTTTATAAATAACTTCTCACGAAAATTGAATACATCCAGCCATTATTTTGGACACGCCAAACACTTTGGGACGACATTGTAGTCCCCAGCTATAATTTATTTTTTAACTTTATAAACCGGGTTTTAATTAAATTATTTAATTTTAAAAAATTACTTTTATTTAATTTAAATAATTTTATTTAATATAAAATTAAAATTAAATAGTTTATATTTATAATTAAATACTTTAATTTAAAATTAAATACATTTTATAGAATTAAAAAAATATTTACATGATAGTTTCCGCCATTATTTTTTACGCCAATAGTTTCCGCCTTTATTTTCCCATAAAGTTTTCTTATATATCCGACAAAACATAAACAACGATCGTCAATTCCCACCAAACACACGTAACAATATAGTGGTCGATTACAGGAAAAAGAGTGGTCCTTTGGTTTTGTCGTCAATATATCTCTTTACTCGAGTTATTGATACGTATGGGTGAGAAATTTATGATGAATATGGTTCTTATAAGAACATAAACCCGTTGATGAGAGACCGCGATACGGAATGGTTAAGGAAAGAGTGATTCTCTGAGGTGTATTTGGATTGTGAAGCTAATGGTGTTGGAGGAGAAAACATCACTGGAAGTGAAGCAATTATGGGAAGCGGTTTGTCAAGCAAAGGAAGGAAAAAGATGAAGGCGAAAAAGCCCGTTCTATTACACATTTGATGATGCGGAAATAGGGTAACAAATCTTGAAGCATTGTTTGAGCAGTTCGTCAAGCAAAGGAAGGAAAAGATGGTGCGAGTTCTAGCGAGAGCGGGAGTAGCGAGGAAAATAATTGAATGGCAGAGTTGTTTCGTTTGATCTGTTTCGTTTTGTTGTCAAGTTGTTTCGTTTGAGTTGTTTCGTATGTCGTGTGTAGCATATGGTCTATGTCGTGTTGTGTATCATATCGTTTGAGTTGTTTCGTTTGCTTGCAGAGTTGTTTCGTTTGATCTGTTTCGTTTTGTTGTCAAGTTGTTTCTTTATTCATGTGTAATTTAGTATTGGAAAAGGGGTGTTTGGAAACCATAATCTTGTTAACTTAGAACACTTTACAAATCCAGCATGTGCTTTGATTTATAAAAATACTTGACGGATACATACTACAAGAACAACAACAACAACAACAACAACAACTACCAGAACAACAACTATAGCACCTATACTTGGTCGTTTAACATGATACATTATGCCATATCACCTATACTTGGTGGTTTAACATGATCGTATACCATAGCACCTATACTTGGTGCGTTTAACATGATCGTATGCCATAGTACCTATACTTGGTGGTTTAACATGATCACGTATGCCATAGCACCTATACTTGGTGGTTTAACATGATACCTATACTTGGTGGCTTTAACATGATACTATGCCATAGCACCTATACTTGGTGGTTTAACATGATCGTATACCATAGCACCTATACACTGGTGGTTTAACAAGATACGTATACCATAGCACCTATATTTGGTGCGTTTAACATGATCGTATACCATAGCACTATACTTGGTCATTTAACATGATCGTCTACCATAACACCTATACCGTGTCGTTTAACATGATCATGTATACCATAGCAACTATACTTGGTGGTTTAACATGATCGTATACCATAGCACCTATACTTAGTCGTTTAACATGATCGTTATACCATAGCGGCACCTATACTTGGTGGTTTAACATGATCGTTATACCATAACACCTATACTTGGTCGTTTAACATGATCGTATGCCATAGCGCGATACTATATCGATTCATCCGTTCTAACATGTCATGTATACGACATCATCTTGACTCGTTCGTTTAACATTTCGGGCGTTTTAATTTATATAAAAATTTATAATTAATTTTAAATCATTTTCAACCAATTTAAATCTATTTTAACTAATTTAAATTATTTTTAAATTATTTAAATTTCTTATAACTAATTTAAATTATTTTAAATTATTTAAATTTTTGTTACTAATTTAAAATTTTTTAATTTATTTAAACTTTTATAACTAATTTTATTAGTTTTAAAATTATTAAAATTTTATAATAAATTTAATTTATTTAGTATTTATTAAATATTCTAAACACATTTTAACATACAAAGAAAAAAAAAAAAAAAAAAAAAAAAGGCGACAATGTCGTGTGCCTTTTTGACCAAAATTCCATGAAAATTTAAACAACGCGCCAAATATTTGGGCAAAAAAAAAAGGGGACGACGATGTCGTCCCATTTTAATCGATCGATTTAACATCCATAATTGATACAGATATCTTCTCTTCTCTCAACACAGTAAAAAAAAAAAAACCACAACAAGCGACGCGTAAACCGAAAAAAAACCATAAAAATCCCGGAAAATTGCTATTTTCTTGATTCGACACCACAAAAGACTACTATCACTTTCGTAACCATCAATTACACACGCACTAACTCACGTGCACAATTTGTATAATTTTGTTATTTTGTAACATTTAAAGGTATTTTTTGTTAAAATTTGGTTTGTTAATTTAATTTCTTTAATTATGGTTTGATTAACTATGGTTTTATGTTGTGTTTGTGTTGGTTAGATGGTCCACCGCAGACTCACCACCGTGAACCACCGCCTGCAGCTCCACCACCAACAACCGCAAAACATGACTCCACCACCACCTTTTGTGTTGGTAAGTGACTTTTTTTTTTTTTTTTTTTTTAATGTGTTTTAATACGACAATGTCGTGCTTTAAGTTTTTATTAATTAATTTGAGTGCGACAATGTGTTTTGGGATGACAATTGTTTGTTTAACTATGGTTTTATGTGTATTGTTTGGGACGGTAGGGACCGTCGGGGTGTTTAGGACGGTAGGGACCGTGGACATAAGACGGTAGAATGTTATTGAATTTTTGAATATTATCGTGGATTTATATTAACTTTATAATTTTGAGACATGTTAGCTTTTTAAGCTTGTGACTTGTTAGTTTGAGACATGTTATTTAGGAAATTTGCGCCTTGTATAGTTTAAGAATAGTTTACTTTGTATCATATTTGTTAAATGGTATCGTGGAATTGTGGATTGTGATTAATTACAGGTTGTATTTGTTTTGGTAGATTTTTGGAAAAAATCCGGAAAAATCTTGAAAACCTGCATTTCGCAATTTTTTCCCACCCAATTATTAGGGACGACAATG
The DNA here is from genome assembly GCA_022545495.1 of Chrysanthemum lavandulifolium. Lineage (NCBI taxonomy): Eukaryota > Viridiplantae > Streptophyta > Magnoliopsida > Asterales > Asteraceae > Chrysanthemum > Chrysanthemum lavandulifolium. Next base: position 52,138,256 of record CM040246.1, read on the forward strand.
TAGTCCTTAATATCTAAAAGAATTGTCGTCCCATTTTGTATTTTATATTCAAAATTACATTTTATTATTTAAAAGATAAATAAAAAATAAAATAAAATTTGATACGACATTGTCGTGCCATTTTGCAAAAGTATGTCGTGCCTTCAGTATTTTCAGGTTGAATTCCTTTTGGGCCCCACACTTTTGTCGTCCCAAAATTTCAAAGGTTTTGTCGTGCCAAATTTATTTGGATCAACAAAAACGGGTCGACCAAAAAGGCACGACATGTCGTGCCTTTTTTGGTTTGGGTCGACTTTCTTTGCATTTTTGGCACGAGAAAGTAGTGTCAAATGTTATATTTTTTTGTAGTGACCACCTACTATTCTAGCAAAAAGTTGCTGCTTAATGTTCACGTCAGTGCATGTTTATTTAGTTCCAATTTGTCCATTAGTGTGTCTCTTGTAAAAGATATAAATTTTGTAGCAACTACAAAAGACCACGCAATTGCAAGGTTAAATTCTGATATGCTATTACACTAGTACAATCGACACTTCCGCCTACGACTTTTTCAACACCTTCCCGACGACATGGCGTAGGCATCGTTCGTTCCGACGGCGTGGCGTAGGCAGCGCTTAGTCGGTTGAGCCTCGTGGGAAAGTCCTTCCGGCGACAAAATTAAACCTTCCAGGCGTAGCGTGGGACCCATTGTTTTACGGTCAAAGTTTATTTTGGTAGAAAACATATGTTGCCAACGACAACGTCGTCGGCACCATATTACTAATTATGTAATTAGTTAGCAAAATTAAAGCGTAATTAACTTATACCATTCGTTTAGGCGACATATCGTTGGTAAAATGATTAAAAAATAACATTTTCAATATTTTCCCTCGCCATGGCGTCGGGATAAACTTGCATTAAGCCACTTATTATGCCGGCGCCATGGCGTAGGAAAATATTGCAAAATGTTATTTTTTCAATTTACCAACGACATGTCGTCGGGAAAGTACGTAAATATATGAAATGTTTATATATTGCCGACGACTAGGCATCGCCAAAATGTATCACATATGCCACAATATTGCAGCATTTTAGCAATTTCTCATAATTTTTCCGGAAATTTTCCCGGAAAAATTCTACATAACCTGCACCTGTTGTTTTCAACCAAAACCTCTAAACCAATATGCCGATATCCCAAAACAACTCATAACGACTAAATCACATATATAATCGCTAAAAAGTTACAAATTATACAAAACAGGTGATATTAACTACGCATCTAGGTTAAACATACACAAAAGTTGCTAAATCACCAATGTTCAGTCACCAAAATATTCAAAGTGTACAATGGCCAATGATGGTGTCTAATCTAACGTCGTTTTTTGTCTAAAATAAACCGCAAAATCATCGAAAACACTCGAGAAACACATCAAAATGATCAAAATATCACAAATCGGTGTTTTATGTGTCTTAAATGCAAAAATATCAAAATCGGATGAAAAACATATCAAATTTGCAAAATTGCGTTTTAGTCCCCAAGTTTATTAAATTGTCAAAATAGTTCTGAGCCAAAATTTCAAAAGAAAAGTCACCAAGGTCTCTTTAAAATCATAAATTGTCATATTTGGTCCTTTGATGAGAAATCTAAAAGTTTGAAAGTTACAATTTAGTCCAAAATCCAAAATTGGTCAAAACTAGTCCTTGAAATTTTCAAAATGTCTAAATCAACCTTGGATTATTAAACTTGGCAAGACCAACCCTTGACTACTTTTCATAAGTTACATGTTTGGTCCTTTGGTTTGAAGAATTACACAATTGGTCCCTAGGTAGTAAATGGATTCAAAGTTAATACACAAACCTAATAACTACTTAAGTCCAATCTATCCTAAAACCCAAAACCTCCAAGCCCATTACCCTTGGTCGGTCCAATTCTAAACCTTGGTCAAAATTATTAACCTACCCTTGCTTCTCCTTCCCACTTCCATGAACAAACACGCCCGAACAAACACACCTGATAAACACACCCACGCGCTTTCCCTCGACACTCGACCTCTCTTTATCTCTTCCCAAACCAGCTTGTCTCCCGGTGGACAAGAAAGAATACTGAGAGAAGAGAGGCGACTGAGACGAAGAGGCAGAGGAAAGAGCGCACGCGTGTTTGGCTCATTATCTCACCTGAGTCACACAGAGAGAAGACGGAGGAGGGTGGGAGTGATATAAAACGACCTTTGTAGCCAAGTTATAAGGCATCTAGTTAGTTTTTCTATTAGTTAGTTTTTTTTGTTTCATTTTTCCTAGACTTCATGTTTTTGGTCCGGTTTCACGCTTTAGAAATCTGTTACCATTTTCTTCTTAATTTTAGTTGTTAGTTAGTAGTTGTAATCTTAACTCAAATCTTGTACTTTCTTTTCATTAATGAAGAATTTCCTTTTCAATTTAAATATCCTTTGTTATTCGCATGATTGAATTTAGGTTTTCTCATGTTTAAAAGTCTTTAATTTACATCTTTAAACTCATATAAGCTTTAATGAGCTTATGTGCACTCATTAATGGATTAACTAGTTCTTAAAAACCGGTTTAGCAAATAGTCAGCGAAAGTCAAAGTCTCGAGTCAAATCGGTTCTAGATATATTTACATTTTCAAATTGTTGCAATGTTAAGTTTTATGTTTGTTTAAGCATTTGGATTTAATTTAAGTCAATTCTCACCCGTTTTAAAGTTTAAAATACAATTTGGAACTCTAAAAGACCTGCTTTGGAGCAACCTAGTTAAGGTTGATTTACCATTTCGACCCACTTTGGGTCTTGCATTAAGCAAGTTAAGAGTCATTTCAAGTTTGCTATTTGATTTTGTTTTGCAACTCCGACTTCAAGAAAGAATCAATTGTTTTTTTCTCGCGTCAAAGCGCCACAGTGACCCCACACCAATTTTCTCGACTTATTTATAAAGTCAGAGACATTTCATGGCCTACCGAGGCGAAAGGAAGTCGGCGGTGTACTCCAGTTCCCAGCTCGAGGTCAGCTCACTTTGTAGCTTAATCAAAACAAGCTCAAAGTCCCGTAGGATCTGTTTGAAATTGTTGTTCACACAAACACACCAATGACTTACACTCTTGATTTTGTGCTTATTAGGCCTAGACTTTAGCTTATTTATTTCCTTAGGTGCCCATATAGTGTATTAATTTAGGTTTAGTCTAATTATAGCTTATTAGATTTCCTTAGTGCTCATTAGGACAAAACTTAGTACTTATTTCCACTTTACTTAGTTTTAAGATTTCCTAGTTCATTCACTTTTGCCAATTAGCTTATTCCTATCTTAGATCGATTCTCGATCTGCTTTTTATAGCTTACTTCAAAATTAGTAATCGATGGGTTAGCTTATTTGGAGTTGGATTGCTTATTGCATTCTAATTGTGCTTTAAAAAGTGCTTAAGAGAGTGTTTGGTTGTGTTGGTCAAAGCAGACTAATAAATTTGTTAAAGCGACTTATTAAGAGTTGTCAAGAAAAGTTTTACAAGAAATCCTTATTTTGATAAGCTTTAAAAGTTCAAAATAAAAATAAAAAGAGCAAAAGGGATGACCGAGGTTCGAACACAGGTCATGAGCCCTTCACGACAACGCCTCGCACCAACACCAAACCATCTTGCCTTGGGACTTTCTTGTCATTGTTTGCATTACTTAAATTATAAGGGTAGTTTAGCGGTTTTGCTTATAAGCCATTCTTGGCTTATTTAGTGCTTATTTTCTAAGACAACACCTAGTTTTCTTATTTTTCCCAGTTAAGCATTGAACAAAGTAGTTTGTGTGAATTTTCCAGATTTTTTAAGTGGTTTAGTATTTTTTATAATTTAATTAGAGTTAAATAGATTTTAATTAAGTGAAAATAAAATAAAACTCAAAAAATATTCCGCTTTTCCTAAAATTTTCTTTTGTCATATATTACGTTAAAAAATTGTTTTTACACTTGTAGGACTTTTATTTCACAAATTTTACGTTTTATCTTGCGCTCCAAATAGTAATTTTTACATAACGTCACGTTTTCATTTTAAGTCGCGTTTTTAAGTAATTTAAGTTTACGTTTTAATTAAAATAGTTTATTTAAGTTATTTTGTTTTATAAATCATAGGAAAACATCATTTGCAAATAGTGATAGCGTTTATTTAATAGATTTTATCTTTTAATTTCCTTTAATTTTCATTTTAGCTCTTGTAGTTTATGTCCTTTTTAGTAGCTATAATAATTCCAAATCCTCTTTTTCGTCCAAATCTCGATCACTAGCGTTTGATAATCCATTGCATAGCTCATTTGGGACATAACGACCAGGAGACTCTATACTCTACGATCTTCATTGTATTTGTGTTTGGCGCGGTTTTAAGTCATTACGGTTAGCCGGTTGGTTAGCTTGTGTGATTAGACTTGTTGTTTATACACAGATCAAATTTTAAGCGCATTGCGGGAGTGTCTTGATTATCTTCAAATCTAGCGAGTTAGTGATTTGGATATTCACTCCTTGTTTATACCATCTGTATGTATTTATATTTTCTTATAAAAATCAAAAACCAAAATATTTTCATTCTTTGTTTACATAGCCTATTTTTCAAAAATCCAAAATATTCATCTTTACCTCTAATACATTTAATTCTCCATTCCTTTATCCTCCAATCTGTTTAATTCTTCATCTCTTATCCTCTTAACGTTTAATTCTTGATGTCATGGTTTCGACATGTTCTGGTGTGGAGGTCCATTTAGCAATGGAAATTGTCGATGTACCAATGTGAGTTTCGGGGACAAATTTGTGATGAGTACGATCCCATTTCAAATGAAACACCGATTTTTCCTACTACCTCCATGACCCCAATATGAATCCTACTCATACGAGTTTTGTGAGAATGATTCTCGTTACGGTTTTGATTGTCACCACGAGTCCCGCATTTGTCTATGGCGGAACCATGTTACAATCGAACTTTGGTGAAGATTATTTTCCAGATTATCTACTGTTGTGAGTGCGGGGGTCCTGTGAGACTTTTGAATGTCAGCCGATGAATCAAAATTTTCAAAATTCAATTCTCCGGTTTTGACAATTTCCAACCCCACGTATTCCATCGGTCGTCGGACTTAGAGCCTCGCATCATTTCAATGATTCGAGGTGTAATCTTCCTCTCAGTTACGAAGAAATCGCATTCGAAAGCGCAAATGAAAAGAATGGTGTGTAAGCTTGACGAGATGAATATAAGAATCGAGATATGATGGCGGCGATGATGAGGATAGTATTCAAATGAAGGAATACTATGATTACTGACGAGGAGAGTGTTACTCGATTGAGCGATCTTATTTCTCGACTCACAAAGTCTATTGCTATCACTTTATATCTTTTATTATTGCTTCCAAAGACTCTCTCATAATGGAGGATGATCATCCGGCACTATTTGGAAGCGGAATCATCTAGTGTTGAGGATCTTGTCCCAATCAGTGAGTCGAGGATATATCCGATAGTGATTGTGATTTGCCTTTTTGTGATTCTCTTGACATTTACGAGGTTACTTAGGGATTTTCTCAAATCCTCTTTTGAATTTAATAATGACTACACTTTTGAAAGTAAATCCTCTTCGATGAAATGTGCGAAATCGACATCTGAGACCATCACGGAAGTGGTGGAAATTGCTAACTCTCGAGCGCGCCCACTTGTCCACCTCCGTATTCTATCTTATCTCTTCCATCGTGTGATGATGATTCTATCCTCAGCGATGAGATTCATGATCAAAATCATGAATTCTCCTTCGATAATGAGGGTTAGTCATGATCATCATCATGATTCTCCTTCTTTTTCACATACGGTGTGACTTCTCCATGTCTTAACTCGCCCGGGGTGAAGACATTATCTTCGACCCGGCATTTTCATGTACCATCGTGGTAGGGTGCATCTCTTTCTCTATATCTCATCGATGTGGAACTTTCGCGTGCTTGAAATGTTTATCAAACATCTTGAATGAAAGTCAGATGGAGATTGTTTCTTCCACTTTACTTCCCATGAACAAATTAATTCGAATTGAGTCGAGCTAGCGACTCGGTAATCAACTTGATGGCTAAACATGGGTTTTCACCCGTGTGTACCACCACAATTAGTGGAGTGCCCATGTTAAAAAAAAAAAAAAAAAATCTTTTAAATAATGGGTCCGGAAAATTGGATGAATAACCTAACTAACAATTTAAGCATAATGAATCGATAAAAAAAAAAAAAAAAAATGAATGCGATAATATATAAGCGTAGAAGTTGCGTTTGAATATGATAAATTACAAGATATTAAATAACATGCAAAACAATGAATCGATAATATATAGCGTAGATGTTGCGTATAAAACAATTAAAGATACCAATGTTTCGTCTTGATCAATGTCTATATCATCTATATCAATTGGATCCTCGGATAACACAATATCGCGTTAGTTATGGTGTTGATTATCGCTAGAACCAGCGTGTTCTTGAGTGACAATATTAACCATGATGATTGATGGAAAAGTATATAGGTTATTTTTGTTTAAGGAGTTATTGAAATTGAATTAGGGTTTATGAGAATGAAGAAGACAACACGTAAAACTACTTTCACAGGGATCCGGAAAAAATATAATTTGAAGCCGAAATAAAATTATTTCCATGTTTGTAGCATATTTTGGCGAAAATAAATCTGGATAATTCAAATGAATGTTAAATTACTATAAGGCCCCGATTTATGAAAAATAAAATAAAAGAAAATAAGTTTCCTAAATTACGATTGGGTGGAAGGAGTTCTCGCAGATTCTATGCGGTTAGGAGGTTCGAAAATAAAGTTTCACTATATATATATATATATATATATATATATATATATATATATATATATATATATATTGCGTTTTGTTTTTATAAGTCGAGTTTTTATTAATTTTATCTACTTAATTTACTTTCCTAACGAGAGCAAAAGCAAAGGCATGTGAATAAATTTTATAATACACTTATATAGTGAATAATGAACTCGACAAAAAGAATGGTTATTCGATAACTTATTATATTTGTATCTTATGATTATTAATCTCGAGCCCTTAAATATATCCCAAATACATGTTTCATATCTCTTTCTCATAGTTTTGTTCGGTAGTTTCTTTACTTTGGTTTATGTCTTATGAAAAATAAAAGCCAATAACCTAATAAATTACACTCCTTAACCCATTAAACTACAATTAGGCTCTATGCTCACATTCACCTCCTTTAAAAACCTCCATATTTAAAGTGATGATACACATGATTATTTTTGTGGCTACTCGCAATACTTGAGTCAGCCATGGTTCAACTTCTACCTATGAGCGAGGTTCGCGGCGTCTTGGTGTTTTCTCATATAGTAATGCACAAGTTACATGAATACTAAATGCCCAATCACCTTAGCTACGATATCAACTCTAACATAATCAACATATCATTAGGGTTTTGAGGAAAAGAGACATACCATTGTTTTTCTTAGCGAAACCACAAAAGCGTCCACCATGGTTCTTCAACTACAAAAACCAACATAAGATCATTGGTTTTGAGAAAAAGAGGCGTGCTGTTATTTGTCCTGAAACCTCACCAAAAGCCTTTACCATAGTTACGCAAAATAAGCGAACATAAAATCATGAGGTTTTGAAAAAAGAGACATAATCACCTAATAATATATAGGCTCTCACAAAATAAAAGATTAGATGCATGCATGAAAGTTCACCATGGATTACGAATATATAGAAGCATACAATGTCGACATATCAGTAGTTACCTTACATATGCTCACATGGATTCTTAATAAGAATTTAAACATATAGATCTCAATGTACGTAACAACAAAAGCAAAATCAAATGCACAAAAAATAGCAACTTCTATTAATTACCATTTTATTTATTGTAACATAAACCAAAAGATGATGAAGCATACAAAAGTTAAGGTTTTGAATTTATGAGGAATGAATGGTGCAAGAATGATCTTCCACAGATATATCACTAAACTTTAATAAAAAAATATGTATCGTAAAACATAGTGTTTTTTTTATATACACATTATAATATGAAAGAAAAAAAAGTATGCCAATTAAACTGTGGGCTAAGATTACGCTAGCCAGATAATGAAAAACAAAGCTAATACACACCATTAATCATCAATGACTCACTTGCAACTACTCGATCATTCATGACTGAAAATAATTTTGATACACTCCATTATTTTAACTTCGATACAGGAACAAATAATTGATACTCAACTTACGGATATGTGGATTTTTAACACTAATAACGCAATGATGGTGAAGCAAATAATTACCTCATTTAATACACACATGCTATACAAACTATTGATACATGAATGAACAAATTTCATAAAATAATTGTAGCGGTGACAAGTTACGTATGGAGTATATATTTTAGTATATAAAGTGTCAAATTAGGTTAAAACATATTTACACATTGTTTTTTTACCTATGAGTGTTATTATTATGGTTTTTATAAACTCTAACCAAATTGTTGAATTTCCACAATAGAAGGTTGTCGTTTATACAAAAAGCATGACTTACGTCGACTCTTGTTACGCCCTGAACACGGGATCAACTCCACTCTCATCACCACTTGACGACCCATTTTCGACTCTCTTCCACATGCCACATCATCAAGTAAAACTCTAATAGGTCATCCATAATTAATTGAAGTTTGGAAGAAATCAATTATAGTGCCTGTAGTTGTCCTCTCTCTACCCATCGACAATTGAATACAAAGGCCGTATATTTGGCTGCAATTGAAATCTTGAGGGCCAATTTATCAAAATCGAACTTTTAGACTTTAGCATCGATGGTGGTAAGCAGGAAAACTTAATGGGAAGGCATCAGCTACTAACTATTTAAAAACTCTAGTGGGGTGCTGAACCGCGTCAATGCTAACTTGCTCCCAAGCCTCGTAAATCTTTCCATCTTCGGTTTCATGAATAAACATAATGTCACCGCCGTAATTTTCAGACTCTTTTAGAATATCTTCTTTAGGTCGAGCTTCCATTCTCTCTACTCATTCACGGTCAATTGCCTAAATGGGGAAAAATAATAAAGAAAAGGAAGAAAACTTTATATCGAGACAACATCGAGATCGAGTTGAACTCTCTCTTGCAAAAAGCTAACGTCTTTATCGTTGGCAAGCACCTCAATAGTCTACACTTTATGTTAGAAGTTTTATAGGTAATTTCAGTCTTATAACATATTGTTGATTATCTTTATGAAAACCTTTAACGAGTATTGTTCCAGGTTAGTCATTAGCCAAGACTATGAACCAAACAACAAATTCGCCAAGACTATGACCAACAACAGATAACCGTCCACACCCTACACATACATAAACATATTTAAGAATGATCGTGTTTTAGCAAGTAATCAAAATTCTAATACCGAAGACTTATTTATTTATGCTAGTAATAAATATGTACCATTATCTACTTGTGCTACTTATAAAGAATCTTTAAGTTGGCAACTTAAGATTGATTAAATGTTCATAAAGCTAGCTGTGATAGATACTGAGGATTGTTCATTAGAAAAAACATATATAGTTTTTGAACTATTTTAAATGTAATCATCAATAGATTTCTAGATTTTTCAAAAAACTTTTAACGCAGGTTTCATGCTCTCAAGCTCTTTTTGCCTCTATGAAGAAAAGTTATTCTTGTTTTGGGGGTATGTCGTACTTCAGGAGTGAGCTCAAGATAATCAAGAAGCCAATAGCTCAAATCTTGTATTTCTATAGTGCACGGAGTCCATTAACGAGCTCAAGTGGTTGATAGGATGTTAGAGAAAATAAATTAAAATAGATCGACCGCTTAAACTTATAAAGAACCTTTAAATTGGCAACTTAAGATTGATTAAATGTTCATAAAGCTAGATGTGATAGATACCGAGGACTATTCATTAGAAAACACATATATAGTTTTGAACTATTTTAAATGTAATCATCAATAAATTTCGAGGTTTGTCAAACAACTTTTAATAGCATCGTTAACATATTTTCTATAGCGAAGAAAGGTGGTCAAGAATAGTTGCATTTTCATATAGTGGCAAACCTATGAGGTGAAAAAGAATTCAACGGCATCGGCATGAATACTTCAACTCCTAAAATTACATTTTAAAACATACTCCGTAGGTAATCAAAATGACATGATGAAATGATACGGGTTTAGTGATACCGCCAATGTACACTTTATAGTCTTACAATAAGGAAATAATCAAATGTCGTGTTTTCCATTTGCGTATGAATGCAATAAATACGTACTTAAAAAGAAGAAAATCGAAGCTAATATTATATAACTAAGAACACATGTATAACTTAATTATTATTAATTATATCGAGTTTTCTTAAACATTGGTCCATTAAGATATTTAAATAAATACGTATATAAATGACCAATGTTTGATTAGTCACGTTACTTTATCCATCCGTCCTGGTCTAAGTGGGACTGCAGCTGAGCTTCGTTCATCATAACATTGATAAGAATTTCGTAAAGACTCTTGGTATGTAGATGTAGAAGTTGAAGCTTGTGGCAAAAATCTTGTGAACTCATCAAAAGATCCGGATGATCATCAAAGAGTGAGGCAACACGTAAATATCACAAGCGATGAAACGAGAAATGCAAATCCAAGCAATGATGTCAATCGTAATCACCATTAATACACATTATTCTTTTAATCTTATTGAAATTTACCTCTTGATACACTTCATTAATATCCGTGTGTTCCTTCCTATACATGTTCAAGATGGTAAAAAATGATTTGTATACATGATCATCTTTTTGAAAACGTTTCTGCAAAGTAGGGATAAAATAGTTATATTCACAAGTTAATAGATATGGTTTCTTAATTCACCAAATAAGAATATAAGTAGCACATTTATTTTATTCACAAAGCTTATAGCCTCTTCGAACTCCACTTCATTCTCTTTGCTTGGCTTCCTCGTCCTCAATGACAATGATTTCGTAACCCTTGACGAAAGTGTTGAAACCAAAAATTAAATTATTGTGACCTCTAAACAGTTCTTTCACCCTTGCAATGACACCAGCAGTATCAACTATGCACCTAAAAAGTTATCAATTAAGGTCAAATCACAAATTAAATATGCATCCCTTAAATAGAAAGTTATTTACTTTTGTGCTTTGAAATATTTCATTACATCAAGAAACATATCATATTTTTCACGTTGGTGTTGGAACATGTCCTTGAAAGTTTCTGAGCACTACTGGTTGTAAATACGTAGTACAACCAAGAGTTTTTATAGGTATATATACACCCCAAACCTTTCCTAATCCCCAGTACTACACATAATACCATAAACAAAAAAGCAATCCCAAACACCCCTAAGATTCAATACTGATAAAAAGTGTGTTTCAGTTGCATAATTTAATCCCATACACTGCCTAATAAAAAGGAACATAGAAATGAATCAAATTTGCAACTGACCTTTAGAAGAGAGTGTTATTAAGAATGTTGATGATTCAATGGTGTGCCTCCGAGGAACCAGAAGATGGCTTCTCAAAAACACCATTGTGCCCTCATCATCGCCTGGTTGTCTTGGGAAGTTGATACCACGAAACCCGCTACTGCGGAACTAAATCGATTATAGGAGCGGGTAATGGAGAACTATGCCTTGATCTTGATCAATCCCCTTTGTTAAAAAGATGTTCGTCCACCCGCCATGAACTTGAGGCGTGTTACTAGTGATTTAGTTAATATATGAAGAAGAGATAATTAATAAATACTCAATTGTAATTGAACTTGAAAAACTTTTGCATGCTTTATTCATAACCCAAAAGTGGTTTAAATAACAAAACAAATAACAAGCACAGTAGCTAAGATTAAGGAAGCCAACTAACTAGGTATTTGACTAAGGACTACGATAACAAATAATAAGATAAGTAGGAGCATGCAAATTGACTTGTTCTCCTCGCAGACTTGCTTAATCCTCAAACCTCAACTTTCTTTGGCCTTGTAATCTTCCTCTTTGGCCTAGCTATGGAACTTGGGTCTTGGGCTTCCTTGTGGAGCTCGACATGGGCGATGGGCTGGGTCATTCGTATCATCACCTCGTCTCGAAGAAGCGACAATGTCCGCATTGTCGAGATTAAAACGGATAATCAATACGCATAGTCTCGCGTGTTTCCCGGTAGCTTCCTCTGTGGTTTAGACTCCCATTGAACCAATAATTCCTCCGTTCTGCGGCGTTAACACGAGTTTGAAGAATAGCTCTTGGTAGATAGTCGGCCATACCATGATCCACCCAATCGAGTGTTTCCGTGGTGCCATGGTTTCGTAACTTTGCTTCAATAAAGAAACATGGAAAAGCTGGATGAATCGGGACCCGGCCGGCAACTCAAGCGATAGGCAATCTGTCCCACTTTCTCTAGTACCTTAAATGGGCCAAAGTAACGTTTTGACAACTTAGATAACGTCGGCAACTACCGATTTTTGGCGGTATGGTTGTAGTTTCAAGTATACCATATCGCCAACAGTGAACGCTTTGTCAATTCTTTTCTTATTAGCTTGCTTGATCATACGTTCTTGTGACTTTGAGATTGCCGCCTTGAGGAAGTCAATGATTCTATCGTGTTCCACTAAGGTCGATCAATAGAGTGTGTGGTAGAGTTCCCCGAACATAATTGTGGATGGATGTAACGTTCGACCATAAAGAGCCTTGAAAGGGTCATATTGATGGTGCTATGGTGTGAAGTGTTATAGGAAAACTCGGCCAAATATAAGTAGCGTTCCCAGGTAGCCGGTTCTTGAAAAACGAAAGCTCGTAAATAAGCTTCAAGGGAGCGATTAACGACCTCGGTCAGCCATCGGTTTGTGGGTGGTAAGCCGGAATGTAATAGTTTAGTACCCACTGCTTGAATAACTCTTTCCAAAGCGACTTAAAAGCAGTGGTCGCGATGCGAAGCGATGGTATTAGGAAGACCATGCAAGCGGTATATCTCTGTCAAAAAGTTTTGCCAAAGAAGGCTGCGGTGTAGCACGGAGATAAAGCAAGGAAGTGAGCATACTTTGTAAACCGTCCACTATCACCCAAATTGCGACCTTTCCTTTTGATGTCGGTAAATTGGTAATGAAATCCATCGAAATATCCATCCAAGGACCGTCGAGAATCGGCAATGGTTGGATGAGCCCATATGGTTTGTGATTATCGACTTTGGTTGTTTGGCATACGGTGCATTCCGAACAAATTTTGTGACATCACGTTTAAGTCCAAGCCATGCAAAATCATTGCTATTCTTTTAATGGTTGCCGTTATACCCCCGTGCCCCCCTAGAGGTGTGGAGTGATATTCCCCCAATAGCCTTTGTCGAATATCGTTGAGCGGTGGAACAAATATCCGACCTTTGATGAAAACTAGTCCATTCCGAATCTCATGATATGGAAATGAAGACTTGTTGGTCAGAATAGAGTGCACCATTTCTTTTCCATCTTTGTGTTCAGAAAAATAAGTTTTATTTCCAACACCAAGTAGCTTGAGGGAAGGAGATGGCGAAAAGAGCGGGTTTCGATCGACTCAATGAGTCGGCTACAACGTTTTCCTTGCACTCGGTTTGAAACGAACTTCAAAATCGTATCCCATCGGTTTGGTTAACCATTTTGTTGCTCAAAGTCAGAATGGCTTGTGTTAAAATGTGTTTCAAGTCATGATGGTCGGTGTAGATGTAAAAATGGTGACCCAACAAATATTGTCGCCATTTTTTTACCGCTTCTGTGATTGCGAACAACTCTTTAGTATAAGTGGATTGGTTTTGCATTGTTGGACATAGTTTTTTACTAAAGAAAGCAATGGGGTTATTTTTTTGGGATAGCATAGCCCCTATTGCTGTACCGGACGCATCGGTGGTGACTTCGAATTCTTCTTTGAAATTCGGTAAAGCTAATGTGATTATGTTGGCCATGTCGCTTTTGAGTTGAAGGAATGCGTTGTGGTGACATCCGACCAAGAAAATTTTTTCTTGGGAGAATGTCGGTGAGTGGGCTAGCCACTTTTGCATATCCTTTAACGAGCGTCGATAATAACCCGTTAACCCGAAAGCATACGTAGAGTGGTCATGGAGCGTGGTTTCGCCATGATTGTATAACCGATTTTCTCGGCTCGGTTCCACACCCCATTTGAAATAATATGGCCTAAGAAAGCAAGTCGATGAACCCCAAAAGTGCACTTAGATGGTTTGGCGTGGAATGCATTCTTGTGCAACGTTTCCAACACATGTTGTAGATGCTTAAAGTGGGCTTCTTCAGTTGGACTGTAGACAAGTATATCGTCAAAGAAGACTAGAACAAACTTGCGGAGGACGGGTCGAAAGATGTCGTTCATAGCAGACTGAAAAGTTGATGGTGCGTTTGTAAGCCCAAATGGCATTACAAGAAATTCATAGTGACCATCAGTTGTTCGGAAGGCGGTTTTGTGGATATCTGCTGTTGCCACTCGGATTTGGTGGTAGCCCGATCGCAAGTCGATTTTTGAAAAAATCGTTGCACCATGTAACTCGTCTAATAGTTCATCGATCGTTGGTATAGGAAAACGATCCTTTATGGTAGCCGTGTTGAGTGCTCGGTAGTCTACACAAAACCGCCAGGTACCATCTTTCTTTTTGACTAAAAGAACCGGAGACGAGAAGGCACTTTGGCTTGGTCGTATGATGCCATCGCGTAACATCTCTTCAATCAATTGAGTCATAACTTGTTTTTGGTAGTGTGGATAACGATACGGTTTCACGTTTACGGCTTTGTTGTCTAGTATAGGAATGGTGTGATCATGTGGTCGTGGTGGTGGTAGGCCTGTGGGTTTCTTGAATAGGTTAGAAAAAAGGTACAAGAGATGGTTAATGTCTGGGTTCTTGTGAGTTGGTGTTTCTTCGGTGGAAGACATAGGTGGTTGGTAAGTGATGGTATGAAGGGAGGCTGCGGTACCATGTCTGAGGATGGAGGAAACCGAACTTGAAGAGATTTGGTGTGACATCGGTTCACCCACTAAGGTGTGGTCTACCCGTTTTGTTTGAAAGAGATTTACGGTATGGAGAAATCGGCGGATAGTCGACCCAACGAGCCGAGCCAAGAGACGACACGAGGTCCGCACCTTCGACGGGTATAATGTAGAAGGAAGATCAAAGTTGGCCTTTTGAGTTGAAGCTTCACGTTGGGACAAACCCCACTACAACGAATACTTTGGCCATTACCAACCATGACTGAAAATGGAACGATAGGCTGTGAGGTGAGTTGAAGTGTAGTGGCGACTCGCGGCTGTATGATGTTATGTGTACTGCCACAATCAATAAGTATGGAAACCGGTGTCCCCAAAATATATCCCGTAACACGTAGGGTTTGGCTCGAAGAGAGACCAAAAAAAGCTGCGTTGGACAACGCATAGTAGTGGGAGTCCATGGTCACGTTTACATCCTGATCACTGGTGATGGCAAGACCCTCATCTTCGTCATAATCCACAACCAACAAGAATTGAGGTGGAGAACACTTGTGGCTGGTGTATATTTTTCCCGCAGCGAAACAAAGACCATCCTTTTTCGTTGTTGCGGGGCTTGGGAGATAGGCGAGTAATCGGGAGGGACGATGTCGTCTTTGGTGGAGGTGGAAGTGTTCACAGGTAGGGTGCTAGAAGGAGATGATGTCGACATGGGGTTTCCAGAGAAATAGGATGTTTTGGTTGAGTATGATAACTTGGTTTTGGGTTGTGCTAACTTTTCTTCCAGTAAGCGGGCCTGTCCATATGCTTGATGAAGTGATGTGGGCTTGAGTAAAGCTATTTCGTTTTGAATTTCTTTCTTTAGGCCGAGATAAAGATGTTTTTAACGTCGACCCGATAATCCATGCTTGCGATTACTCAAGCGCTCAAACTCGATCTGTATAGAGGAACCGTGGTGGTTTGTTTTAACTTAAATAATGTGGCTTCATGATTCTCGTATGAAGATGGTCCAAATCGATTTCCGGTTCACGTGTGAATGTGTCCCACGCGCCCTTGACATACCGTTTATGGCGAGATGTTTATACCATGAGAGCGCTTCACCCGTAAAGTAAAAGACGGAATAGGCCGTCCGATTCGCGACTGGGGTATGATAATAATCAAAAAAATTATCCGCTTGAAATATCCAGTCCAATGGGTTGGAGCCGTCAAATAGGGGTAGGGTTATTTTTGGTGTCCGAGGTTGCATGGGATGTTGCATGGTATGGTTAGGTGGTCGAGGTGGAAGGGTACCTGGTGGGTACAGCATGGTGTTGTCGTGAAATAGTGGCGGAGGTGTTGGTAGAGATGACATGTATAACCCGGTGTCAGTCCCATTTAGATGCGGCTGTGACATGTATGCTGACGATGAGGTTTGCGGGTTCGTGTGACCGGTAAACATAAGCGGCAGTGAGGTGAAAGGCGAGGTGATTGGACGGATGGGTTGTGATGTTTGCTGGGACGAGTAAGTTGTGATCGGTGGTGGCATAGGAGGCACCGTTTGAGTGGTCGATTTGGACGACGTGAAATTCTGTAAATGATTGACTAGCATCGTCGTCGTGTCAGCTTGCAATGAGAGTTTGGTATTCACATCGTTGGTGACTTTGATCAATGCCGCTATTTGAGATGCATTATTATTTTGGGGTTGGGTATTCTGGAGAAGCTTTTGAGTGGCCGTCGTTGCAGCGATCAATTGATCGAGTTTGGCTGTAAGAGAGGTGGTATCCGGTGGTGGTGTGTCGTCGCGGGTGGGTGACGGTATTCGTCGTGGAGGCATGTTTCGGGAATGAAAGCACCAAGATGATGCAACCCGGACTGAAGTAATGCTGTTAATATATGAAGAGAAGTAATTGAACTTGAAAAACTTTTGCATGCTTTATTCATAACCCAAAAGTGGTTTAAATAACAAAACAAATAACAAACAGTAGCTAAGATTAAGGAAGCCAACTAACTAGGTATTTGACTAAGGACTCGATAACAAATAATAAGATAAGTAGGAGCATGCAAATTGACTTGTTCTCCTGCCTAGCTACTTGCTTAATCCTCAAACCTTCTCGAATTGAACCATTATGGGCCTTGTAATCTTCCTCTTGTGGCCTAGCTATGGAACTTAACAGGGTCTAAAATCATGGCTTCCTTTACATGGAGCTCGACATGGGCGATCGACCACAACTTATTAGCGAATTTAGTCTTCTCTCGACCTACACCGCACATACCTAATTTAACTCGTGAACTTTTACAAAAACCACATAATACCGTTTTCTAAATAAAACTGCTAATGTTTTTTGGTACATGAACATATAAGATGTGCCAAGGGCATTTGAGATCGCTTATTCAAACTGCTAAAATGATATATTGTGAGTGAAACAAGTTTTTCTTAATACACAACTTTCATATCAGAGTACAATATATTAATAAGTACCGGTTATTTCTTCTTATGACATTAAAGGATCTTGGTATTTTTACCGCATTTCATGATCATTAACCAAGAAAACCAGAGATCAAGTATTCTAACTTAAGAACCACTACATGTTACCTCGTATTGTATAGATTTCGTCGACTTCTGCGTTTGAAAACTCGGAATGATGCCCGAGTTTGAACCACTTTTTGCAATCTTCTCCTGCTTCATCTTTGATCATGTTTTCTTGGACTCGAACAGATAATAAGTCATGCTTCCAAAAGTCAAAATGAATAGATTTATCATAATATTGAGGTTATAACTGTATTGAAAATTAGGTAACTTGTTGCACTTGTGGTGATTTTGGTTACGCAAAAATGACTTCTTCAGTGCTCTACCTCCTAGACCCACTACACCAAATTGAAGGTTTGGGGGCGCCCAAAATATTTGGGTAGACATTGTCGTCCCAAATTGAAAATGGGTCCCACATTTTCAACAAAAAAGCGATCAACAAAGAGCTTTTGGCCCTTGAGTTTGGGACGACAATGTCGTCCATTTTATCAGTATTTCATTTTTAGTATTTAAAATCTTTATAAATAACTTCTCACGAAAATTGAATACATCCCGCCATTATTTTTGGACCTGCCAAACACTTTGGGACGACATTGTCGTCCCAAACTGTAAATTTATTTTTTTTAACTTTATAAACCAGTTTTTAATTAAATTATTTAATTTTAAAAAATTACTTTTATTTAATTTAAATAATTTTATTTAATATAAAATTAAAATTAAATAGTTTATATTTATAATTAAATACTTTAATTTAAAATTAAATACATTTTATAGAATTAAAAAAAATATTTACATAATAGTTTCCATAATTATTTTTACCGCCAATAGTTTCCGCCTTTATTTTTCCATAAAGTTTTCTTATATATCCCGACAAAACATAAACAACCCATCGTCGAATTCCCACAAACACACGTAACAATATAGTGGTGATTACACGCCCGGAAAAAGAGTGGTCCTTTGGTTTTGTCGTCAATATATCTCTTTACTCGAGTTATTGATACGTATGGGTCGAAATTTATGATGAATATGGTTCTTATAAGAACATAAACCCGTTGATGAGACCGCGTTACGGAATGGTTAAGGAAAGAGTGATTCTCTGAGGTGTATTTGAATTCGTGAAGCTAATGGTGTTGGAGGAGAAACACACTGGAAGTGAAGCAATTATGGGAGCGGTTTGTCAAGCAAAGGAAGGAAAAAGATGAAGGCGAAAAAGCCCGTTCTATTACACATTTGATGATGCGGAAATAGGGTAACAAATCTTGAAGCATTGTTTGAGCAGTTCGTCAAGCAAAGGAAGGAAAAGATGGTGCGAGTTCTAGCGAGCGGAAATAGCGAGGAAAATAATTGAATGGCCGAGTTGTTTCGTTTGATCTGTTTCGTTTGTTGTCAAGTTGTTTCGTTTGAGTTGTTTAGTATGTCGTGTGTAGCATATGGTCTATGTCGTGTTGTGTATCATATCGTTTGAGTTGTTTCGTTTGCTTGCGAGTTGTTTCGTTTGATCTGTTTCGTTTTGTTGTCAAGTTGTTTCTTTATTCATGTAATTTAGTATTGGAAAGGGTGTTTGGAAACCATAATCTTGTTAACTTAGAACACTTTACAAATCCGACATGTGCTTTGATTTATAAAAATACTTGCGGATACATACTACAAGAACAACAACAACAACAACAACAACTACGAACAACAACTATAGCACCTATACTTGGTCGTTTAACATGATCGTATGCCATATCACCTATACTTGGTGGTTTAACATGATCGTATACCATAGCACCTATACTTGGTCGTTTAACATGATCGTATGCCATAGTACCTATACTTGGTGGTTTAACATGATCGTATGCCATAGCACCTATACTTGGTGGTTTAACATGATACCTATACTTGGTGGTTTAACATGATACTATACCATAGCACCTATACTTGGTGGTTTAACATGATCGTATACCATAGCACCTATACACGGTGGTTTAACAAGATCGTATACCATAGCACCTATATTTGGTCGTTTAACATGATCGTATACCATAGCACTATACTTGGTCATTTAACATGATCGTCTACCATAACACCTATACCGGTCGGTTTAACATGATCACGATACCATAGCAACTATACTTGGTGGTTTAACATGATCGTATACCATAGCACCTATACTTAGTCGTTTAACATGATCGTATACCATAGCGGCACCTATACTTGGTGGTTTAACATGATCGTTATACCATAACACCTATACTTGGTCGTTTAACATGATCGTATGCCATAGCACGATACTATATCGATTCATCCGTTCTAACATGTCATGTATAACGACATCATCTTGACTCGTTAGTTTAACATTTCGAGCGTTTTAATTTATATAAAAATTTATAATTAATTTTAAATCATTTTCAACCAATTTAAATCTATTTTAACTAATTTAAATTATTTTTAAATTATTTAAATTTCTTATAACTAATTTAAATTATTTTTAAATTATTTAAATTTTTTGTTACTAATTTAAAATTTTTTTAATTTATTTAAACTTTTTATAACTAATTTTATTAGTTTTAAAATTATTAAAATTTTATAATAAATTTAATTTATTTAGTATTTATTAAATATTCTAAACACATTTAACATACAAAAAAAAAAAAAAAAAAAAAAAAAAAGGCGACAATGTCGTACCCTTTTTGACCAAAATTTCCATGAAAATTTAAACAACGCGCCAAATATTTGGGCAAAAAAAAAAAAAAAGGACGACAATGTCGTCCCATTTTAATCGATCGAATTTAACATCCATAATTGATACGGATATACTTCTCTCTCTCAACATTAGTAAAAAAAAAAAAAACCACCACAAAAGACGTAAAACGAAAAAAAACCATAAAAATCCCGGAAAATTGCTATTTTCTTGAATTCGACACCACCAAAAGACTACTATCACCGTAACCATCAATTACACACGCACTGTGCACAATTTGTATAATTTTGTTATTTTGTAACATTTAAAGGTATTTTTTGTTAAAATTTGGTTTGTTAATTTAATTTCTTTAATTATGGTTTGATTAACTATGGTTTTATGTTGTGTTTGTGTTGGTTAGATGGTCCACCGCATGACTCACCACCGTGAACCACCGCATGAGCTCCACCACCAACAACCGCGGCAACATGACTCCACCACCACCACTTTTGTGTTGGTAAGTGACTTTTTTTTTTTTTTTTTTTTAATGTGTTTTGTACGACAATGTCGTGCCTTAAGTTTTTATTAATTAATTTGAGTACGACAATGTGTTTTGGGATGACAATTGTTTGTTTAACTATGGTTTTATGTGTATTGTTTGGGACGGTAGGGACCGTCGGGGTGTTTAGGACAGTAGGGACCGTGGACGGTATGAGACGATAGAATGTTATTGAATTTTTGAATATTATCGTGGATTTATGTTAACTTTATAATTTTGAGACATGTTAGCTTTTTAAGCTTGTGACTTGTTAGTTTGAGACATGTTATTTAGGAAATTTGCGCCTTGTATAGTTTAAGAATAGTTTACTTTGTATCATATTTGTTAAATGGTATCGTGGAATTGTGGATTGTGATTAATTACAGGTTGTATTTGTTTTGGTAGATTTTTTCCGGAAAAAAATCCAGAAAAAATCTTGAAAAACTGCATTTCCTGCAATTTTTTTCCCACCCAGAATTATTAGGGACGACAATGTCGTCCTTAATATACAAAAGAATTGTCGTCCCATTTTGTATTTTATATTCAAAATTACATTTTATTATTTTAAAAAGATAAATAAAAAAATAAAATAAAATTTGGTACGACATTGTCGTGCCATTTTGCAAAAGTATGTCGTGCCTTTCTGTATTTTCAGGTTGAATTCCTTTTGGGCCCCACACTTTGTCGTCCCAAAATTTCAAAGGTTTTGTCGTGCAAATTTATTTGGATCAACAAAAAGGTCGATTAAAAGGCACGACATGTCGTGCCTTTTTGGTTTGGTCGACTTTCTTTGCATTTTGTGCGAAAGTAGTGTCAAATGTTATATTTTTGTAGTGACCACCTACTATTCTAGCAAAAGTTCTTTGCTAATGTTCACGTCGGTTCATGTTTATTTAGTTCCAATTTGTCCATTAGTGTGTCTCTTGTAAAGATATAAATTTTGTAGCAACTACAAAGACCACGCAATTGCAAGGTTAAATTCGATATGCTATTACACTAGTACAATCGACACTTGCCTACGACTTTTTCAACACCTTCCAAGCGACATGGCGTAGGCATCGTTCGTTCCGACGGCGTGGCGTAGGCAGCGATTAGTCGGTTGAGCCTCGTAGGAAAGTCCTTCCCGCGACAAAATTAAACCTTCCGGCGCCAACGTGGGACCCATTGTTTTACGGTCAAAGTTTATTTTGGTAGAAAACATATGTTGCCAACGACCGTCGTCGGCACCATATTACTAATTATGTAATTAGTTAGCAAAATTAAAGCGTAATTAACTTATACCATTCGTTTAGGCGACATATCGTTGGTAAAATGATTAAAAATAACATTTTCAATATTTTCCCTACGCCACGGCGTCGGGATAGTATTAAACTTGCATTAAGCCACTTATTATGCCGACGCCATGGCGTAGGGAAAATATTGCAAAATGTTATTTTTTCAATTTACCAACGACATGTCGTCGGGAAAGTACGTAAATATATGAAATGCTTATATATTGCCGACGACTAGGCGTCGCCAAAATGTATCACATATGCCACAATATTGCAGCATTTTAGCAATTTCTCAGAATTTTTCCGGAAATTTTCCCGGAAAAATTCTACATAACCTGCACCTGATGTTTTCAACCAAAACCTCTAAACCAATATGCCGATATCCCAAAACAACTCATAACGACTAAATCACATATATAATCGCTAAAAAGTTACAAATTATACAAAACATGTGATATTAACTACGCATCTAGGTTAAACATACACAAAAGTTGCTAAATCACCAATGTTCAAGTCACCAAAATATTCAAAGTGTACAATGGCCAATGATGAGTGTCTAATCTCATCATTTTTGTACAAAATAAACCGCAAAATCATCCGAAAACACTTTCGAAACACATCAAAATGATCAAAATATCACAAATCGATGTTTTATGTGTCTTAAATGCAAAAATATCAAAATCGGATGAAAAACATATCAAATTTGCAAAATTGCAGTTTTAGTCCCCAAGTTTATTAAATTGTCAAAATAGTTCTGAGCCAAAATTTCAAAAGAAAAAGTCACCAAAGGTCTCTTTAAAATCATAAATTGTCATATTTGGTCCTTTGATGAGAAATCTAAAAGTTTTGAGAAAGTTACAATTTAGTCCCTAAAATCCAAAATTGGTCAAAACTAGTCCTTGAAATTTTCAAAATGTCTAAATCAACCTTGGATTATTAAACTTGGCAAGACCAACCCTTGACTACTTTTCATAAGTTACATGTTTGGTCCTTTGGTTTGAAGAATTACACAATTGGTCCTAGAGTAGTAAATGGATTCAAAGTTAATACCTAAACCTAATAACTACTTAAGTCCAATCTATCCTAAAACCCAAAACCTCCAAGCCCATTACCCTTGGTCGGTCCAATTCTAAACCCGTCAAATTATTAACCCTACCCCTTCTTCTCCTTCCCACTTCCCGCCCAAACAAACACACCCAGAACAAACCACCTGCACAAACACACCCACGCACTTTCCCGACACACTCAACCTCTCTTTATCTCTTCCCAAACCCAGCTTGTCTCCCGGTGGACAAGAAAGAATATGAGAGAGAGAGAGGCGGAGATGAAGAGGCAGAGGAAAGAGGCGCGTGTTTGGCTCATTATCTCACACAAGTCACACAAGAGAGAGAAGACAGGAGGAGGGTGGGAGTGATATAAAACGCCTTTGTAGCCAAGTTATAAGGCATCTAGTTAGTTTTTCTATTAGTTAGTTTTTTTTGTTTTCATTTTTTCCTAGACTTCATGTTTTTGGTCCGGGTTTCACGCTTTAGAAATCTGTTACCATTTTCTTCTTAATTTTAGTTGTTAGTTAGTAGTTGTAATCTTAACTCAAATCTTGTACTTTCTTTTCATTAATGAAGAATTTCCTTTTCAATTTAAATATCCTTTGTTATTCGCAATTGAATTTAGGTTTTCTATGTTTAAAAGTCTTTAATTTCTGTCTTTAAACTCATATAAGCTTTAATGAGCTTATGTGCACTCATTAATGGATTAACTAGTTCTTAAAACCGGTTTAGCAAATAGTCAACGAAAGTCAAAGTCTCGAGTCAAATCAGTTCTAGATATATTTACATTTTCAAATTGTTGCAATGTTAAGTTTTATGTTTGTTTAAGCATTTGGATTTAATTTAAGTCAATTCTCACCAGTTTTAAAGTTTAAAATACAATTTGGAACTCTAAAAATCTGTTTGGAACAACCTAGTTCTGGGTCATTTACCATTTCGACCCACTTTGGGTCTTGCATTAGGCAAGTTAAGAGTCATTTCAAGTTTGCTATTTGATTTTGTTTGCAACTCCGAGTTTCTAAGAAAGAATCAATTGTTTTTTTTTCTCTCACAAACCGCCACAGCAGACCCTGCACCAATTTTCTCGACTTATTTATAAGTCAGAGACATTTTCATGGCCTACCGAGGGGCAAAAGGAAGTCGGCCAGGTGTACTCCAAGTTCCCAGAGCTCAAGGTCTAGCTCACCCTGTAGCTTAATCAAAACAAGCTCCAAAGTCCCGTAGGACTGTTTGAAATTTCTTTACAACAAACACACCACAGTGCTTACACTCTTGATTTTGTGCTTATTAGGCCTAGACTTTAGCTTATTTATTTCCTTAGGTGCCCATATAGTGTATTAATTTAGGTTTAGTCTAATTATAGCTTATTAGATTTCCTTAGTGCTCATTAGGACAAAACTTAGTACTTATTTCCACTTTACTTAGTTTTAAGATTTCCTAGTTCATTCACTTTTGCCAACTGCTTATTCCCTATCTTAGATCGATTCTCAATCTGTTTTTATAGCTTACTTCAAAATTAGTAATCAGTAGGTTAGCTTATTTCGAGTTGGATTGCTTATTGCATTCTAATTGTGCTTTAAAAAGTGCTTAAGAGAGTGTTTGGTTGTGTTGGTCAAAGCAATGACTAATAAGTCGTTAAAACACTTATTAAGAAGTTGTCAAGAGAAAAGTTTTACAAGAAATCCTTATTTTGATAAGCTTTAAAAGTTCCAAAATAAAAATAAAAGAGCAAAAGGACGGACCAGGTTCGAACACGGGTCAAGAGCCCTTCACAACAACGCCACACAACCAACACCAAACCATCTTGCCCTTGGGACTTTCTTGTCATTGTTTGCATTACTTAAATTATAAGGGTAGTTTAGCGTTTTGCTTATAAGCCATTCTTGGCTTATTTCGTGCTTATTTTCTAAGACAACACCTAGTTTTCTTATTTTTCCCAGTTAAGCATTGAACAAAGTAGTTTGTGTGAATTTTCCAGATTTTTTAAGTCGTTTAGTATTTTTATAATTTAATTAGAGTTAAATAGATTTTAATTGTGTGAAAATAAAATAAAACTCAAAAAATATTCCGCTTTTCCTAAAATTTTCTTTTGTCATATATTACGTAAAAAATTGTTTTTACACTTGTAGGACTTTTATTTCACAAATTTTACGTTTTATCTTGCGCTCAACGTAATTTTTGTATACATAACGTCGCTTTTCATTTTAAGTCGCGTTTTAAGTAATTTAAGTTTACGTTTTAATTAAAATAGTTTATTTAAGTTATTTTGTTTTATAAATCATAGGAAAACATCATTTTGCAAATAGTGATAGCGTTTATTTAATAGATTTTATCTTTTTAATTTCCTTTAATTTTCATTTTAGCTCTTGTAGTTTATGTCCTTTTTCCGTAGCTATAATAATTCCAAATCCTCTTTTCCGTCCAAATCTCCCGATCACTAAACGTTTGATAATCCATTGCATAGCTCATTGGGACATAACGACCAGGGAGACTCTATACTCCTACGATCTTCATTGTATTTGTGTTTGGCGGTTTTAAGTCATTACGTTTAGCCATTGGTTAGCTTGTGATTAGACTTGACTGTTTAGCACAGATCAAATTTTAGGCGCCATTGCGGGTCATCTTGATTATCTTCCGCTAGCATTAGTGATTTGGATATTCACTCCTTGTTTATACCATCTGTATGTATTTATATTTTCTTATAAAATCAAAAATCCAAAATATTTTCATTCTTTGTTTCTATAGCCTATTTTTCAAAAATCCAAAATATTCATCTTTACCCTCTAACTGCATTTAATTCTCCATTCCTTTATCCTCCAATAACTGTTTAATTCTTCATCTCTTATCCCTCTTAACCGTTTAATTCTTGATGTCATGGTTTTCGACATGTTCCTGGTGTGGAGGTCCATTTAACGGTGGAAATTGTCGGCGATGTACCAATGTGAGTTTCGGGGACAAATTTGTCGGTAATTCTGATCCCATTTCAAATGAAACACCCGATTTTTCCTACCTACCTCCACAACCCCAATATGAATCCTACTCATACGAGTTTTGTGAGAATGATTCTCGTTACGGTTTTGATTGTCCACCACAGTCCCGCTTTGTCTATGGCCGGAACCATGTTACAATCGAACTTTGGTGAAAGTTATTTTCCCATTATCTCTGTTGTGAGAATGCGGGGGTCCTCGTGAGACTTTTGAATGTCAACCGATGAATCAAAATTTTCAAAATTCCAATTCTCCGGTTTGACAATTTCCAACCCCACAAGATTCCATCGGTCATCGGACTTCCGAGCCTTCACATCATTTCAATGATTACGAGTGTGTAATCTTCCTCAAAGTTACGAAGAAATCGCATTCGAAAGAAAGCGCAAATGAAAAGAATGGTGTGTAAGCTTGAGAGATGAATATAAGAATCGATATGATGGCGGCGATGATGAGGATAGTATTCAAATGAAGGAATACTATGATTACGACGAGGAGAGTGTTACTCAATTGAACGATCTTATTTCTCAACTCCCAAAGTCTATTGCTATCACACCTATCTTACCTATTATTGCTTCCAAAGACTCTCTCATAATGGAGGATGATCATCTCGGCACTATTTGGAAGCGGAATCATCTAGTGTTGAGGATCTTGTCCCAATCCCAGTGAGTCCGAGGATATATCCGATAGTGATTGTGATTTGCCTTTTGTGATTCTCTTGACATTTACGAGGTTACTTGGGGATTTTCTCAAATCCTCTTTTGAATTTAATAATGACTACACTTTGAGAAAGTAAATCCTCTTCGATGAAATGTCCGAGGCGATCTGAGACCATCACGGAAGTGGTGGAAATTGCTAGCTCTCGAGCACACCACTTGTCCCACCTCGTATTCTATCTTATCTCTTCCATCGTGTGATGATGATTCTATCCTCATCGATGAGATTCATGATCCAAAATCATGAATTCTCCTTCCGATAATGAGGAGTTAGTCATGATCATCATCATGATTCTCCTTCTTTTCTTCACATACGGTGTGACTTCTCCATGTCTTAACTCGCCGGGAGTGAAGACATTATCTTCGACCCGGCATTTTCATGTACCATCGTGAGCCGGTGCATCTCTTTCTCTATATCTCATCGGTGTGGAACTTTCACGTGCTTCAATGTTTATCCAAACATCTTGAATGAAAGTCCGATGGAGATTGTTTCTTCCACTTTACTTCCCGTGAACAAATTAATTCGGTCGAGTCAAGCTAGCGACTCGGTAATCAAAACAGATGGCTAAACATGGGTTTTCACCGTGTGTACCACCCTAGTGGGGAGTGCCCACGTGTTTCAAAAAAAAAAAAAAAAAAAAAAAAAAAAATCTTTTAAATAATGGCCGTAGTATTTCCTTTTACGTTCTTTGTTTGGCATAACCAGGTACTTTGAATATTGAGGGCAATATTCATTTCTAAGTGTGGGGAATTCTCACAATTTCATATATATTATCTACCCATTTCCGTTTTTGGCCAAAATTTTTTTTGGAGTAAGTGTTTTACACTTTCTCATTTAGTTATCGATCGCCATGTCAGAAGACAAAAGGATTAGCTAATCCAGAGCAAACGGCTCTTGGTAAAGATATATCAAATCCGTTTATATGGCTTGCAATTTGCCCAAAATTGTATGGTTCTCAACTTCACCATATCCTAAAAGTGAAGAGTTAGCTAGCCATGAGTTTATGGCTTGTGGTAAAGGCGATGGAAAATCCATAATTGGTAATCACTCACCAAAGATAATATTGATAATTTATCTAAGAGTTGGCTAGTCCGGAAGGTGCGGCTTCGGTAAAGACAAAATCAAATCCGTTGAAAGGCGGTGGTTTGCTCAAAATCACATGGTTATCGATGTACCATGGTTCTTCTACTTGACTAAAACATTTGGCTACCTCAGTAAGTAATGGCTTTTGGTAAAGATTAAAATCCATTATGTTTTCTCAAATCATTGCTAGGGACTAGCAATATCTCGATGTGGGGGATTGATGAGTGTCTAAATACTCATCATTTTATCAAAATAAGCTGCAAAATCATCCGAAACACTCGAAACACATCAAAATGATCAAAATATCACAAATCGAGTGTTTTATGTGTCTTAAATGCAAAAATATCAAAATCGGATGAAAACATATCAAATTTGCAAAATTGCGGTTTAGTCCCCAAGTTTATTAAATTGTCAAAAATAGTTCGAGCCAAAATTTCAAAAGAAAAGTCACCAAAGGTCTCTTTAAAATCATAAATTGTCATATTTGGTCCTTTGATGAGAAATCTAAAAGTTTTGAGAAAGTTACAATTTAGTCCCTAAAATCCAAAATTGGTCAAAACTAGTCCTTGGAAATTTTCAAAAATGTCTAAATCAACCCTTGGATTATTAAACTTGGCAAGACCAACCCCTTGACTACTTTTCATAAGTTACATGTTTGGTCCTTTGGTTTTGAAGAATTACACAATTGGTCCCTAGAGTAGTAAATGGATTCAAAGTTAATACCTAAACCTAATAACTACTTAAGTCCAATCTATCCTAAAACCCAAAACCTCCCAAGCCCATTACCCCTTGGTCCAGTCCAATTCTAAACCCGGTCAAAATTATTAACCCTACCCCCTTCTTCTCCTTCCCACTTCCCGCCCAAACAAACACACCCAGACAAACACACCCAGACAAACACACCCACGCACTTTCCCTGACACACTCAACCTCTCTTTATCTCTTCCCCAAACCCACGCTTGTCTCCCCAGTGGACAAGAAAGAATACAGAGAAGAGAGAGAGACGGAGACAGAAGAGACAGAGGAAAGAGGCACGCGTGTTTTGGCTCATTATCTCACACAAGTCACACAAGAGAGAGAAGACAGAGGAGGGGTGGGAGTGATATAAAACAGCCTTTGTAGCCAAGTTATAAGGCATCTAGTTAGTTTTTCTATTAGTTAGTTTTTTTTTGTTTTCATTTTTTCCTAGACTTCATGTTTTTGGTCCAGGTTTCACGCTTTAGAAATCTGTTACCATTTTCTTCTTAATTTTAGTTGTTAGTTAGTAGTTGTAATCTTAACTCAAATCTTGTACTTTCTTTTCATTAATGAAGAATTTCCTTTTCAATTTAAATATCCTTTGTTATTCGCAATTGAATTTAGGTTTTCTATGTTTAAAAGTCTTTAATTTCTGTCTTTAAACTCATATAAGCTTTAATGAGCTTATGTGCACTCATTGTGGATTAACTAGTTCTTAAAAACCAGTTTTAGCAAATAGTCAACGAAAGTCAAAGTCTCAGAGTCAAATCAGTTCTAGATATATTTCTGTTTTCAAATTGTTGCAATGTTAAGTTTTTATGTTTGTTTAAGCATTTGGATTTAATTTAAGTCAATTCTCACCAGTTTTTAAAGTTTAAAATACAATTTGGAACTCTAAAAGACTGTTTGGAACAGCCTAGTTCTGGGTCAATTTACCATTTCGACCCACTTTGGGTCTTGCATTAGGCAAGTTAAGAGTCATTTCAAGTTTGCTATTTGATTTTGTTTGCAACTCCAGCTTCTAAGAAAGAATCAATTGTTTTTTTTTTCTCTCGCGTCAAACTGCCACAGCAGCCCCCTGCACCAATTTTCTCAGCTTATTTATAAGCTGTAGACAGCTTTTCATGGCCTACCCAAGGGGGCAAAAGGAAGTCGGCCAGGTGTACTCCAAGTTCCCAGAAGCTCAAGGTCTAGCTCACCCTGTAGCTTAATCAAAACAAGCTCCAAAGTCCCCCGTAGGGACTGTTTGGGGCTGCTGTTACAGCAAACACACCACAGCGGCTTACACTCTTGATTTTTGTGCTTATTAGGCCTAGACTTTAGCTTATTTATTTCCTTAGGTGCCCATATAGTGTATTAATTTAGGTTTAGTCTAATTATAGCTTATTAGATTTCCCTTAGTGCTCATTAGGACAAAACTTAGTACTTATTTCCACTTTACTTAGTTTTAAGATTTCCTAGTTCATTCACTTTTGCCAACTGCTTATTCCCTATCTTAGATCAGTGCTCAATCTGTTTTTATAGCTTACTTCAAAATTAGTAATCAGTAGGTTAGCTTATTTCGGAATTGGATTGCTTATTGCATTCTAATTGTGCTTTAAAAAGTGCTTAAGAGAGTGTTTGGTTGTGACTGGTCAAAACAGCAGCTAATAAGCTGTTAAAACAGCTTATTAAGAAGTTGTCAAGAGAAAAGTTTTTACAAGAAATCCTTATTTTGATAAGCTTTAAAAGTTCCAAAAATAAAAATAAAAAGAGCAAAAGGGACTGACCAGGTTCGAACCTGGGTCAGTAGCCCTTCACAGCAACGCCTCACACAACCAACACCAAACCATCTTGCCCTTGGGACTTTCTTGTCATTGTTTGCATTACTTAAATTATAAGGGTAGTTTAGCAGTTTTGCTTATAAGCCATTCTTGGCTTATTTCGTGCTTATTTTCTAAGACAACACCTAGTTTTCTTATTTTTCCCAGATTAAGCATTGAACAAAGTAGTTTGTGTGAATTTTCCAGATTTTTTTAAGTCGTTTAGTATTTTTTATAATTTAATTAGAGTTAAATAGATTTTAATTCGTAGAAAATAAAATAAAACTCAAAAAAATATTCCGCTTTTTCCTAAAATTTTCTTTTGTCATATATTACGTAAAAAATTGTTTTACACTTGTAGGACTTTTATTTCACAAATTTTACGTTTTATCTTGCTTCCAAGCATAATTTTGTACATAACGTCGTTTCATTTTAAGTCACGTTTTAAGTAATTTAAGTTTACGTTTAATTAAAATAGTTTATTTAAGTTATTTTGTTTTATAAATCATAGGAAAACATCATTTTGCAAATAGTGATAGCGTTTATTTAATAGATTTTATCTTTTAATTTCCTTTAATTTGCATTTAAGCCGTTTTTATTTGTTGGCTTTTTCCGTAATTATAATAATTCCAAATTCTCTTTTCGTTCAAATCTCGCGATCACTATCGTTTGATAATCCATTGCATAGCTCATTGGGACATAACGACCCTGGGAGACCCTATACCTCGAGATCTTCATTGATTTCGTCTTGTCGTTTTAAGTTTTCTTACGCTTGCGTGAGAGAACTTGACGGTTTCTTGTGCATCACCAACATAAGGATGAGATGATCAAAAGCATAGTCTAAGGCTGGTTTATACATCTACACAAAATAACGTAAATATACCTCCATCGATCTACTCGTCATCATCATCATGATCAAGGCCACTCTCGTCAAGATCAACACCATCGCCGGCGCCAATCCCGACCCGACGTCGGATGTCGAAGCAATCGGCTCATAAGCTCGTACCACCGATCGGGAGGATGAGTCTGCATAACCTGAAGAACTCACTAACTTTGCGCCGAGCGGCCTTGTTCTTTCGCTGCTCCTGCACCTGTCTCTTTTGGAGGTGCGATCTTCTTGTCTTTGGCGGCCATCATCTCATCAATCTTTTCTTTGTCGTACGAAGATGAGCGAAGACACGGGGGTAAAATCATCTTTCGCTCGAAAACCCTACCTACACGTGACTTTTCTCATTTGCGCCGCGAGAACAATGGCAAGTATCTCAACCTCCGTGTAGGGTGCGCCAGAAGGTTGTCCGCCTAAATCCGTGGGCGACACATCTCCTCCTACAAAAGTTGTATATATATATATATATATATATATATATATATATATATATAAATATATATATATATATATATATTAGTCGTGTTAATTAGTACATTATGTAAATATTGTAGATGAGTTTTTTTTTTTTTTTCTAAGTGTGAGTAGCTAGATCTAGATATGATATAATTTATTAATCTTTTTCACAAGCGATGTGGCGTAGGTAAAATATATATTTTTATTTAAATTTCTTCCAACGACATGTAAATGCGGATTGAATTATCTTTTGTCGTTTTTGTTTTGGCGGGATGGCTAAATTTTTTGGGGGCGCCTAAATTTTTAGGATATCTGATATAAATAATACCAAGCGACCCATCGTCGGTATTATACAAATATACTTATTTATATTTTTTTAGATACAAATACTTTAATTTAATTTAAAAATAATAATAAAATTATATAAACTATAAAAAAAAATTAAAATATAAGTTAATTTATATATAATTAAAATTTAAAATTAAACACTTTTAAATAATGAAAATTTTATTTAATACAATCATAAAAAAAGATATATTTTATATAATTATTGAATGCATCTTTGAAGATAATATTTATTAAAATTTGAGGTGATATGGTTATACGTAACGTGTTAAATGAACGAGTATATAGGTGATATGGTTATACGTAATGTGTTAAGCGACCAAGTATAGGTGTTATGGTTATAGGTAGCGTGTTAAGCGACCAGAGTGTAGGTGTTATGGTTATACGGCGTGTTAAACAATAGAGTGTAGGTGCTATGGTTATACGTAACGTGTTAAATGGTGAGTCTAGGTGTTATGGTTATACGTAACGTGTTAAGCGAGCGAGTGTAGGTGCTATGGTTATATATAACGTGTTAAGCGGCCAGAGTCTAGGTGCTATGGTTATCGTAACATGTTAAAGGAATGAATCTAGGTGCTATGGTTATACGTAACGTGTTAAGCGTAGAGTCTAGGTGTTATGGTTATCGTAACGTGTTAAGCGAGCGAGTTTAGGTGTTATGGTTATCGTAACATGTTAAACGACCGAGTCTAGGTGCTATGGTTATCGTAGCGTGTTAAGCGGCCGAGTCTAGGTGTTATGGTTATAAGTAACGTGTTAAACGACCAAGTCTATATGCTATGGTTATCGTAACGTGTTAAGCGAGCGAGTATAGGTGATATGGTTATCGTAGCGTGTTAAGCGACCAAGTCTAGGTGCTATGGTTATACGTAACGTGTTAAGCGAGCAGTATAGGTGATATGGTTATCGTAATGTGTTAAACGACCGTGTCTAGGTGTTATGGTTATAGGTAGCGTGTTAAGCGAATCGAGTGTAGGTGCTATGGTTGTCGTAGCGTGTTAAGCGGCCGAGTCTAGGTGCAATGGTTATACGTAGCGTGTTAAGCGACCGGAGTCTAGTTGTTATGGTTATCGTAACATGTTAAGCGAGCGAGTTTAGGTGTTATGGTTATACGTAGCGTGTTAAGCGGCCAGAGTCTAGGTGCTATGGTTATCGTAGCGTGTGAAGCGGCCAGAGTCTAGGTGCTATGGTTATCGTAACATGTTAAGCGAATGAGTCTAGGTGTTATGGTTATACGTAGCGTGTTAAGCGACCGAGTCTAGGTGTTATGGTTATCGTAACATGTTAAGCGGCCGAGTCTAGGTGCTATGGTTATATGTAGCGTGTTAAACGGCCAGAGTCTAGGTGCTATGGTTATACGTAGCGTGTTAAGCGAGCGAGTCTAGGTGTTATGGTTATACGTAGCGTGTTAAGCGACCGAGTCTAGGTGTTATGGTTATAGGTAGCGTGTTAAGCGAGCGAGTGTAGGTGCTATGGTTATCGTAACGTGTTAAGCGACCGAGTCTAGGTGCTATGGTTATACGTAACGTGTTAAGCGAGCAGTATATGTGCTATGGTTATACGTAGCGTGTTAAGCGACCGAGTCTAGGTGCTATGGTTATCGTAACATGTTAAGCGAGCGAATCTAGGTGTTAGGGTTATAGGTAGCGTGTTAAGCGAGCAGTGTATGTGCTATGGTTATCGTAGCGTGTTAAGCGGCCGAGTCTAGGTGCTATGGTTATCGTAAGGTATTAAGCGAGCGAGTATAATCGGTTAGGTTAAGCTGTAAAAATTAAATTATATAAGTTTATTTAAAATTGAACACTTTTAAATAATTATACGTAACATGTGCAAATAAAATCAACATTAGTAAGATTATGTACGCAATCCACTCAGCAATTATATGGACTTGACTTTTATACTACTTTTAAATAATTTGAAATAATTTATGGAGACAACTTTGCCAACGACATGTCGTCGGCATAATAACAAAATAAATAACCATTTATAATATTGCCGACGCCTTTGCGTCGACATTGTTAAAACAAAATTGAATTGCATTAATCACACGCTAATCACCCAGTAATTATTTGGATTTATATTCCGGCGACTTGGCGTAGGGAATATATATGAAGCCAAAAGATCCCGCCAAAAATTTCTGAAGTAACAAAGTCAAATTTGATTTTACATTGCTGAAGCGACACATCGTCGGCATTATATTTATAAATTTTCAACGCACCCCGCATACGGTCAAGAGTTTTTTCGTCGTGTAGCGTATATTGCCGACGACACAGTGGCGTCGGCATTGTATTCGTCGCCTGTTCTCGTGATTCTTGTAGTGTAATTACTTGCTCCTAGCAGTATTTAATTTGCTCTATTTAGTTATTTATTTTCCGCCTTTTTCCTTTCCTTTATGCGAGCTATAGGCTGGAGTTAGGCTCATGAAATTCAATGGAGAATAATTGACCTTATGCTTGTAACATAATATTCTCGAGCCATAAACTGTTCAAAATATATAACAAACATATAAGTTAGAGATACATTTTGCATATTTTGTGATTATGAGCGATTTTGGTGATTGGTGCGATTACATGGCTGATGCATTACTTGTTTGAGAGAGTGAATATTACTCCAGTTATACAAAGACTACTTGACCATGTATGGGAAGTTAACAAACTTTTAAAAATGTTTAGCCCTAAGTAAATACAAACAATAGAAAATGAATGTATTAATGAGGAAGTTTAAAAGAACAATGACAAATAACAGTAACTTGGCATGCATTCTAAAAACAGCATTTCAAGTATGGTTTGTTTGATTATATATTTCATGGTTCAACCTCAAGTTCTACATTACTCTTAACGTACCTGATCATTCTTTTTTAAGTCCTCTCGTCATGCCTTTTAAACATTTTGAAACTCTCATGACCATCTCGCTTCCACTTTTTTTCGTAATCTCAGCATCAGTCTCCATATAATGAAGTTTTCTCAAATCCTTCATGAGCTTAGCAAAGGTTTCAGCCCTAGGCATCACACCATCATGTCCAAACAGTTAAAAAACGTTTCCTTCACATTGAAAGCCCTATGAAGCAATTTCTTAATTCTTGCTTGTGACTATGATTTGTCAACTAATTTTGAAATAAAAACTTGTTGGATCACTTACAGCGGTAAGTATCCCTTTTAAAACTCCTTGCTCATCATACCTTAATTTTCTATTTACACTTTGTTTATTCAGCCTTTGAATGACAGGTTGCGAGATTGCTCCACCAGCTTTTGGCTGCAACTCATGAACCCTTTCCACTAATTATTTCTTTCGGTTCTCTGAGAGCTCAATTTGATCACCATCAATCACTATCCAATTTTCATAGTGCACCACATTCGGTATTAACTGCATACTATTCATTGCAAATACAGTTACACTAAAATCTTAGCAAAAGTTTACTTGTTGACTCCACATCTACTATATCAGTTTCAACTTATTAAAGGGTTGTGATCCATTGATTCTAATCTAAAAGATTACTTGTGATTACCTGAAAGCAGTGACAAACTAAAACCCTAGTTATCAATCCATTGAAGATCACAACTTCTGCTACAATAGGATCAGCAGAAGGCGAACCGGTACAACTCTTACTCTGAAGTATTTGTTCTTAGGCGATGCAACGATCGGCTAACGGTAAAAAGAGGGTCAGTATCCTCGTTGTTTGGTTTATTAAAAGGTTTATAAAGATGTATTAAATGGTTGTGTTGGTACATTAGGGTGAGGTTTATGATGACAAGAGATATGTTTTGTAGTAGTAGTTAGCGAGCTTGAGCATTTATCTTTGTAAAGGAATTTGACGAATTAGTTTTAGCTAAAGGGTATGCAGGTAAACCTGTTAACCAAAGCACTGTTTTTTTATTTGTTTAAAGTGCTAATTAATTTTTTTATTTTTAAATTTTTAGGATTATGATAAAGTAAGCCCTTAGGCATTTGTTTAAGAGGCTAGGATATGTTTAGATGTATTGTGGCTTAACCACGTGAGGTGACTATCATCAATCACTTTGAGTGGTTAGTAGTCACGGATATGTGCAATATAATGTGTCTAAATATGTCCTAGTCCTTTAAGACTTCTGCATTTCATACAAACCGAAAAACCATTCAGAATGATAAGTTAATCTTGATACAAATATTCAAGCGTATATGTATTATGGAGCCTGATTTTTTATTGTCTCAGTGTAAGTCCGAAGATGATAAAAAAAATTATACGAATAATGATCAAAAGGATTTGAAGTAAAATATAGCGCATTATTGCATTTCTAACATATGTCTCCATTATATATGTTAACAACTTACCTTCGCCAAATTTTTATTAAGTCGAAACTTAAGTGTAAGAAGAATACGGTTTATTATTACTCTTTGTTGTTTTAGCCTTCACCCAAAAAGTGACTTTACAATGATTGTGACATAAGATCACGTGTTCTTAGGTTCTTACAAAGAAGAAACAAGATGATAGCTCTAAAGTTAATGCATTACAATAAGATTTTCAAGTGAGATGCTAAACAAAGTAGCTAGCTATGTTAAAACACGAAGTCGAGTGTCATTCATAGAAAATATGACCAGAATAAAATAAAAGTAAATAAAATCTTTATATAATAAGAGAAAACTATTTACTTTTCTAAGACTTATGTACTAAAATGCGAACTTTAACAACAAGCTTATATGTAAATTTTACACCTTTAATACTTATGAAATTTTTTAGTAACAAATTGAGCATATACTGGTATTATAACTCGTAATTAAAATAAAAACATTTATATCATCAAATTTCAATTCGGTTTAATTTTTCAAACAAAATAATTGAAGGCTGTGTTACCCAAATGAAAAACTTATAGTTATCAAAGAATAAAATTTTAATTTTAGAGAAATTTTAGGCGCATGTGCGAGATCACTACCACAAGTAAAAACCAATAAATTTGGAAGGCTCGTGAAAAGCAACCATCAATAGCATAATTGAAGTCTAGAGGTGTTGTTTACGCATTTCGGTTAGTGAACCATGAAGCAACTTTTAGAAGCCATCTTTAGTTGAGTCAAAGTCAATTAAGGTGCAAATTTAGTTTTGTAAAGTCTTGTTAATGTAATCGATGATAACAATATCACAAAAAACTATGGCTTATAAAGTTATCCACTTGCAATTTTGTATATATGTTTACGACTAAGCACATCACTAAGTAATGACATCTACGACCACTTAAACCGGTAAAACGCTTATTTAGCAACATATCTTCAATAATAATTCAACTGAGATATCAAGGGGAGAGAAAATTACATGCTATAAACATGACATATGATTTGCTATGTTTGGGTAAGATTTTGAATGGTGAGAATCTAATTACTTCGATGGGGTCTGCCAATCAGTATTCTACTTTTTTCCTCTGGTTTTATTTCTCTCAATATAAGAAACATGTACTTCATTGTTTGATTGGAACCAAGACATCTACATCTGTTTCATTGACCATGAATGCATCAAGAGACATGTAACTCCGTGTACCCACCTGCATTCCAAGTTTCAAAACTATAGATAGTTTGCTGTCGAACATTGTGTAGTATTTTTTTTAAGTAGAAAGTGGGCTCGTCAGGAAAAAGAACCACACAAAGTGGCTGTAAGCACCTACAAAACGTCCATATTTTCCTTGCCATCTTCTTCAAGTAGCATCAGTAGAAATTGTTATGGCCTGATCAGCCTGCACATAATCATGTTAGAAAAAATTTAGTTGCAAGCTCACAAAAAACTTGTATACTACTGTATATTTTTAAACCAAATAGCTACACAGCCGAAATTTCATAGTTTAATATACTGTTTGGTTTGGTTAAGCCTACCGCCACTGCATAAGTCGCTCAAAATTTAGTTTGTGCATAAGCCTAGTGTTCGGCAATAAACTTATTAAAGCGTATAACAGCTTGAGCTTTAAAATTAAGTTACCTTACAAAAAGAGGTTTGTTTGACATATTCACAATAAGCTAAAACTCCAAACTCCACCTCAAGCTAATTACAACATACATTTACTCTGAACTTTGTATATTGAAATTATGGTGAAAAAGTTCCGCAACATTGTATTTACAATGTTGCTGTTTAAATACCATGATTGTAAATACTATTTTAAAACTTTCATAACTTTGTATCATAATCGTGCTAAGCAAGCAAAAGTATGGAAAATGTACCTTAATGATTGTCGCGAAAACCCTGCGTAGTCACTATAAGGGTGACTTGTTTGTAGTCACTACAACAGGTAACGTGAACGACGTGTCACAGATGAAACCACCCATCGACGCATTTGGCATTGCCGCATCTTGATTGCAGTCCTCAGTATAGTGCATTTTCTTGTTCCTCTCATGGGATGTGAACTCACCCTCTTTGCAAGCTTTGTAGCCTTTCCTTCAAATGGCTTCTGTCTTCACATTACGGTGTTAGGTTGTTAAATAAACAAAAACGCATGCCAATATTATATTTAAAATCTTATAGGCTACCTTACTCTTTGAAGAATTTGGTAACAAGAACTTCCTCAATATTGAAAGACCGACATCTAAGAAATTTGAAGCCGTTGATTACATGTGTTAGAAATAGAACTTACCCTAAGAAAGGCAAAGATTCTGGCCGGCCAAACTAAACTGCAAAAAAGAAAAGGCATGCAGGGAAAAAAGTCCAGTTGACGATGACAGCCAAGGCATACAGGAAAAAAATACCAATACAAAGAAAGCATCATACATACCTCAGCCGCCATGGTTGGTTGATGGATTTTTATTAGGGTTTCAAACTAACCTGCAAAAAAGAAAAGGCATGGAGGAAAAAAAAACAAAGAAGATATCATACATACCTTAGTCTTTTGAACATTAGTGATGCAGGTTTTAGGTCTTAAATTTATATTGTCTCGCAATACCTACGGTCTACCCTAGTGCACTAACGGGCAGTGTACCCGGTCGTGTGTAGTGTAGTAAACGGTAAAGCCGAGGTAGTTCCAAGAGCTATGTGTGTTGGATTATTACTAAGTCTAGTGTCACAGATTATAATGTTTTCGATAGGGATTTAATTAATTAAACTACTAATGCAGAATAAAGTAAATAAAAGCAGATAAACAGATAAAGGGAAATCAATAGAGAATAGTGGTGCTAACCTAGTCAATCCTCCAGCTAGTTATGTCTCGCTCTACTTACTTCCAATTACTTGAGTGGGGTCAAAGTCGAGAGGAAGACATTTGGTCAATTCGCCTAACCTTTTCAAAGAAAGATGCCACCACAAGAGAAATCAAAGCATGCCGTCATAAGTTCTCATGTTCACGGTCCCTAAGCCAGTCATTAAGTACCGCTACATGCTAGATTCATAATAGTGAGTGCCCGGCCGTTAGGAACTTGACACTACACCCCCAAATTCTTAAGTTCATCCAAGCGATAGGTGATCGGTTGGTCAAATCGCACAAGTAGAAAGGCTCGTCGGTTGGTCATATCTTACCCTTCCCATCATAGTCCGCTCACCTAGGGTCAGTTGGTCATATCTCCTAGGCAATTGGCCTCTACCGCCATTCAAAACTACCGAACCAAGGGTGGCTACCAATTAACTATGCATGCATACACTTAGAAATAATTGTACGGAAGTAAAGGTAAACATAAACAAAACAATTAAGGAATCATAACTAGGCTAGCACCAAAGGTGCTAGCGCTCATATTAATCATGCAAATTAATTCAATATTCAAAGGTATGAAATACATGATTTGAAAGTAAAAGAAACGTAAAACGCTAATGTTTATCGTAATGGAGTGACTTATCCTTGGAAGCGACTCCAGTATGCTCCTCTAGACCTGCCTTGAGCTTTTCCCATGTTCTCAGTGTTGTGTGTGGAATGGGATGCATAGAAATGCTGGAATTCGTGGGGTATTTAGAGGCCAGATCTGGGTTACGGCGTAACCAATAAAGGAGTTACGCCGTAACCTTCTATTTCTTTGTGAAATGCACTAGATCTGTGGTTACGGCGTAACCTAATGAGTGGTTACGCCGTAGTCTTCAATAAACAATGTGTACAGCTAGAGCTACCCACCAATCAAGGGTAATCACTTATAAAGCTAATTGATGACTAATGTACAGCTATCACTAATGTACACTTCAAATAATGCGGAAGGCATACCTTGTTAGACAGCTAATGGAGAACTCGTACCAAAAGAAAACGGGATAACCCAAAGTATCCCCTATTCTAATTTTTTTTCCCAAAGTATCCCCTATTCTAATTTTTATTTTTATTTATTATTTTTTTTACGGATAATGGAGTCGATTTTGGAGAAGTATTCTTTAGCACTTTGTTCTCCCATTTGTAGCATACGTACGTCGCCTTTTAAAGCGACCGTTCGTGTGCGTTTGTTGTCTTGAAAGAGGGTCTTGACTTGTTGCCATGCATCAAGAGCCTTTTTAGGGTTGAGTTTGATGAACCTTCGTTGAAGGGAAGGGGACAATGTAAGAATGATCCAAGACTTGACAATGGAGTCAGCCGTGAGCCACTCTTCTGTCGGTGGTGTTCTTGTAGAAGCAACGTCCTTTGATCCTTCGATGTGCTATAGGACTCCGAAGTTGCTGCAATGGATTTTGAAAAAGTAGCACCATGATGAGTAGTTTAATTCATCAAGATCGAGTTTGACCGGTATTAGGTTGTTGATGTTGTGCATCGCATAAAGCTTTTCAACGAGTGTGAGAGCTGGAGGTGGTGGTGGTGGGTTGCTGTTGGTCATGGTGGGGATGACTGTTAAGTCTTTTAAAGGAGAGGTAGAGAAGAAAAGCCGACTGTTAAGGCGGCAAGGCTGATTTTGCTAGGAACGTTTTAGGGAAACCAAGCCTCATACCATGTAAGACAATATGATTGATATTATTGATTGTAATTGATTGTGCTCATAATACATGATTACATGCCAACTATATACCACAAGTCGGTTAACAGAAGTACACGACGTAGCAGCTAAAATCATGGACCAAATGATGATCTATTAATCTTTACATTAGACATGCTAAACAAAGTAACTTCAATAAAGAAGCTTACATGTAATGATCGATCTATCTAATCCAAGCTCGTCCACTGCCCTAAACATATAAATGAACACCAATCAGTAAATGTTTAACTTCAACAAACTAAAAGAGCCACTTGAATTTGATAATCAAGGTTTTGACCTATGGTGGAGTTCTCTCAATTCGTTATTTTCAGCCACAACTTATTCGCCGAATTTAGTCTTCTCTCCAGCCTACACCACACAGCCCTAATTTAACTCGTGAACTTTTACAAAACCACATAATACCGCTTTTCTAAATAAAGCGCTAATGTTTTTGGTACATGAACATATAAGATGTGCCAAGGGCATTTGAGATCGCTATTCAAACCGCTAAAATGATATATTGTGAGTGAAACAAGTTTTCTTAATACACTTTCATATCGTAGTACAATATATTAATAAGTATCCGTTATTTCTTCTTATGACATTAAAGGATCTTGGTATTTTACCGCATTTCATGATCATTAACCAAGAAAACCGAGAGATCAAGTATTCTAACTTAAGAACCACTACATGTTACCTCGTGTTGTGTAGATTTAAATCGACTTCTGCGTTTGAAAACTCGGAATGATGCCCGAGTTTGAACCACTTTTTGCAATCTTCTCCTGCTTCATCTTTGATCATGTTTTCTTGGACTCGAACAGATAAAAAGTCATGCTTCCAATAGTAAAAATGAATAGATTTATCATAATATTGAGGTTATAACTGTATTGAAAATTGGGTAACTTGTTGCAAGTCCCTTGTTGCACTTGTGGTGATTTTTGGTTCGCAAAAAATGACTTCTTCTGGTGCTCTACCTCCTAGACCCACTACACCAAATTGAAGGTTTGGGGACGCCCAAAATATTTGGGTAGACATTGTCGTCCCAAATTGAAAATGGGTCCCACACATTTTCAACAAAAAGAGCAGTCAACAAAGAGCTTTTGGCCCACACAGTTTGGGACGACAATGTCGTCCCATTTTGTAATTATTTCATTTTTTAGTATTTAAAATCTTTATAAATAACTTCTCACGAAAATTGAATACATCCCGCCATTATTTTTGGACCCATGAAACACTTTGGGACGACATTGTCGTCCCAAACTATAAATCAATTTTTATTTTTTTAACTTTATAAATAATTTTAATTAAATTATTTAATTATAAAAAATACTTTTATTTAATTTAAATAATTTTATTTAATATAAAATTAAAATTAAATAGTTTATATTTATAATTAAATACTTTAATTTAAAATTAAATACATTTTATAGAATTAAAAAAATATTTACCGCCAAATAGTTTCCCGCCATTATTTTTTTCCGCCAATAGTTTCCCGCCATTATTTTTCCATAAAGTTTTCCTTATATATCCCGACAAAACATAAATAACCCAATCGTCAATTCCCACAAAACACACGTAATAATATAAATGGTGATTACACGCGGAAAAAGAGTGGTCATTGGTTTTGTCGTCCATATATCTCTTTACTCGAGTTCTTGATACGTATGGGTCGAATTTATGATGAATATGGTTCTTATAAGAACATAGACCCGTTGATGAGAGATCGTTCGGAATGGTTAAGGAAAGAGCGATTCTACATGGTGTATTTGGACGGTGAAGCTAATTATGGAATGGAGGAGTAAACCTCTTGAAGTCAAGCAATGTGGGAGCGGTTTGTCAAGCAAAGGAAGGAAAAAGATGAAGTGAAAAAAGCCGTTCGATTACACATTTGATGATGCGGAAATAGGGTAACAAATCTTGAAGCATTGTTTGAGCAGTTCGTCAAGCAAAGGAAGGAAAAAGATGGTGCGAGTTCTAGCGAGCGGAAGTAGCGAGAAAATAATTGAATGGCCGAGTTGTTTTGTTTGATATGTTTCGTTTTGTTGTCAAGTTGTTTCGTTTGAGTTGTTTCGTATGTCGTGTGTAGCATATGGTCTATGTCGTGTTGTGTATAATATCGTTTGAGTTGTTTCGTTTGCTTGTCGAGTTGTTTCGTTTGATCTGTTTCGTTATGTTGTCAAGTTGTTTTTTATTCATGTGTAATTTAGTATTGGAAAAGGGGTGTTTGAAAACCATAATCTTGTTAACTTAGAACACTTTACAAATTCAGCATGTGCTTTGATTTATAAAAATACTTGACGGATACATACTACAAGAACAACAACAACAACAACAACTACCAGAACAACAACTATAGCACCTATACTTGGTCGTTTAACATGATACGTATGCCATATCACCTATACTTGGTCGTTTAACATGATACGTATACCATAGCACATATACTTGGTCGTTTAACATGATACGTATGCCATAGCACCTATACTTGGTCGTTTAACATGATACCTATACTTGGTCGTTTAACATGATACCTATACTTGGTCGTTTAACATGATACGTATACCATAGCACCTATACTTGGTCGTTTAACATGATCGTATACCATAGCACCTATACCATGGCACCTAACAAGATTTAACATGATATACCATAGCACCTATACTTGGTCGTTTAACATGATCGTATACCATAGCACCTATACTTGGTCATTTAACATGATCCATCGTTTGTTTAACACCTATACCAATTAGTTTAACATGATAACGATACCATAGCACCTATCACTTGGTGGTTTAACATGATCGTATACCATAGCATTTGGTTTATACTTGGTCGTTTAACATGATACGTATACCATAGCACCTATACTTGGTCGTTTAACATGATACGTATGCCATAGCACGATACTATATCGATTCATCCGTTTTAACATGTCATGTATAACGACATCATCTTGACTCGTTCGTTTAACATTTCAGGCGTTTTAATTTATATAAAAAATTTATAATTAATTTTAAATCATTTTCAACCAATTTAAATATTTTTTAACTAATTTAAATTATTTTTAAATTATTTAAATTTCTTATAACTAATTTAAATTATTTTTAAATTATTTAAATTTTTTGTTACTAATTTAAATTATTTTTAATTTATTTAAACTTTTTATAACTAATTTAATTAATTTTAAAATTATTAAAAATTTTATAATAAATTTAATTTATTTAGTATTTATTAAATATTCTAAACACATTTTAATATACAAAAGATAAAGAAAAAAAAAAAAAAAAAAAACAAAAAGGGACGACAATGTCGTACCCTTTTTTTGACCAAAATTTCCCTGAAAATTTAAACAACGCGCCAAATATTTGGCCAAAAAAAAAAGCAAATAGGGACGACAATGTCGTCCCGTTTTGGTCGTCCCAATTTTACATCAATAATTGATACAGATCTACTTCTCTCTCTCTCACACTTAAAAAAAAAAAAAAAAAAAACAACACGTAAAACCGAAAAAAAACCCATAAAAATCCCAAAAAATGGCTATTTTCTTCAATTCGACACCACCAAAACACTACTATCACTCGTAACCATCAATTACACACGCACCACTGTGCACAATTTGTATAATTTTTGTTATTTTGTAACATTTAAAGGTATTTTTTTTTTGTTAAAATTTGGTTTGTTAATTTAATTTCTTTAATTATGGTTTGATTAACTATGGTTTTATGTTGTGTTTGTGTTGGTTAGATGGTCCACCGCAGCAGACTCA
The DNA here is from genome assembly GCA_022545495.1 of Chrysanthemum lavandulifolium. Classification (NCBI taxonomy): domain Eukaryota; kingdom Viridiplantae; phylum Streptophyta; class Magnoliopsida; order Asterales; family Asteraceae; genus Chrysanthemum; species Chrysanthemum lavandulifolium. Next base: position 52,182,864 of record CM040246.1, read on the forward strand.
CCACCGTGAACCACCGCCAGCTCCACCACCAACAACCATGCGACTCCACCACCACCACCTTTTGTGTTGGTAAGTGACTTTTTTTTTTATTTTGTTAATGTGTTTTGAGTACGACAATGTCGTGCCTTAAGTTTTATTAATTAATTTAGTGCGACAATGTGTTTTGGGATGACAATAGTTTGTTTAACTATGGTTTTATGTGTAGTGTTTGGGAAAGCCGGACCGTCGGGGTGTTTGGGACAATGGACCGTGGACAATGACATGTTATTGAATTTTTGAATGTTATCGTGGATTTATGTTAACTTTATAATTTTGAGACATGTTAGCTTTATAAGCTTGTGACTTGTTAGTTTGAGACATGTTATTTAGGAAATTTGCTTGTATAGTTTAAGAGTAGTTTACTTTGTATCATATTTGTTGAATGGTATTGTGGAATTGTGGAATGTTATTCGATCCGTTTAGTAATTTGGTATTGTATCATATTGTCGAATTGGTATTGTGGATTGTGATTAATTCAGGTTGTATTTGTTTTGGTAGATTTTTTCCGGAAAAAAATCCAGAAAAAATCTGGAAAGCTACATTTGCTGCATTTTTTTTCCCACCCAGAATTATTAGGGACGACAATGTCGTCCCTAATATACTAAAGAATTGTCGTCCCATTTTGTATTTTATATTCAAAATTACGTTTTATTATTATTTTAAAAGATAAATAAAAATAAAATAAAATTTGATGCGACATTGTCGTACCATTTTCCAAAAGTATGTCGTGCCTTCAGTATTTTGGGTTGAATTCCTTTTGGGCCCCACACTTTTGTCGTCCCAAAATTTCAAAGGTTTTGTCGTGCCAAATTTATTTGGGTCAACAAAAACGGGTCGACCAAAAAGGCACGACATGTCGTCCCATTTTTGGTTTGGGTCGACTTTCTTTGCATTTTTGCACGAGAAAGTAGTGCCAAATGTTATATTTTTGTAGTGATTACATGGGCGATGCATTACTTGTTTGAGAGAGTGAATATTACTCCAGTTATACAAAGACTACTTGACCATGTATGGAAGTTAACAAACTTTTAAAAATGTTTAGCCCTAAGTAAATACAAACAATAGAAAATGAATGTATTAATGAGGAAGTTTAAAGAACAATGACAAATAACGATAACTTGGCATGCATTCTTAAAACAGCATTTCAAGTATGGTTTGTTTGATTATATATTTCATGGTTCAACCTCAAGTTCTACATTACTCTTAACGCACTGATCATTCTTTTTAAGTCCTCTCGTCATGCCTTTTAAACATTTTGAAACTCTCATGACCATCACCTCACTTTTTCTGTAATCTCAAGATCGATCTCCATATAATGAAGTTTTCTCAAATCCTTCATGAGCTTAGCAAAGGTGTCGACCCTAGGCATCACACCATCATGTCCAAGCAGTTAAAAGCGTTTCCTTCACATTGAAAGCCCTATGAAGCAATTTCTTAATTCTTGCTTGTGACTATGATTTGTCAACTAATTTTGAAATAAAAACTTGTTGGATCACTTACGGTGTAAGTATCCTTTTAAAACTCCTTGCTCATCATACCTTAATTTTCTATTTACACTTTGTTTATTGACCATTGAATGACGGGGTTGCGAGATTGCTCCACCACTTTTGGTTTGCAACTCATGTACCCTTTCCACTAATTATTTCTTCGGTTCTCGAGAGCTCAATTTGATCACCATCAATCACTATCCAATTTTCATAGTGCACCACATTCGGTATTAACGCACACTATTCATTGCAAATCTGATTACTAAAATCTTAGCAAAAGTTTACTTGTTGACTCCACATCTACTATATCAGTTTCAACTTATTAAAGGGTTGTGATCCATTGATTCTAATCTAAAAGATTACTTGTGATTACCTGAAAGCAGTGACAAACTAAAACCCTAGTTATCAATCCATTGAAGATCACAACTTCTGCTACAATAGGATCAACAGAAGGCCGAACTGGTACAACTCTTACTACAGGAAGTATTTGTTCTTAGGCGTATGCAGTCACTGGCTAACGTGTAAAAAGAGGGGCTGTGTATCCTCGTTGTTTGGTTTATTAAAAGGTTTATAAAGATGTATTAAATGGTTGTGTTGGTACATTAGGGTGAGGTTTATGATGACAAGAGATATGTTTTGTAGTAGTAGTTAGCGAGCTTGAGCATTTATCTTTGTAAAGGAATTTGTGAATTAGTTTTAGCTAAAGGGTATGCGCAGTAAACTCAGTTAACCAAAGCACTGTTTTTTTATTTGTTTAAAGTGCTAATTAATTTTTTTATTTTTAAATTTTTAGGATTATGATAAAGTAAGCCCTTAGGCATTTGTTTAAGAGGCTAGGACATGTTTAGATGTATTGTGGCTTAACCACGTGAGGTGACTATCATCAATCACTTTGAGTGGTTAGTAGTCACGGATATGTGCAATATAATGTGTCTAAATATGTCCTAGTCCTTTAAGACTTCTGCATTTCATACAAACCGAAAAACCATTCAGAATGATAAGTTAATCTTGATACAAATATTCAAGCGTATATGTATTATGGAGCCTGATTTTTTTTATTGTCTCTGTAGCAAGTCTGAAAGATGATAAAAAAAATTATACCCGAATAACAGATCAAAAGGGATTTGAAGTAAAATATAGCGCATTATTGCATTTCTAACATATGTCTCCATTATATATGTTAACAACTTACCTTCTACGCCAAATTTTTATTAAGTCAGAAACTTAAGTGTAAGAATAATACACGGTTTATTATTACTCTTTGTTGTTTTAGCCCTTCACCCAAAAAGCTGACTTTACAATGATTGTGACATAAGATCACGTGTTCTTAGGTTCTTACAAAAGAAGAAACAAGATGATAGCTCTAAAGTTAATGCATTACAATAAGATTTTCAAGTGAGATGCTAAACAAAGTAGCTAGCTATGTTAAAACACAGTAATCGAGTGTCATTCATAGAAAATATGACCAGAATAAAATAAAAGTAAATAAAATCTTTTATATAATAAGAGAAAACTATTTACTTTTTCTAAGACTTATGTACGAAAATGTGCAGAACTTTAACAACAAGCTTATATGTAAATTTTACACCTTTTAATACTTATGAAATTTTTTTAGTAACAAATTGAGCATATACGGGTATTATAACTCGTAATTAAAATAAAAACATTTATATCTGTCAAATTTCAATTCAGTTTTAATTTTTCAAACAAAATAATTGAAGGCCTGTGTTACCCAAACTGAAAAACTTATAGTTATCAAAGAATAAAATTTTAATTTTAGAGAAAATTTTAGGCGCATGTGTCTGAGATCACTACCACAAGTAAAAAACCAATAAATTTGGAAGGCTCGTAGAAAAGCAACCATCAATAGCATAATTGAAGTCTAGAGGTGTTGTTTACGCATTTCGGTTAGTGAACCATGAAGCAACTTTTAGAAGCCATCTTTTAGTTGAGTCAAAGTCAATTAAGGTGCAAATTTAGTTTTGTAAAAGTCTTGTTAACAGAAATCTGATGATAACAATATCACAAAAAACTATGGCTTATAAAGTTATCCACTTGCAATTTTGTATATATGTTTACGACTAAGCACATCACTAAGTAATGACATCTACGACCACTTAAACCGGTAAAACGCTTATTTAGCAACATATCTTCAATAATAATTCAACCGAGATATCAAGGGAGAAAATTACATCTATAAACATGACATATGATTTGCTATGTTTGGGTAAGATTTTGAATGGTGAGAATCTAATTACTTGATGGGGTCTCCAATCAGATTCTACTTTTTCCTCTGGTTTTATTTCTCTCAATATAAGAAACATGTACTTCATTGTTTGATTGGAACCAAGACATCTACATCTGTTTCATTGACCATGAATGCATCAAGAGACATGTAACTCAGTGTACCCACACGCATTCAAGTTTCAAAACTATAGATAGTTTCTTTGTCGAACATTGTGTAGTATTTTTTAAGTAGAAAGTGGGCTCGTCGGGAAAAGAACCACCTGAAAGTGGTCAGAAGCACCTACAAAACGTCCATATTTTCCTTGCCATCTTCTTGAAGTAGCATCGTTAGAAATTGTTATGGCTTTGATCGGCTGCACATAATCATGTTAGAAAAACATTTAGTTGCGGGCACTCTGTATACTATTGTATATTTTAAACCAAATAGCTACACAAGAAATTTCATAGTTTAATATCTTGTTTGGTTTGGTTAAACCTACTGCCATTTGCATAAGTCGCTTCAAAATTTAGTTTGTGCATAAGCTGGTGTTCGGCAATAAACTTATTGAAGCGTATAACAGCTTGAGCTTTAAAATTAAGTTACCTTACAAAAAGAGGTTTGTTTGACATATTCACAATAAGCTAAAACACCAAACTCCACCTCAAGCTAATTACAACATACATTTACTCTGAACTTTGTATAATGAAATTATGGTGAAAAAGTTCCGCAACATTGTATTTACAATGTTGCTGTTTAAATACCATGATTGTAAATACTATTTTAAAACTTTCATAACTTTGTATCATAATCATGCTAAGCAAGTAAAAGTATGGAAAATGTACCTTAATGATTGTCGCGAAAACCCTGCGTAGTCACTATAAGGGTGACTTGTTTGTAGTCACTACAACAGGTAACGTGAACGACGTGTCACAGATGAAACCACCATCGGCGCATTTGGCATTGCCGCATCTTGATTCACGTCCTCGAGATAGTGCATTTTCTTGTTCCTCTCGTGGGATGTGAACTCGCCCTCTTTGCAAGCTTTGTAGCCTTTCCTTCAAATGGCTTCCACATCTTCACATTACGGTGTTAGGTTGTTAAATAAATGTAAACGCATGCCAATATTATATTTAAAAGCTTATAGGCTACCTTACTCTTTGAAGAATTTGGTAACAAGAACTTCCTCAATATTGAAAGACCGACATCTAAGAAATTTGAAGCCGTTGATTACATGTGTTAGAAATAGAACTTACCCTAAGAAAGGCAAAGATTCTGGCCGGCCAAACTAAACTGCAAAAAAGAAAAGGCATGCGGGGAAAAAGTCCAGTTGACGATGACAGCCAGTGGAGGATGCCAGCCCACCTAATGAATATACATAATGAATACTTACTCGAGTCGAGAGAAGTGAACGCCATAGAATACCCTATGTTACTTTCTTCTACAGAATCGTGATAATTTGTACATGAATAATAATAGAAGAAACTTAATTTATATTAAAAAATTATGATAACGTGTACATTAATAATTAAAAGCCTTACATCCACAGTTGTGCATTCTTCCCTTTTCCAACAAACTAATCTGCAAAATAGCAAAGGCATACAGGAAAAAAATACCAATACAAAGAAAGCATCATACATACCTCAGCCGCCATGGTTGGTTGATGGATTTTTATTAGGGTTTCAAACTAACCTGCAAAAAAGAAAAGGCATGGAGGAAAAAAAAACAAAGAAGATATCATACATACCTTAGTCTTTTGAACATTCGCAGGTTTTACTGACCAGGTCTTAAATTTATATTGTCTCGCAATACCTACGGTCTACCCTAGTGCACTAACGGGCAGTGTACCCGGTCGTGTGTAGTGTAGTAAACGGTAAAGCCGAGGTAGTTCCAAGAGCTATGTGTGTTGGATTATTACTAAGTCTAGTGTCACAGATTATAATGGTTTCGATAGGGATTTAATTAATTAAACTACTAATGCAGAATAAAGTAAATAAAAGCAGATAAACAGATAAAGGGAAATCAATAGAGAATAGTGGTGCTAACCTAGTCAATCCTCCTAGCTAGTTATGTCTACGTCTCTTACTTCCAATTACTTGGTGGGGTCAAAGTCGAGAGGACAACATTTGGTCAATTAGCCTAACCTTTCAAAGAAAGATGCCACCAGAGAAATCAGGTATGCCGTCATAAGTCATGTTGTTCACGGTCCCTAAGCGAGTCATTAAGTACCGCTACATGCTAGATTCATAATAGTGAGTGCCAGGCCGTTAGGAACTTAGACACTACACCCCCTAAATTCTTAAGTTCATCCAAGCGATAGGTGATCGGTTGGTCGAATCGCACAAGTAGAAAGGCTGGTCGGTTGGTCATATCTTACCTTCCGTCTCGATCCGCTGCACTAGGGTCGGGTTGGTCATATCTCCTAGGCAATTGGCCTCTGCGCTATTCAAAACTACAAGACCAGGGTGGCTACCAATTAACTATGCATGCGTACACTTAGAAATAATTATGCGGAAGTAAAGTAAATGAAAACAAAACAATTAAGGAATCATAACTAGGCTAGCACCAAAGGTGCTTAGCCGCTCATATTAATCATGCAAATCAATTCAATATTCAAAGGTATGAAATACATGATTTGAAAGTAAAAGAAACATAAAACGCTAATGTTTATCGTAATGGAGTGACTTATCCATTGAAACACTCAGTATGCTCCTCTAGACCTACCTTGAGCTTTTTCCCATGTTCTCAGTGTTGTGTGTGGAATGGGATGCATAGAAATCTTTGGAATTGGGGTATTTATAGGCCGATCGGGTTCTGGCATAACCAATAAAGGAGTTCTGTAGTAACCTTCTATTTCTTTAATGAAATGCACTAGATCTGCTGGTTCTGGCGTAACCTAATGAGTGGTTCGCCGTAGTCTTCAATAAACAATGTGTACACTAGAGCTACCCACCAATCAAGGGTAATCACTTATAAAGCTAATTGATGACTAATGTCGCCTATCACTAATGTACACTTCAAATAATCACGGAAGGCATACCTTGTTAGCGGCCTAATGGAGAACTCGTACCAAAAGCAGGATAACCCAGTATCCCTATTCTAATTTTTTTTTTTTTTTTTTTTTTTTTTTTTTACGGATAATAGAGTCGATTTTGGAAGTATTCTTTAGCACTTTGTTCTCCCATTTGTAGCATCGTCGTCGCCTTTTAAAGCGACCGTTCGTGTGCGTTTGTTGTCTTGAAAGAGGGTCTTGACTTGTTGCCATGCATCAAGAGCCTTTTTAGGGTTGAGTTTGATGAACCTTCGTTGAAGGGAAGGGGACAATGTAAGAATGATCCAAGACTTGACAATGGAGTCAGCCGTGAGCCACTCTTCTGTCGGTGGTGTTCTTGTAGAAGCAACTTCCTTTGATCCTTCGATGTGCTATAGGACTCCGAAGTTGCTGCAATGGATTTTGAAAAAGTAGCACCATGATGAGTAGTTTAATTCATCAAGATCGAGTTTGACCGGTATTAGGTTGTTGATGTTGTGCATCGCATAAAGCTTTTCAATGAGTGTGAGAGCTGGAGGTGGTGGTGGTGGGTTGCTGTTGGTCATGGTGGGGATGACTGTTAAGTCTTTTAAAGGAGAGGTAGAGAAGAAAAGCCGACTGTTAAGGCGGCAAGGCTGATTTTGCTAGGAACGTTTTAGGGAAACCAAGCCTCATACCATGTAAGACAATATGATTGATATTATTGATTGTAATTGATTGTGCTCATAATACATGATTACATGCCAACTATATACCACAAGTCGGTATATTCTAGATATGGACTAATATGGGCTTGGGCCCATAAATGATGAAGGCTAACAGAAATGTGGAGAGAGAAACCTTTTACATCCTCAAATTGTCACGTGACACTTAATAAAAACATTTCTCAACCATTTCTTTATGGGAATTGATATGTACACGGTGCCTTTTTATTTGCACACATAAATTTGAATTGAAATGACACTTATACCCCCCTATTTTAGCCTAATATTTACGGATGCCTTGTGATCCTCGAAGGAACCCATTATTTCCGATAAGTTTTCCTCATTTCATAAGAGGTTATAAACGTTTTTGAATGTGGGGATGACCGGGCGCCGGGTCCGGATGGTATTTCTTTTAAGTATATTAAACGTTTTTGGAAGTTTTTTGAGGACGACTTTGGTACTCTCTTTGAGTACTTCCATGAGGGAAGGGGCTAAATAGAGGGTGTAATGCCGCGTTTATTACTTTGATCCCCAAAGTGAAGGATCCGGTTAATCTTAATGAGTACAGACCAATTACGTTGGTGGGGGTGTTAAGTAAAATCATCTCTAGAGTGCTGGCGAATAGACTTAAACAGGTTTTGAGCCCTCTGATCTCAATTAATCAATCGGCTTTTTTGAGTGACCGCCTTATCCTCGACGGCCATTGATTCTTAATGAGGTTATCTCGTGGTCGAAAAAACACAAACGGAAAACTCTTATCTTCAAGGTTGATTTTAACAAAGCCTATGATAATGTTAATTGGGGCTTTCTCATATCGATTATGGCTCAGATGGGATTTCCAGACTTATGGTGTAAATGGATTTTTGGCATTCTCTCATCAGCAAGATCGGCGGTCTTAGTGAATGGTTCCCCTACGTTCGAATTCCAGTGTTGCAAAGGAATGCGCCAGGGTGACCCTATCTCCCTTTTCCTTTTCCTTATAGTTATGGAAGCCCTCTCTTGTATGATGAGGAAGGCTGGCAAGAATGGGTCGTACGCAGGAATTTCTCTTCCAAATAATGGTCCGTCTATCTCCCACCTCCTGTATGTTGATGACTGTACCTTTTTGGGTGATTGGTCGGTTTTGAACATCAAAAAGGTTAGTCAAATTCTTCGTTGTTTTTACATCTGTTCTGGTCTTAAAATTAACATGAGGAAGTCCCAAATCTTGATTGTGGGAGTGGAGGAGTCCAAGTGGTTAGTGTGGCGAGATCAATTTCTTGCTATCGGGTTCGCTCCTTTTGATTACCCGGTATACGCTGGGGAAATATGAATAGGATAGTGAATTGGGATTTCATCTTCGATATCTTCAAGGCCAGATTGTCTAAGTGGAAGGCCTCTTGTCTATCTATGGGTGGGAGGGTTACTTTGATTAAGGCGGTGTTGGAAAACCTCCCTACATACTATTTGTCTTTGTTCAAGGCCCCGGCTAAGGTGTTGGATGACTTAGAAGGTATTATAATTTTTTTTTGTGGGGCGGGTCCTCGGAATCCAGAAAAATCCACTGGGTTGCCTTGGAAACGGCAGTGTCCCCAGTGAAAGAAGGTGGTCTCGGCCTGACTAGACTCAAGGATGTTAACGTAGCCCTTCTCACGAAGTGGGTGTGGCGCTATAGGAACGAATCAGGAAGTTTATGGTGGCGTGTGGTGGATGCTATCCATGGTTCTCCTAGATGTTGGTCCTCCCTTCCGGTTTGTAAATCCATGGCTGGAGTTTGGCCTACCATTGTTAAACTAATTTCCAAAGTTAAAGTTGCTGATGTGGGTCTAGAGAAACTTTTCCAAGGTACAGTGGGTAATGGTAATAGCATACGATTTTGGCTAGACCCCTGGATTTGTGAGTGTCCGTTGAAGGACATCTTTCCTTCGTTATTTAAGAAAGATAAGTCAAAAAAATGTATGGTCAGCGAAAAGTATGATCCGGCTTTGGGTAGATTCGAAGCTAATTGGTCAATATCGGAGGGCTCTACTTCTAGTTTAGAAGCGGGGGAAAGACATCGCCTGGAGGAGCTGTTGCTTGGTATAAAGCTTTCAAAGGGAGATGATAAATGGAGCTGGCGTAGAAACTCGAAAGGTTTCGATGTCAAGTCGGTGAAGGACTTCCTCGAAGTGGCATTGATTCTGATGATGGTTTATTTTAAGTGGTCTAAATGGGTTACTATAAAGTGTAACATCTTTATGTGGCGAGTTGGGCTGAATCGCATCCCCACCATGGATCTGCTCCAAGCTCGGAACTGTCCCATAGACACTTTAGATTGTAGCCTTTGTGGGTCTGAAGTTGAAACTGTGGAGCATCTTTTTTGTTCGTGCTCGGTGTCTACTGAAATCTGGAATATGGTGGGGAGTTGGTGCAAGTTACCCCCGGTTTTTCTGTTCTCCTGTCGCGACATCTTCAACCTCCACAAAGGGGCGGGGCTGAATAAAAGAAAAAAAGAGGCGCTGAAGGGCATTCTATACACGACTTGCTGGTGCATTTGGCTTGCGAGAAACAAAAGAAGATTCGATAATTCTACCATTGATAGTAGGAAGATTTTCCATGACATCAAGTCCCTTAGTTTTCTTTGGTTCCACAATAGGTCCAATCTTTGTTCAATAGAGTGGAAAGACTGGTACTTTTTTAATATCTTGTAATTGGGTTGTTTGTTCGGGCCTCCTTGTTTAGGGGAGTGTCGTTTTCTTTGTGAATAATAGTCACTTTCAAAAAAAAAAAAAAAAAAAAAGGTTATAAACTACTTTTTATTTACAACATTATTAATTTAATGTATATGATAAAGAAAATTTCATAACCGAGCTAGTTATCTGAGTCATTCTTTATGCGTGCTTCCTATTTTCAGTGGCTACAACTACAAGTAATCAACTTTCTAAAAAGAGTACATCTGCATATTGCATTTCAATGTAGTCTCCCTCCCCGGGTTATAGGCACAAAATAATCCCCATTTAGAATTATATAAATCCATAACATATAATATATTAAATATAAAGGGTGCAAATTTGTGCTCAAATTTGTTAGCACCAGGAATAAGATTGCGATAAAATAAAGGAAAATTTCATAAATCTATACAAACTTTATAGTTGTCTGTGAAAGAGGTGAGATCAATCTAAACACATCTAATCTAAAAACAAATCATATATCTCAACCATTCATCTTCTTTTCATCCAAATGGATGAGATGAAAAAATAATAAAGGAAGGGTAAAAATGTAATTCTATAAAAGCCCCACTTTCCACTCTTTTTAAAAACAACATATCTCGATGAAACCAAATCTTCGTTATAAAAATACACCATCGCGACGAAAAAATCATCTTTCATTGATACGCACTATTATATACTTTCGTGATTTTTTTTTTCAAAATTTTCGTCAGGAAAATCCCACGGGTTCGTAAAAAATTCTCAGATTAGTAAGAAAATCCCACGGATTCGTAAAAAACTAACTTTTTTTTTTCAAAATTTCGTCAGGAAAAATCCCACGGGATTCGTAAAAAGATGAACTTTTTTTTTCAAAATTTCCGTCCAGAAAAATCTCACGAGATTCGTAAAAAAATCCCACGGGATTCGTAAAAAAATCCCACGAGATTCGTAAAAAAATCCCACAGGATTCGTAAAAAAATCCCACGGGATTCGTAAAAAGACGAACTTTTTTTCCCAAAATTTCCGTCCAGAAAAATCCCACGATTAGTAAAAGATGAACTTTTTTTCAAAATTTTCGTCAGGAAAAATCCCACGGATTCGTAAAAAAATCACGGGATTCGTAAAAAGTTACTTGTGATTTGTATAAATCATGGGATTTTGTATAAATCGTGGGATTCTGATAATCCCACGATTACAGATGAAACACAAATGATTCGTCGTTAAATCACTAGACTATATATATACATGACATCCTCCTCGTTAAAGATAATAAAAAAGAAAGCATCCAAAAAGAACAAAAACAACCAAAAAGTGAACTAAATATAACACACTAATTTATATATTTTGCTAAAATCTGGTCTTTGAAAATCCAGTTATTATTTTACAATTTCTACTCAACCTTGCTAAAATTAAAGATATGCAACTCAATTGTGCTAATTTTACTGAACCCAATGGATCCCACATCAAGCAACTTACATTGGTGATCAAGTGACTAATAATTATATATTAGTATGACTAGTATACCCTCTAATAAAAATAAATAAATCATGTGATATTTGTACGCAACCCGAACACCCTCTAAGGCTGGTCCCATCCCAAGGTTTTCACATCGGTTGGGCAACCTTTTTTTGGAGATTCGACCGATGTTAGATCGAGTGCTTCGGATGTGGAGATCACGTGCTTTATCCTTTTTTTTCTTTCTTTTCTTTCTTTTTCTTTTTATATAAAAATAAAATATCTTGGGTCGTCGTGGGGCGTCCGGGTTGTCTCGGTCATTGGAGAGAAATGGCGGCGTGGCGCGAGGTTGTAAAGTCGTCTGGGGTCATGTTTGGATAGCCTAATAAAAACTTTAAAACAAAAACAATGCATGACACACTTCTTTAATTAAATTGGCCACTCAAATTCCCTTAAAGAAAAGAAAGCATCCAGAAACATTTTACTTAATTGAGTGGCACACTAAACACAGTCTCTACACATTTCGAATGAAACCTTAATACTCTTCAATACACAAACCCATCCAAAACAAGTTTAAACACCAAACTTATCTTTATTTCCGATACAATTCAAACTAACAATATGAATCCAAATGAACAAGCAGTAGCATCAAACAAAGGACTACCAAGCAGCAACTGCATCAACCAGGACACCTACGCTGCTACGCACCTTACCCCAACATCGATTGCTTCGGTAACGACAACTGTTCTCAATCAATTCATTCTTTTCGCCACCAGAGTTTTCGATTCCGTCATCTCCTAATCTCAGATCGTCGCTAACGCCACCGCAATCTCCGCAATCATGTAAGAATCTAGCTCCGCCGCTCCGTCAAGTAAAGATTTGGTTTATTATTAGGTTTGAAAAGCTTAGATCCAATGGAGATGAATGTTTGGTGAGAGAAAAGAAAGAATGTGGGTAAATGACAGTGTCTATGAATGAGTGGGTGAGAGTAGTGGGTGAGAGTACCTGTAAGTGGAAGCGTGAAATAAATTTACACAACTACCCCTACACCTAAAATGAATGGGACAGATGACAATAAATATAACCGTTGGATGAGAGTTAGATGAATGGCTGAGATGTAACAATTTGTTCTTTAGATATTTTTTGTTCCGTATTGAACTTTCCTCCTGGGGGAAATAGAAATCACGTGGTATATAAATGTATTTATTTTAGAAAATCAACAAGTATACTACTAAAAAGGGCATAATGCCATACAATGTAGTGTATAACTGTGCGGTTGAACTTTTGAGTGATTTATCTATGTGGTAAACGTGTGCAGATAATTAATTTCTGAGATGGGTTTATGAAATAGAGAGAAAGTAATGAGGATGAATGAAAAGATTGTGTAAATTGTAAAAGGAGGCAAGGGCATATAGGTAATTTGAGAATCAACTCTAAGTGTACCAAGTAAAACAATTTGTGTACATATCATCACCCTTTCTTTATTTAGTTTAGAGTACGTATTCTTATACCATATTACCGTTACTCCATATTAAAGATTTTCTTACTTTTCTTTAACTTATTAAAGATTTTTACTTTGCACAAAAAAAAAACTTATTAAAGATTTTTTCTTGGTTCTTTTTATTTGAGATGTTTGTTATAAAAAAATTTATAAGATTTTTTTTGTTTCAAACGTCTAATCTGACATGATAAAATATTGTTAAGAGTGTTTTTTTAAGATTTAGATGGAACATAAAAATTATAATCGTTTTTTTTTTAATCGTTTCAACTGGTTGAACTAATGAAAAGGTATTGTTCATTTTCATGAGTTGACAAATATTTTGTGCATAAAGGTATTATTGTTTTATGAGTCAATTTTACATTTTGTTTTTATGATTGCACACAATCGGACATTTCGTATTTCTACGACTGTTTATATGGTTGATAAATCCTGCGTCCTTTTGAGGCGCGGTTATTGTACTTTTTCTGTCTAAATGACAAAAGATGAAAGACTTGTGAATCATAAAGACTGAGGTGCAGTTATTGTACTTTTTCTGTCAAAATGACGAAAGATAGCCTTGTGAATCATAAAGACTTCAGTTCTACTTAGTTTGTAAAAGGGATGAAATGTGTGAATAAGTGTAAACCACATAGACGGAAATTGAAATTAACTCTTGCCTTAATGTATGAATTATACAAGATATATAGTGTATTTTTTTGCTATACAATTTTTAGTAGGGGCATTTTCTGATCATTTCGCTCAGGGCATCATATACCTCAGGACCGGCCCTGTGTAAGCCAATAGTACTCTTAAATGATCCTTTTGAAAAAATTTCTCTTATAACAGTACATCATCATCATTCAAAGTTGGTAAAATACAAGTGAATTACAATTGAATTCCAATCACTTAATGCGTGAGGACCCTGAGATACGACAAGGCCAGGCTAGACCTATGTTATTAATTGACGATTGTTTAAACCTAGTAGTTGCAAATTGCAACCCAACATGAGTTCCGCATTCTTTTATAAGAGCATGCGACATGGCACCATTTAATTACCTCGCGACATCATCCAAAGTGGCACTGCTTATAAAATCCCATTTAATTACTCGCTGGCAAACAACACTGAAACCAAAACCCCGCCATCAAGAATGACCCAAAATCCCATCTTATAAGTGGTTTTGACCCGCGATAATGTTTTCCTCTTGCATCCAAAGGTATTGTGGTATAAATTAAGGAACAAATATGAGAAGCAAAAACTACATGTCACCTCTCTCAATTGTTATTTTGGAGTCTTATGTTACTACATTTTACATAGGATGACAATGTCATGTCCCCAATTGTCTATCCAATGATACCATGTAAGTTTATGTATATTGAATGAATATAATTTTTTGTACATGATAAATATATATAGAATACAATCACTACAAGAATTCTGTCAATTTCCCACGGACAAAATTTGTGGCTAAAACACCTATATTCGTGGGTAATTGGCTAATACCCACGAATTACCCACAAATTCATATACATGGGCAAAACCTCCGAGGCTAATTGTTCACCCACAAAATATTCAAGTAGTGGGTAAATTTACCCACAATAACTTCGGTGGCTGATCGTATTAAATCGTGTGTAATTTCTTTGTGGGATTTCATAAGGTACCACGAGAATACCCATGGACATAGTTGTGGGTTTTACGTGGGTAACATTTACCATGGAATACAGTCGTGTGTAAGCACGAGGGTAACTATATTAAGCATGCCCCATATATAATTTGTGGGTGTGACTGAAGTAACAACATAAATTTTCATGGGTAGGTCATCGCCACCACATGCTCACAATAGTATATAGTATGATACTATAATGGATATATCCTAATTTATTAAAAATTTGAAAGCATGTATAGATATAATCAAAAACACAATTATCAAAATGAATTGTATTTCATTAATATAAATTCAATTACAATTTACGAATGGTTTCACCCATTATTCATTACACAAAAAACCACAGAAAATAACATAATTAACAAGTTGTGTATGTTACTACTCAATGGTGCATCCAAGAACCATCTATCAATCCGAACAACTTTGTTTTGTGAGTGGATTGCTCAAACATGATGCCAAATCTATCAATTCTTTGGTTGATCAATAATGTTCATCAAACCCTACAAATCATACACAAGTAATCAGTTGTAAAAAATATCAAACAACCATGACTTGAACATGTTAATATATTCAAATGACTTGAACAAATTTAATATTCTTGTCGATTTTCTTTTCGGCATCACTTATAGATTTCATTCTTGAAACAAATTGGCTGAAAAGGTAACCATTATGAGAGTTAAATTTGTTTCAAGAATGAAATCTATAAGTGATGCCGAAAAGAAAATCGACAAGAATGTAATAGCATATTCAACAAGACTAGTATCACTTGCTACTTTTGTTTACAACATTTCTATATGTGTGAATGAGGGGCAGATTATGAACAAAAACAAGGAAAGAATTTACCAAAGTGGGTTTACATGACTTTAGCCATTAGTTTATACCAAGAAATTGTCAAAGCATTCACTTTGGCATCCTTAAGCAAATATGACTGCAGACACAAATCAAAACATCTTATTAAACATATAGAGATAGATTGCTAATAGGAACATAAATATCAAAACAAGATTTAACCTTAACTAAAAGTCATGGACTTATGGTTATAACTCTTTGGAAACTTGACAATCCTTATGGTGAAGGACATTTAATTACTAACAATGTTTTAACTGAACAAAGTTTAATGTTTTTTCATGGATAGAATTGACTTCTCTGTAATAAAACACAACAATATTTCCCCTATCAATCTGATAAAATACAAGAACATACTTATATGGTAATATGGCATTTTAAACTTGGTTCAGGAATTACACCAAACACTTGTTGGACGTGACGCTCGGTTTTTAAACTCTACAAAAATACTTCTTGCCTAATCTCACAAACATCAAACGAGATATATATAACGTTTCGGGAACGTTAAACTTAATACACCAAAATGGTAACCGAGACAAAGGGAAACAACGAAGTACCATCTGTAAGACTAAATATGATAAGTTCGGGTCATACGGTCTACAAAACATAAACTCGATCAATAATGATATCCAATATAAACATAATAGATTTATAAGATAAGTTTTACCAAACCAGAAACATGTCCATAGGACAATAACTCTTCACGAACATGAACTTGATATGATATGGATGTTGTCAAAATAATAGGATAAATTAGCGAAGAAAATATTGTTGTTGGGTTTTGAATTACAGAGACTGGTAATTGAGATGCGAGTGGTCAGTTAAAAGGGGGGATGGAATCAAAAAAGTTGGGAGGGAATTCAAAAAATTTCAGAGGAAGAAGTGCGGGAATATGAAACTTGATTTGGAGGTAAATGAAAAGATACATATACTGTATCAAAATGATTACAGTAAAAAAAATATCATGTATATGTGAATTAGATAATTAGAATGATGATAGTTTTATAAATTGTCTACAATAAAATATAGGGGCGATTTCATATTTACCCAACTTAAACATGATAATGTCATATTTACCCAAACCATGCTTTAACTGCATTGTACATCATGCATTCAAAATTTGAATGTTTTGTATATATATATATATATGATATTTTCATGTTTAGATTGAGTAAATATGGAATTATCCCTAAAATATATTACTAGTAGTAACAAGAATGATGATAGTTTTATAAATTGTCTACAATAAAATATAAGGGCAATTCCATATTTACCCAACTTAAACATGATAATGTCATATTTACCCAAACCATGTTTTAACTGCATTGTACATCATGCATTCAAATTTTAAATTTTTTTGTATATATGATATTTTCATGTTTAGATTGAGTAAATATGGAATTATCCCTAAAATACATTACTAGTAGTAACTATTTTATTTGGTTTTCAACAAAAAAGAAATTTATATGGCAACTGAGACAAGTGTTAACGGTCTCGTTGGTTTTTCAACCGGCAAGCATCGGTTTTGAGACATCGACGGCACCAACTCGTCGGTGGTGCATCGGTTGGGTATTCTTCGGTTAGCGATGAGCAAGGGACAAGGTGGTGCAGGGCCCCTTTGTGTTTTGTGTAGGGGTGAGCAAAAAAACCGAAACTACACTGAAAACCAAAGAAAAAAAAACAAAATCAAAATAACTGACCGAAACTAAAACCGATAGTTTGGTTTTTACTTTTTCAAAAACCGAATCGTAATAACCGAGCCAAACCAATTTTATTATATAATAATTAAGCATATATCTAATATGATATAAACAAATTAGTAAGTGAATCAAATTTACAAATTCATATTCATTTTGTGGGTGGATTTGTAATATATTTGTCTTAACGTTTATGTGTGTGCTCGACGTGTATGTGAGTTTACTTGTGATATTTTCAATATGTATTCGACAATGATCATACTATGTGTGTTTGACTAGCGAGTGTGTGTGTTTCATATATATGTGTGTATGCGTAAAGACTTGAGATAACATTATTAGGCTTAGATTAAGAAAAAAAGTAAAGAATATTAACCAATTGTCTTACGTAATACAAGTTTGTTGGTACAAATTGGCTACGCCCATATATAAACGGTTGAAAACAAAAATAACCGAAAAAACGAACCGACAAAACCGGTCGTTTTAGTTTTGGGTTCTCTAAAAGCCGAATGTTTCGATTCAGTTTTAGCCAAAAACCGACCTAAACCAAACCATGATCAACCTTATTTTTTTGTATGTAAGTGTTTTGTGGGGTATATTTGTGTTTAAAGAAAGAGACACACCATTGGTTGTAGGTGTGTCAGTTTGTATGTCAGTTGTGAAGTGGTGATGTAGCGTTGAAATGACACAACTAACGCACAAAGAGACGTGTCACGGTTGGAAGTGGTCTTAATATTTTGAACGGGCTGACTTATATTTATTAACTTGCCCCCCTATACTGTAAACGGACGGACTTATATTTTGTGTGTTGTAGCGCACATTATTATGAATCTTTCTAACCATATAATTCAAATTACTCAAATAAAGGTCGAGGATTAAGGTGATTTCGTGTGGTTTTATCTAGAGGTGCACAAACTGGTTTTTGGCCAAACGGGTTACGTTTCAAAACCGGATCGGATCGAATCTAAAAGTCTAACCGGTTTGACCTAAAACCGGATCGGTTTGAAACCAATTTTAGAAGAGAAAAGGGAGATCGGTACTAACCGATTTGTAGCCGGTCTAAACCGGTTTACATCAAACTGATTTTTTGTAAGGCTGGTACAAACAGTGGGGCAGTGGCTAGGCTAGAGGTGCACAAATTACATTTTTAAACTTTTAATAACAAAACATATTTAAACATTCAATTATTTAGGATAAACAACCATATAGCTTAAACTCACGGGACAATATTTACCCACAAAATTTTCAAATAAAACATTTATTGACAAATACTCACGTAAATAGTTTGTGGGTAAATATGTGTGTATATACTTACCCACAAACTACCCATTAAAAATTACCCAGGAAAAATAAAATGTGGGAAACATAAATATAGCCACGAAATTACCCACATATTTACCCATGGTAACATAATCCATGGTTAATTCGCGAGAAATATTATTGCCGAAATAATTTACCCACATATTACACATGAAGTAAATTTTAGTGGGCAATTCGATGGGTAAATTCATGGGTAATTCGAGGGAATGTTTCACCAATGTTTCAATTCTATAATCATGGGTAATCGGTGGGAATTTTGTGGGTAGATACTCACAGATCAGATTTCATGGGTAATTTTAGTGGCTAATTGACTGAATTCTTGTAGTGAATATGGTAACAAGCATACTGCGCCAAGCGCTTTATACTAATCGACTAACACTTATCTCTTCTTACCTTTGTCATCTTCTTTAAATCTTTCGGTCTTTTTTTTTCTTTCCTTTTCGATATCATCAAACTTACTAGAGCGGTTTTCGTACAACTAAAGGTTCCATTATATGGTGGTTACGATTTATCATGTCAAGTCGATTTCTATACACATTTTAAGAGCACATGTGCACACAACTTTTACTCAATCTTCATTGAACTTGTGAGAACATGAGAAAAAACTTGACCTGCAAAAAAGATAAAAATATAAGCTCGAACATGGGGTGTCGACAATGCATGGAGGAGTAACTGTTGAGATTCATGTGAATTTAAATTGAAAATTAAAGTCGATAAATCCTATTGCATTTATAATAATTTTATACTCAGGCAAAGAATCAAAGCAAATATATATGCATAGTCCATAGTGTGACTAGAAAGAGTACTAACTTGTGGGGTGTAGCCATGTAGTTCCCTTTTGGGGGACAGGTACCTATGAAATGTGCTTTTGGCTAGATACGTGTCGGCATATATAGTTTTTACTTTCGCCTTAGGTTGTTGCTCCACATGTGAAGAGAGTGGGTTATGTATTGGTTGCTTTGTAAAGGGTATAAATAGGCTTCGCTTCTTTCAATAAAGAGCATGAATAACAGTACTTTCTTCTCATTCATCACATTTTATATATAAAAGTAGTTTTGCTTCACTTTCAGCAAGTTTTTCTTTCACATCATAGTGAGTAGCGAGTCTGATTTCCTTCAACGTCAAAGTTAATATAAGGTTTTCTCTATCAAACACTACATTTCATACACCCACTCACCCACTCAAATAGTATCTCACTGTCCCACTCCCACTTCCCTATCTTCCTCCTTTTTCCATTTTTTCCGACGAAACAAAAATCCAAATCCACTGGATAACACATTTTTGGCATTATAAAATGAACTCGACATTTCTCTGCTCACATACATCTTCTTTCAAAAACAACTCCATTGTTTTGTTTCAACAACTGTAACAACATTGTTTACTACTAATTCTTCCCCTCCCCGACCTTCAAAAAGGCCGAATATCAATCCTCTTTCTGCCTCTGCTCCTCACGTCTTCCTTTCTTCCCAGTTCCCTATTCTTTGCTTCACTTTTCTTTGCCAGACACCATGTTTAGGCCAGCCTCACCAAACCGTGCTAAAAAGTGTTACGCAATATTATCCATAAGTTTTATAGCGTTTTTTAGTATGCTAGTTTCCATCATTTGGATCATTTACCTAATTACCAATCCAAAACCACCCGTTTTTGACATTACTCATGCGAACCAAAGCGACTTCTTCTTTCCAGAACCTAACCAGTATATAGGAGGAGAATTTGTAATTCTAGCAAGCATCTCCAACCCCAACAAGAATATTCACGTTAAATTCGACCATGCATTCATGGAGTTGCTATTTGAAGATATAGTGATAGGGAATCAATCTATTCAAGCGCTTTCTGTAAGGCATAAGGAGACGGTAGCCGTTGTGATCAAATTCCCATCTGTTTCCGCTCAATTCGAACCTAAGGTTTGTACGGAACTTCAAAGAGAGACTTTGGCCAACCTTATTTTCTATAACGTGAGAGTAACTTTTAAAATTCGCTCGATTATTGGTGTAGCTCATTTTACGAATTGGGTGCATCAAAGGTGCTACCTTCGAATGACTAGTCCACCATGGGGTTCACTCACGGATCGAATGTGCAGGACATAGAAGTGAATTGAATCCTCAACAGGACATTCTTGTTGGCTACCCCCAATAAGGGTGATAACCGATTAGGTTGCCATGGTTGCAATGGATTGTCTTTGTTGTGGGCAACTATCTAGGCCAATGGAGGTTGAGAAAGAAACTCGTGTTTCACTTCTGCACACGTTGGAATAGTAGTTTAGCATGCATCTTTTTAGGAATAGCAAGTGGTCCACCACTTCATGCATTAGTCTCATGTTTACATTTACTTACCCACGTTTTTGTCTTGCACCAGAAGAATAAGGGCTTGTTTGTTTAAATTTTTTATTAAGTGATTTCTAATTAAGAGATGACTTAATGCAGACACCCTCATTTTTATTGCTTAATATTTTCAGTCAGCTTTGTCTATTAAGTCACAAACAAACAGTTTTAATATGACTTAATGAATTAAGATTTTTTCATATTAAGTCAATTAAGTCACAAACAAACACCACCTAAGATAGCATGCATTTGTATTTGCCTATATAAGTGTGTCTTGTTTTATGAATGAAAGCAGAGAAGAAAAAGAATGAATTAGTTCAAGAGTTAGTTCCTAGTTTACTTATAGTTTAGAAGGAGATTAACCATCTCGAATCGGTTTCTATCAAACAGGGTCAAGTATACAACCCTCTTGGCTATCGGTCACATGTGAGAAACAAACAAAAAAATCCAACCTTTGTGTTGTGTTGTGTGTATTAATTAATTAAAAAGTTATTTTGTGGGGTATGTTTTTTGTAGTGTAGGTTGACTTAATGTGCTTAAAAGATCGGCTATAGGTCATGAGAGAGATAAAGGCGATGCGATACGAAAAAATGAGGTCACGGAGGTTATTATTGGGGGTGGCCTAAAGATCAATATGTTTTGTATCTAGCTTTTGATTTGTTTGCTATTGCGAATAATGGGGTAATTAAACTAAAGATCAATCTGTTTTGTATCTAGCACCTTGAAACACAACAATTAGTTCTTTGTACAGCAAGCATACAAAAGACATAAGCAGGCAAATAAATCATACATCGTATAGAAGAGTAACTTGGTATTGAGACTGACCTCTCTTTCGTCGTATTGGATGGACCCGCTTTGGAAATTTGGTGGCAAGGCATCTTCATAAGCGCACAAACATATGTTATTAAAGCATATCGCCTCTGGACAGTTGATATCGTCACACTCGTTATTCATTAATTTATGTATGTGCTTTGTGATTAATTAGAAAGAGTGATTAACTGAAAGAAACAAGAATCAGGAGCATGATGACCAGATTATCGGTGTTCCTACTCATGATCATTTGAATAGTTATTAAACTGTTGCAATATTCTAGCGATAAATAATCTGTCACTATAATTTTTCTATTCATTGTATCTGAAATCAAGTTATAGTTTAAATAAGCGTGCACTTCACACCTCCAAACAGCCAAACTCATATTATAATTTAACTTGAAATCCTTTTTGTCTCCGGCTTTTAGGTAATCTTAGTTGCACAAAATGCATGATGACACTAAAATCATCAAGAGTGATACATAAGAAGTTTTGTGTATCAAGTTTGTGTAGATGGCCACAACTTTGGGTGATACGACAGTTTTTCACATCAGAGATGTACTTTATAGACCAATGTATGGTTTAAGTGGCATCCTAAGACATAAAGATGTGCGTAATAAGGGGCTCGACCTCGGTCATTCGGTCCATAAGGACGCGTCGCTGCATTAAAAAAATGAGAAACGCCTGGCCGATCGACTTGCGTGCATGATTGTGTTTGTGAGTTTGTATTTAAAATGTATTTTTGTAAAATATGTTTTTTTGTGGTGTCGGTCTCTTTTTTACATTAAGTTAAGTCACAAGTAAAGAACAAACTGATAAACTAAATAGACAAAAGAGAAGAGGTCACCAATGGTCTAAGTTCTGGCTCATCCTAGTACAGACACAAAACAAAAGGCCAATAAATTTTTTGTGTAACGAGCTTGTAGATTTACACTTTACAGATGGCATTCTTAAAAACATAATGGCTTAAGGACCCCATATTCACAAAAAGGGTCGTGTCCTAATATTCACAAAAAGGGGTCCCATATTCAAAAAGATTCGTGTCCTTAAACAATAGAAGGATTGAAGGCTTACATCATCATCAAAAAGCTTGCATGTACTAATATCCACAAAAAGGTTCTCGTTCTCCTAGCAAAGAAGGATTGAAGGCTTAGGGACCCCATATTCACAAAAAAGGTCGTGTCGTTCTCCTAGCAAACATTACTAATAATCCTAAAGTAAATCTATAAATAACAAAGATGTCTCGCAATTAAATTTTTCCTTCGACCAATGATTAGGTCTATTATTTACTTTTTGATTTACAGTAAACTCATATATAGATCTTTTGGCTTTGTTATCGGGTACAAACACAATAATGCACATAAGAGACCCTACCATTTGGATAAAGGTGTTGTTGTTTGCTATTAGTTACCAAACAGAAAAAAGGACATGGCCAAAAACAAACAGGCAAAGACCCATGTTACAAAAGCCAAATCTTGAAAGTGGCTAAGTGGGTTCACTTTGGCTGAATCACTCTTGTTAAAGATACAAAGTAACTGTTAGGCCCCAATTTTCACAAGAATAGGACCAACACCATATGGAATGGGAAGACTAGACGCTTTAAATATATAACGAGTAGAGAGGCAAATAAATTAAACTAGACAGGTCGTACGTGCTTTACGTAGTACATGAGTGCACTAATAGAAAAACAATTATTACCAGGACATGAGTACATGCTAGCATTATTTATTTGTCGTATGGGATACAAGCATTATTGTGTTTCGAGTCACATTCAGAATCATTTAGATTTCAGTGTCCTTAAAATTACTTGGTACTAGGTTTTGGACAATGTAGTCTACATCACTCTTTTTGCATCCACTAACTTCTGTTAAAGCGATACGTACATGGTTTGTATCTTAGATGATCATATTTTTCGTATGTTCAACCTGCTGCTTGTATTTAGTACTACGTAATTCGGAATATAGAAATTTAACCAACCTAATTCTAGTGTGGAACTGTAAGGTTCTCGGGCCTTGTCAGAAAATATAAAACATTTTTTGCGTCAATAGGGAATGGCACTTCTGAATTGGTTCCACAGTCGTTGCACAGGATCTATATCTTCGCAATAGAGACTACTTAGAACTCAGAATACCAACATTAAAAAGCTCAAAAACAAGGATAGAGAAAGATGACATACCAATTTGTCTTGATAAAATTCAGGCATTGGTGTCGCTGCAGTTATATCAAGTTTCTCCAAAAACTTCGACATATCACAGACCGACTTAAAGCACAGAGGGCAAGCATTTCTGCAGTTGTTTTAGTATACATCAAGCACAACCGCATAAGTATACTCGCTTAATAAAAAATTTATCTTAATTATTAAAGTTCCATGGCAGTTTAAATTCACTTGGTGCGAGGGCTGCTGCATGTCCTTTAAACACTTCTTATGAGTGGTATGGCCACAAGCCCACAAGGCAACAGATAACGCAAATAACCAAAATTTTAAGCCATTAATAGGATATATCCAGGATAATTAGTCGACATAACTAGTTTTCAACGCTCTAAACCATCTTTTACTATATACTAAGCCTTTCAATGTGTCCAATTTGACCCATCAATCCAAAGTCAGCCAATAGACCATTTAGCCATATAAATGGATCATTACTCAGGTCAATCAAATTACTCCTCCCTTCGAGTCGCTGTTCATGGATCTTCTTTCAGTTATCTATTAAAAAATCATATTTTTTGAAAAAAATCATGACATCATTTTTCTTCAAAGACATCTTATATGACAAGGGTGGTGAGTAATTTAATAATGACAAATTCTATAAATATGAAGTAAACCAAAGTCCAAAACTTCTAATAATGCAGTAGCTATTGTGATACATCGCATATAACAATAAAAAAAATACTCGTCGGACTAAAGCTATTTGGAAAACAAATGGGTCAACCTAGCTCATGGTCTTCATGTATTTGGATTAGCTGGGTTGGATCATTTTTATTAATTAATGGGCCATATCACGATCCACTAGTTAATGGATTGTATCATAGAGATGAGAATTTTCAACATTTGACACAGTGAAAAAAGTTCTCCTGCGCCAAGTGCCAAGTTGCCAACCGATTCTAATACCAAAAGGAAACATATATACAAGTTAGAAGGTTTATATCACAATTAAGAATATCAAATGAAGGCTATAGAAACGCCAATCTTCTATCATTCAACAAGACTTTATGAGTGACTTAGTCATTTTTAACTGTTTGGCAATACACAATAATTTCTACTACGATATTTTGCTTAATATGAATACTCAAAAAGAGTAACTGTATAGTAGATACCACAACACAAAGCAGGACAGCAGTCTCATGGAAAACAAAGGACTGTATCAAAACACTGTTTACAGGAACCTCATCTAAACAATAGAAGGATTGAAGGCTTACATCGTCATCAAAAAGCCAGCATCATGCACACACCACAGTTGGCGCACATTTGCTGAACCTAATAGGAGAAGCAGAAACCCAATTATGAAAGGTACAAGGACAAATTAATAAGTCGTGATTTTTCGTGCAGGAAGACTAAGAAAACAATATAAAAAACACGTCACGAAGAAACAAGGCAAATGAAAACACTCACCTCTTGCTTAGTACTACAAAGGGTGCATACGACCTGAAATAATGGTAACATTATATGCCTGTTTCATGTGTTTAGCGAAAAATAAGTATAAAAATGTTGCAACATATGCTAAGTTCTAACATTGCTGATTGCTACCACTTGAAACTATTATCCCTTTATAAGGCCATTGAACACATGACTAACAGTAGATAAAGTCCATATAGTAATGGGCTTAATTAATGGCTGGTTTAGGCTTGTATGGGCTTAATTTGGTTCTAATTGGATTTCCATAATTCATTTTTCCTGGTTTAATAAAAGGTGCAATGCTCCTTATTTACAGTTATAACGACATAACTATAAATGCTTCGAGTCTCTTCATATACTATATAAATGGTTTTTGGTCTATGGAAGAAGGTATCGAAAACCACATATAATCCACATCAAACTCCATCATGAAACCATTCCAGATTCGTTAGATTCAAGTTTTAATACTTGAATTGGTTGTTGTATCATCTTAACAGGCCTACTATTTAGGGCGGAATTATGTTTAACACGTTGTTGTATTATTTGATATTGATGTATTTTATTTCCCAACAAAAAAGGCTGCAAAACTTTTGGAGGCGAGGGATGGTATGCCTCTCCTTTTGATCAACGTGTCATTCTGTAAAACAATGAAATAATATGTTATGCCTCACTTTTTTCAACACCAAATGTCTTTTCATTCAAACTTATAGATGGGCTAGATTGGTATTTTCTTTGAAGACTGTGAATGGTCTAGTCAAGTCAGCCATATTAGTTAAGCTTAATAAGCCCATTCCACACACCGAGAAAGAGTTTTAAAAAAATGGGGCTAGAACTAGATATTTACACTGTACAACATGCATGAACATAACAAATATGGGTGTTCCCTATTAGAATTAATTCGAGAAACCTGCCTAATCCGATTATTATTGGGTTATTCGATTTTGGTTTGGTTTAGGGAAATGAAATTGAGTAAGGAATTCGATTGATGGTTCAAAATGGAGTAATCATATAAAAAGATGAAGTAACTGCGGTATATATATTTATACTACATATAATAGAAAAACGATCGAAGTGAAAAGTTGAAAAGTTGAATTGTTGAAATTAGTCGAATGAGAGAAATCGTAGTGTAATTAATACTGCTTATTAAAACACCTCATTACTTAAGAAAGTGAATATTTTATTCGCGTTTCATACAACCAATTAAAAACACATCCACCAAATTAAAACAATCAATTAAAACAACATTTACTAAAATGTACAATAAAATTTTCATAACGTACAATTTAAAGAAGCTACAACATAATCCAAAATATAAAATAATTAAACACACTAATTAATGATATTTTTAAAACACCCTAAAATGAAAAGTAAATGCTATTATACACATGATACAACATAATCCAAAATATAAAATAATTAATTCCCAAAAAGGGACAAAAAGTTGGGCATTGATCATTTTGAGGTACAAATATAAAGTCTCTTCCTAATTTAGTCATGTGCGAATGTGCGACTCCACCAAAATAGTGACACGTGTCCACCAAAATGTTAGACAACAAGTACCCTTCCAATAATTAGTTTCCCACTAACCGGACCATAGATACAATATCCGATCTGTGACGGATGTGCGAACGACGGTGTGAGATTCCGCTAATGCGATTGAAAAGTGGATCTCTAAAAAGGTACCATTGGGAACTATCAAAATCTTTCTTCGGTAATCAAATCCTTTTTGTTTTTTTGTTTTTAATTTAGTTTAATTTATCAATTCAAATTTGTGTATTAGTAAATCAAATTTACACACACAAAATCACACACACATTATCCAACCGTAATTCTTTCAATTTTTTGATACAAATGGTATGTTTATCCCTTAATTTATGTTTAATCTCAGATTATGTTTTAATTACGTTAATTTTTTGATAACCCCTGTTTTGGGGATAGGTTAATTTCTTTCATAGTATCCTTTTTTGTGGTTTTTTGGATTAGGTTAATTTTTTGGTTCTTGATGATAACCCCTGTTTGATAACCCCTTAATGATAATCCCTTTTAGATGTGGTTTTTTGGATTAGGTTAATTTTGTGGGTTTTTGATAACCCATCTTTTTGTGGGTTTTTGGATTAGCTAATAATGCACATTATCAACATTGATTGTTTAGTTTAAGTTACGAATGTTAGCCGGTTACCCCTGTTTTTGTGGGTTTTTGTAACCCCTGTTTGTAACCCCTATTTTTGTGGGTTTTTGGAATAGGTTAATTTTGTGGGTTTTTGATAACCCATGTCCCGACATTTGGTTAAGTTATGAATGTTAGCCATTTTGTAAAGTAGATGCCTCATCTTTTTAAAATCATCTGTTTAATTTAGTCAAGAAATGCAAGTTCTGAATTTGATAAAGTTGCTGAATATGAATGTTGCTGAAAGATTTTGTTTGGTTACTAGTGACAGATTACCCATCCCTGCACTTGATACAAAAGAGTATATAAGGTGGTTTTTAACAATGAATGAATGGATGAGCAATTATGTGTATAATTAAGATCTTGTTTAGAGAATTGTATGTACTTCTAGTTGCAGAAAAGTATTGAGTTTTCTATTTAGTCATCTTCTCAGTTTTAGCACAGTTATTTTGTTCAACATTCATTTGTCACAAAAATTTTTAAAAAATAAAAATAGAAATTTAACCAGCTTATTTAACTTTTCACAAAAGGAAAAAATTCAGAAAAATCATTTTGTATTGATGCTAGTCGTACAAATATTACTGGGTGGAGGCACAGGTCGTATCGTTGTACTAATAGACGTTTTCTTAAGCTCACCACTAGCTGTCATAAGCTCCTATATATAAGCTGGAATTAGGGGCAAAAGGAAAATTGTTAGCTTAACTATAAGATTTCATAAGCTCAGGCATAGTATCACCCATAGTACTTATTTGCTTGGTGTACCTTATTTGCTTATTTTGCTTTGTTACTCTCATTACTGTCAGCCTCCACATGACTTCATGTTATCACTTCATGTTCATAATATTTATAAATTGCTTTGTATGTATAGGAATCTGATGCGAAGCTTCACGTTCGAAGCAAACTGAGTTACTTTCAATTGGTTAAAGACAGACTAAATGAAAACCGTCATAGATCTGTTTGATCAACATGCTTTGGTGCATGGTTGGTTTGAATTCTTTGAGAGCGATGAAAGTCTTATACATTATATGCTTCAAAAGCAAATTAAGTCGATGATGACCACTTTGATTTGCCACTTCTTTATAATGTTAATGGACATGATCTTCATTTTGGACGGCGTCAATTTCACCTCATTACTACTTTTAAATTTGGAATGCCTAGTTTCCGTAAGTTTAGAATTGGTGATATCATATTTCGTGACCGGGTATTTTCGCATAAGGTAGGTGAGAACTTAAAAAGCATAGATATTCTATGTTTGATTGAGGATGAAGTGCTTTTTACCAAAGTATCTGATGAAGACGCAATCCGAGTTTGCCTTTTGTTATCTCTTGAGGTCATATTTATGGGGCATGACTTGTTATATGTGGTCGATGATACATATCTTCGGATGGTTGAGAATTTTGAAGACTGGAATAAATTTCCTTGCGGGGAACTCATTTGGAGACAGTTGTACGATGCCATTCGAAATATCAAGTCAACTCAGAAGATGGAATATTCGTTGTCTGGATTTGTTTTATGTTTCAAGGTTAGAATTGTTACACGAAATTGTTTTTAACTATAATTATTTGTTTTAAGTATTGCTAAAAATTTGTTTTTAAGTAAAATCTGATATTATAAATATATGTATGTTTTTTCTTTCGGATCTGATCTTAGAGTCTTCTACACGAGTGGCTTTGGTGGAGTAAGGAAGCAGTGTTATCCCAAGAGCACTTTCATGGTCTAAGAATGTTTCATTTCAAAATTGGAGAATTTCGGTGACTTTTTCACGAGGCAAGTGTTTATACTATCTTTCTAAATGTACTAGTTGACTATCATTATGGTTAATGCTTATCTTACTTCATGTTTAGGACAAAGAAACAAACAATGATCTATATCCGACGAGGCGAGGTGATTCGAGTGGTACAGGAGGCATTAGGTTTTTAAGCGGTATGCACCTAGACCCCTTTGTTGTCCATGGAGATCTTTTGGGGATTATCTGCGTAGACGAGCATAAGCTCGTTCTAAAATGCAAAGTATGTCAGAACCTGAGCAGAAGGCTCGTGTTACTCTTCAGGATCGTGTTAAGACATTGCAGGATATTTGCAATGGTTTGTTGATTTTACCTGCAGAGGTCAAAAGTTTGAGAGCACGGGTTTGGAAACTTGAAACCATTATTCGTGTATTTTTATAACGATAACCATAAACACCACGTACATATTTAAGAGTTTACTAAGCGATTTTGTATATCTGCGGTGTTTCATAAGAAAAATATGATGGACATACTCAAAGATGACAAATCATTGGTTAGTATTATTTTTTTTCTTTACATGTATGTAACAAGAGGCGGAGATAGTTATCTCGAATTGCTTACATTTTATTTAATATATTTTACTGACATAGTGATGATAAGGTTCTCGATCTTGGTGATGAGTATTGCTCAATTTAAATGATAATTTCCTAAATTTGTTTGATTCGCAATCAAATCATCACGGGAGAAAAGTATTGATGATTTCAAGAGGTTTTACAACTTCTACTTTTAATACATATTACTTTTTTTATTTTTATTTTTTATTTATTTTTTTTTTTTTATTTTACTTCATGCGAATGAGTGTGTCGAAGATGAGAAATATGTCAAGAGGTTTATACGACTGAGCTACATTACATTTAAATGGTCTTTTGAAGTAAATACTAAGTTTGTTTTTATTTCCATGCACAGAATGATTGTGCGTTTTGGCTACCCAAGATCGTGTAGCAATTTGAAAAGCAAAAGGTCGAGATTCGACGGTTGCAAAGAGTCAAGGAAGAGAGGCTACGGGTCTTGATGGAAGAAGAAAAAGCGTGAATAGTAGAAACCATATGTTGAAAGCCCTCACATGAAGCTTGCTTTGCAAAATTGTGTGTCAAAGAAGAGGCATCATCAACTAGTACCTAGGCGAATTTACTAAGTAGATGCTCTGTGAAAGTCCCTCCTCCGGAGCAACTCAAAAATAAAATGATATCTGCAATCCTTATATGATTAAGCTGTGTAGTGAACTCAAACCTTGGCAAGAGGTATGTCATACAATACCATATGTAGATGTTGTACTCAAGGTCATTTATGTATCAGCATCCGAGTATGTGTCTGTTGTTTCATGTTTATTTACTTATATTTTGTATACCATGTAGGATCTAAAAAGGCCATCCAAAAGGATTGATAAAGTTTTTGTCCATCGTGAGTTGGAGGATTTTATACAAAATTCTTGGTGATCTCGTTGCAAGTTTCCTTGGTCCAATGATATTGTTGTTGATCGTCTTTTCTGGGACTGTTTTGTTGGGCTTGACGCTAATCGTGAAGGCTGGTTCCGTGACGAGGTAATTAAAATAAGCCTTTTTTAGTATATGGTTTTGTTTTATGGTATTTAGTCTATATGCGCTTTGTTGTCTTTTAAACACTGTCGATGATTATGATTCTGTGTATGCTTTCTTGCCTCCATTATGCACGCGTATGAATGTTATACCTCTTTTGTTTGTGGTTAACTGTTTGTAGTGGTGCACACAGTGCTGTCAGTATTGCAATTAGCCAATCTTTTGTATGTTCCTTTTTTATGATTGGGTTTGTAGTGGGTTTTATACTGTTGGTAGTGGCCTATCTATTTGTTCCTTTTTTTTTGTATAAATGTTAGTTATTTCCTCCGTTCAGTCCTTTGTAGTTTGGTCCGGTTGCACATTTGCATTGGTAGCTATGTCGCGCCCTGGTCGTCTAGGTGAGCTTGGTTTTGCGTGCCATAGTGATTCTCTTCAGGATCAGATGTGTCTTTTTTTGAGAGGGAAGTCATTTCTGCTCGTGAGTGGGAAAGTATGGTTCGCGTGCGCTGTTTTGATATTGCTACACGTATTAGGTATTTGGATGACTTAATCCATGAGGTTCTTCAGGAGCAGCTCTATCCGGTATCGGCTAATTCCGTTACATTTCTCAGAGAGGTGCGGCACATGAGCGTTCTAAGCGTGTCACGTTACGGGAATGTTACGCGAGGCACATGCCGCTCTTCTTCGTCGCATCGCGTTATATCAATAGTATTCGTGCGTTGTAATGGTTCACCGTGTGTGTGATTTGAAATGTGATGTATCCGAGCATAATTTAAAGTTAGAGTCTAGTGTAGTTACTCTTTCGCATAGGTGTTGTGGTGTTTGATTTGTGAGTGGTGTGTCTTGATGCATGTTTGAATTATGTTTCTAAAAGTTCTGTTTAATATAAAGTGCGGTGTTGCATTTTTTCGATTTGTTGCTTTGTATTTACGTATATAGTGATGGTATTGTGTGGATATCTGTCACACCCCAATTTACATTTTGCGTGGAATGGAATTCACAGGGGCATTGATGTCATAGCACCACATCACATTATAACGAGCGACCTAAAGTGTCGTTTTAAAACACATCGTTGGATATTTCATAAAACAATCGAGTACAACATCGGTCCCAAAAGGTTTGCAAAGTTTGCGGAAATACAAATATGTTACAAATCAAACGATGTTTTTGAAATAAAGTACCATAATGTACATAATGTAAGTCGGCCACGACTCAAAATGTAGGTCCCTAAACCATGTCATGATGAATGCCTCGATTACACGAAAGTACATTGCTAAAAGCGGTCAACAATAAAGTTGGTGAGAAATCATAGGTTTATGTAAATGTTTTATACGACTACACAGTATAGACCATGCATGACAATCGATCACGTAAAAATAATGTTACAATTGCTTCAAGCCCATGACCCCAAACTAGATCATTCAATAATGTATGCCCCTGCAGAGTGTTTGCCGACAACTCCGTAACGTGATCAAATGAAATGCATCCGTTTGCACGGTTGGGATTCACCAACCCGGATGGAGGCGTCACCTCGATAGATCTATCCACTCATCCTCGCTTCAAAGATTAACGGTTCATGTTCAAGTAATGGGGACTTTCAAATTGGCAAATCACGGTAACTTAAGCAATGTAATTGAATTTAACATACTTGGTATCGTACAAAAAAATGTAGTGCAATGTATTCTCCCCCGTGGGTTTGAAAATAATCGAAAGCATGTAAAACGGGGCTATGAAAACTCACTTGGTAAACAGGAATAACGGCAAAAGTGAGTACACTGAGGTTTAATGTGATGCGTCAACCGGGACCTATTATCAATGATATGATATGTCATGAGTTGCAATGTAATGTTATGCATGCATTTCGTATGTTATTTATACCATTTACGGGTTTTGAAAATATTACTCGTCGTCGAAAAATACTCTTTTGACGTCTTGACCCTTCAAAAATCACTTTACATGTTTTTACGTCAAAATGTCATCCTACAATGGTTTTATAATGATTTTTGGTGAAATTACCACTTTTCGTCGCAAAACAATGTCGTCGGAAAAATCATGAAATCAACAAAAATGGCTTCGGAAAAATAGGCGTAAAAACGGTGTACGTCGATCGTTAGAGAACGAACTCGACGGTTTTGGAAAGTTTGTATCGATATCTAAAAGTTTCGGTTCAGAGTTTTCGTTCAAAAGGTCTCGATCATAGAGATATCAAAGGCTAAAGATGGTGGTTTTGCTAATTGTGTGCGAAAATAAGTTTCGGACAAGTTTGAACATCCGTAAATAATTTACCATGACTCCGCTTGACAAACGGTTTTTGTTTTGAAAAATATGGTCGATGAACTTGATTTTACTAAAAGACATCTCGTTCTAAAAGTTTCACAACCTTGTT
This sequence comes from Chrysanthemum lavandulifolium, assembly GCA_022545495.1. Lineage (NCBI taxonomy): Eukaryota > Viridiplantae > Streptophyta > Magnoliopsida > Asterales > Asteraceae > Chrysanthemum > Chrysanthemum lavandulifolium. The sequence continues at coordinate 52,216,091 of CM040246.1, forward strand.
AAAAGCAGTACAAACATAGCCTTTACGACTAATGAAATACTTGTAACGTAAAAGTAATATAGATTTTAGAAAATAATATTTACGGCAACTTTATGAAAACGGCCATATCTTTGTCGTTTTAAATCCGTTTCACGTGATAATACGTCCTTAGCTTCGTATCGAGTAAACTAATATATTTTGACTAGTCGAAATAATTTGTGAAGCTTAAGGCTCGTTTTGACCGAAAATACTAAAACAGCAAGTGAAATTTTACGAAAATATCGTTTCGTCGTCAAACTTTAAAATCCATAACTTTTCAAGTTATAAGTCCGTTTTTATCCGTTCAAAAGGCCACGGATTCGTTTTAAAGTATATTTTCTAAATATCAAGGCCAAAGTTTCGTACCAACAGTAGGTTTTTCCAGAAATCCGAATTAAGGACAGAACATCAAAATATAGTTATCGAAAATAGTTTTTCTCGGACAAAACCTATTCTAATCCCTTCAAATCAACTCCAAAACTAATCTAATCCTACCATACACCTTCTTAGGGTGTCATGGGTTCCTAATCACCATCAAGACCAAAGAATACCATGGGAATATTTATAGGATGACCATATATTTATGTAACTCAATAAATCATGAAATAAATGGTATAAATCACATAACATGCATATAAGCTCCAAAAATGAAAAGAAACATGTGAAAATGAAGAGGAAACATGAAAATGAAAGAAATATGCTTACTAGTGATAATGAAGAGGTGAAAGTAACAAGGATTAAACTTAAATACCCTTGGTTTTATTTCAAAACCATATAAAGGATATATACTAGGTTGTAATAACACTTGATTTTGCAAAACTTTTGATCCCTTGGTTGTTCTTGATGTGGCGGTTCTTGAAGACCCAAAGGAAAGAGAGAAAGTTTTGTTTAACACTTGAAACTATGAGAAAATCTACTTGTGAAGTAAGACTTTAGTATACTTGAATTATTAGAAAAAACATGCACCTTACTACATTTATTGGCCACCCTCCCTATGGCGGTTTTGGGAGGGTTGTCTCAATTCATTTTTTTTTTTTAAATCTTGTATAAATAAATTTGTGTAAAACTTGTTAAATAAAAATGTGTAATTAGTTGTAACTTGTAAGGTAAAAGGTAGTCTTTAGGTACAAGTAAGTTTTAGTAAATCAAAATAGATTGTATTGAGGTGATAAAATTGTAAAAATACTTTCCTTGTGAAAATTGGTGATAAAATAATTATCGTATAATTTTTAAGGAAACGACGTAATAATTAAACTTTAACGATTTATATACTGAAATAAATTTGAAACACTAGGAAAACTAAAATATAGTTTTTATAAACTAAATGTAAGTTTAAAAAAATACCTCGGATCATTTTTGAAAGTAATGGATTAAATATACAAAATAAAAACTCACGCGATAAAGATTATTAAACATAAAAATTACGCGTAAAATATGAAATGAAATGTCGTGAATGAAATAATGAGATGCACATGATGTCCATGAAATGTAGACTAATCATAGTCCATATGAAATGTACGTGATGTTATGATCATGAATTCGCCGCTAAACCTCCAAGGTTACGCGAATTTGAAACAAGTAAACCAAGTTTACTATAAATGTTGAAATAATGAGACATGAACGGTGTCGAGAAATGACCGAAAGTACGGATTGTCACATTCGCCCATCAAAAGGAATTCAGTCCACAATTCAATCGTTATTAGGTCTAACGATTGTCGGTGAAAAGATGAGGATACTTGCGTCGATCTCGGTCTTCCTGCTCCCAAGTAAACTCGGGACCTCGTCGAGAATTCCAACGAACTTTCACAATAGGAATACGACTGCTTTCAACCGCTTGACCTCGCGGTCCATGATTTCTGAGTGTTCTTCCACAAAATTGAGTTTGTCGTCAATCGAACTTCGTCGAATGGAATAACGAGCGATTCGTCCGAAAGACACTTCTTCAAGTTTGAAACATGAAACGTGTTGTGCACATGACTAAGTTCGGTGGAAGATCAAGTCGATAAGCTACGGGACCAACTCGCTCAAAATCTTGAATGGTCCAATGTATCTCGGGTTCAATTTCCACGTTTTCCAAAGCGTACCACGCCCTTCCAAGCGATACTTTTAACATAACTTTGTCACCCACTTGAAATTCCAAATCCTTGCGCCTAACATCCGCGATAACTTTTCGTCGACTCTGGCGGTTCTAAGTCGATCACGAATTTGAACGATCTTTTCCGTGGTTTCCGTACCATTTACGGGCGATGGTTGTGCGTCTCGACTTCGCCCAACAAGCAGTGTGAACGGCACTTACGACCATCGATGCCTCGAATGGTGCCATCTTTATCTTGGTGTGATAACTATTGTTGTACGAGAATTCAATCAATGGCAAATGATTAGCCCAACCATTTCCAAAATCAATCACACATGCCCTCAAAGATGTCTTCTAATGTTTGAATGGTCCTTTCACTTTGACCATCGGTTTGTGGGTGATATCGGTGCTCATCTCTAACGGTTCCAATGAATCTTGCAATGAATTCCGAAGTTTGAAGTGAATCGACTATCTCTCGGAAATGATGGAAATTGGTGCTCCGTGCCTCGAGACTATTTCCTTGACATAAAGTCTAGTGAGTTGCTCCATGGAATAAGTCTCTAATCGGTATGAAATGGGTGACTTGGTAAGGCGATCAACAATTACCCAAATAGCGTCGAACCTCCCGATGTCTTAGGAAGTTTCGTAACAAAGTCCATTGTGTCGTTCCCATTTCCATTGAGGAATTTCCGGTTGTTGGAGCAAACACAAGGCTTCGATATTCGACTTTTACCTTAGAGCGTGTAAGGCATTTGCTAACGTCGTGGCAATCTCCGCTTTCATGTTCGCCACCAATAAAGCTTCTTAAGATCTTGATACATCTTATCCGATCCTCGGATGAATAGAATACTTTGACTTATGCGACTCATGCATAATCAATTCCGTATTCCGCCATACAATGGAACCCACATTCTATCCTTGAAACATAATACTCCATCCGCTCTCTTTACAAAACCATTTATGCTTTCGGGCATACCATAAAGCTTTTCACTTGGTCGGTTTTCCTCCTTAAGTGCTTCGACTTGTGCTTCATGGATTTTCGACGGTAAAGGAGAAATAATCGTCATTCCAATGATCGAACTCTTAAAGGTTTAGGCCTCTTTCCGACTAAGAGCATCACCACAACATTGGCTTTTCCCGGTGATACTTGATTTCACAATCATAGTCGTTGAGTAACTCCAACCAACGACGTTGCCTCATATTAAGCTCCTTCCGATCAAGAATATATTGCAAACTCTTGTGGTCGGTAAACACTTTGTGCACTTGGTACCGTAGAGGTAGTGCCTCCAAATCTTGAGCGCAAAAACTACGGCCCTAACTCAAGATCATGAGTGGTGTAATTCTTCTCATGAGTCTTAAGTTGTCGAGAAGCATACGCTATCACCTTCTCATTTTGCATTAAACAGCCCCAAGTCCTTTATGCGGCGTCGCAATATACAACAAAGTTCTCAATGCCTTCGGTAGTGCCAAAATTGGCGACCGCAAAGCTTTTGCTTCAACAACCGAAAAGCAACTTCTTGTTTCTTTCCCACTCATACTTCTTGTTTTTCCGTGTCAACTTGGTCAAAGGTCTTGCTATCTTCGAAAAACCTTCGATGAACCTTCGTAATATCCGCTAGTCCTAGAAATTGTCAATTTCAGAGGATTCGTTGGAGTAGCCCAATCTTTCACGGCTTCAATCTTTACGGATCAACTTGTAGTCCTTGACTATCAATGATGTGACCAAGAAATTGCACTTTGTGGTTCCAAAATCACACTTGAAAACTTGGCATACAACTTCTCATTCTTGAGTAGCCTTAAAATCGTCCTTAAATGCTCTTCGTGCTCTTCTTTGCTCTTGGAGTAGATCAAGATGTCGTCAATGAACACTATAACAAACTTGTCCAAGTACGACTTACAAACTCTATTCATGAGATCCATGAATACCGCCGTGCATTAGTCAATCCAAACGGCATCACTTGAAACTCGTAATGACCGTAACGTGTTCTAAAAGTCGCTTTTGGAATATCCTCTTCCCGAACTCGAAGTCGATGATAACCCGAACGAAGATCAATCTTGGAATAAATACTTGAACCTTGCAACTGATCGAACAAGTCATCAATTCTGGGGAGTGGGTAACGATTCTTCACCGTTAACTTGTTCAATTCTCGATAATCTATGCACATTCGGAAGGATCCATCCTTCTTCTTCACAAATAAGACCGGTGCTCCCCACGGCGAGGAACTCGCCTAATGAATCCTTTGTCTAGAAGCTCTTGCAATTGATTAGACAACTCTTGCATTTCGGATGGCGCTAAACGATACGGTGCTCGCAAGAATCGGTGCGACTCCGGCACTAAGTCAATTTGAAATTCTACTTGACGTGCGGTGGAAGTCCCTAAATCCTGGAAATACTTGTAAAATTCATGAACAATAGGAACATCTTCAAGTCGCTTCTCCTCCGACTTTTCTCGGTTACATGGGCTAAGAAAGCAAGACAACCTTTCTTAATGTACTTCTCCGTTTTGATACTCGATATGATACTAATTCGGTTCCACTGTTCCCCACGAATAATCAAAGTTTCGCCATTGTAGGAAGATGAACAACTTTCTCATCACAATGATCTTTCGCGATGCTTAGATAACCAATCCATGCCGATGACGACGTCAAAACTACCAAGCTCTACGGGCATGAGGTCTATGTTGAAGGATGGTTAAGAAAATTGAATGTGCAACCGAACAATGGTGTTGGTGCAAACTACGCTACCAATAGCTAATTCGACGTTGTATGATATGTCTAGTGTAGTTGGTTTAATGTTGAGCAAAGGTGCAAATGCATTGGACACAAAACTTTTATCGGCACCCGAATCAAATAAAACTGAAGCGTAACGATTATTGAGAAGGAACGTACCCGTTATGACATTCGGGTCTTCCCTATCTTCTCCGCCTCCAATGACGTAAACCCTTCCTTGAGCCATACCTCCTTGATTCGGATTTGCTTGATTCTTTCCCTTCTTGCAATCCCTCTTGTAGTGTCCAGGTTCCCCGCAACCAAAACATGTAACTTTTGGTGCCGTGCAATCCCTAGTACGGTGACCAACTTTCTTTGCAATTCTCACACGGATCGGGACATCGACCGGATTGTGGTGACTCAAACACTTATTACATTTCGCAAAACCCCGAATATCCTTTTCCTTCTTTTTGACCATGGCATAAACCTTAGCAACCTCTTGCCTTTTGGGCGGTTGTTGAGTAGCATTTCTACCCCTAGTGTTATCCCACTTGCGCTTGTTATTGTTGTTGTAGTTGCCTCGGTTATTGTTGTTGAAACGGTTGTTGGGGTTGTTGTTTTTGTTTCGGTTGGTGGTGGTGTACTTACCTCGCTTCACCACTTGTGCCATCAACTTCTGAGTCACTCGAATAGCTTCCTCGATTGTTTGTGGATCAAAAGATGTCACATCCCCTTGAATCACTTCGGGAAGTCCTCCAATAAAAGCCTCTAGCAACTTTTCATTATCCGATACCATCGACGGGCATAATGCGGCTAATTCCTGGAATCTCCGAATATACGTGTCAATGTCATAGCCAATAGTAACCAATTCATAGAACTCCGTCTCCAACTTTTTGATTTCTGTTCGAGGACAAAACTTCTTAGTCACCAAGCTCTTAAATTCCTCCCACGTAAGCTTAAAAGCATCCTCCATACCAATCGGTTGAGCGTATGAATTCCACCATGATAACGCCCCATCGAGTAAAGTACTCGTAGCAAATTTGACCTTCATCACATCCGGACGGTTACAAAGCAAAAATACCAATTCCAACTTTTCAAACCATCTAACCATTGTCATTTGCTCCTCGGTACCTCGAAACTTAGTGGGTTCACCACTTTTGAAATCTTTGTACGAACATTTCTTAACCCCGGATCCTCCGGCATTACCAAGAAGCAGAATAGCCTAGCGGCTTCAAGAAGCGGCAACCGGCTCAAAGCAAGAACATGCAGCCATCGCTTCCTTCGACTCTTAAAGCATTAGCAATGCTATCGCTCACTAACTTTTGAATTGCTACTTGGGTCATTTCAACTGTTGCTTTCTTGATTGCCATAACTCTTCAAAATCACAAGATGAAACAATCATGAGAACTCGTAGTAGAAACAACCATCATACAAATATATCCACAACCACAACATGCATAAAGATAAATGGAATCACAACGAACAATAATGAAATATCACAAATATAATCACAACACACGTGGATAATATACATGAAAATTTCGCCTACATGGACCGATATCATAGATAATAATAACCATTCCTACATAGTAGAGTCACTACTTGATACATTTGTTTGTACAACAACCAAAATACAACAAGTTCTTTAAACTACGTCACACACCTTGTGACTAGGATAATAATGGTCAAAACTATACATAATACAAGTCTACATAAGGCACCTCATGGTGCTCCGCCGGCCCTATCCTGAAGATCACGAACCTGGGTAACCAAACTATCAACCAAACTCCTCATCTCATCCATCTGACCCTGCAATGTAACAATACGCTCACGGGCTAAAGACAACTCCTGCGATCGACTCAGAACTCATCTCGTGCCATATCGGCTCACAAACAACTCGGGCATCTCCGCCTCAACTCCGTGATATGCTCTCTATCCTCTATTTGTCTATCTTGAATACTACGATGAGATAAGTCAATACAAACCCCGCCTAATATCAAACCCTCGACCTCCTCGGATGGGCTCAATCCTATCTACCGGCGGTTCTCGCAACTATCGCGTCAAACTATCAACTGGATCTGCGAGCATCAATACGGGCTCCTAATGCCTCGATAGAAGGTCATGCGGCGCCTGCCCTAGAACTCGCCTAACTCAAATCTAGCGGGTGGCTCGGGCTCGAGATGCCGGTGTGGGGATATCAAACGAGCACGCTTTTGGGCGGCAAGTCCGATGCGGGTACAGGATCTCTAAGAAAATATGATGATGATGGTGATGATGGTGCTGGCAGTGGTGCTGGTGGTGGTGATGGTGCGAGCAACGGGTTATGAGCTGGGCTAACGTGAGGAGTGGGTGCGACTTCGCCCTCCTCGAAGGGTTCGGTCTCAGTGTCGGTCATGATCAGTGGGAAGGCTGCAGTAGATCCAATGGAAGATACGATCTCAGTGGAATGTGATGAATCATCATCCATGATGGGGTTAGCTGGAACATCATCCGAGCTAGAGTCCGATGAAATGGTGATAGGGTGAGAATCTGAAGACATGTCTGTGACAACCGATGTGAAATAAATGTAAATAATCTCGAACAAAGTGTAAGTGAATCCGCATGATCAAAATAAATATGTACAATGATGAAATGATGAGATGCTATGATAATGTAGCTATAGTCTAGGGTCAATGATGCAACCTAGTTCTCTATAACCCGGCTCGATACCAATCATCACCCCAATTTACTTGTTTTGCGCCGAATGGAATTCACGGGGCATTATTGTCATAGCACCACATCACGCTTATATCGAACGACCTAAAGTGTCGCTTTAAAACACATCGTTGGATATTTCATAAAAACAATCGAGTACAACATCGGTCCCAAAAGGTTTGCAAAGTTTGGAAATACAAATATGTTACAAATCCAAACGATGTTTTTGAAATAAAGTACCATAATGTACATAATGTAAGTCGACGCGCGACTCAAAATGTAGGTCCCTAAACCATGTCATGATGAATGCCTCGATTACTGAAAATACATTGCTAAAAGCGGTCAACAATAAAGTTGGTGAGAAATCATAGGTTTATGTAAATGTTTTATACGACTACACAAGTATAGACCATGCATGACAATCCAATCACGTAAAATAATGTTACAATTGCTCTAAGCCCATGACCCCGAAACTAGACTGCTCAATAATGTATGCCCTGCAGTGTTTGCCGACAACTCCGTAACGTGATCAAATGAAATGCATCCGCTTGCTGGTTGGGATTCACCAACCCGGATGGAGGCGTCACCCTCGATAGATCTATCCACTCATCCTCGCTTCAAAGATTAACGGTTCATGTTCAAGTAATGGGGACTTTCAAATTGGCAAATGCGTAACTTAAGCAATGTAATTGAATTTAACATACTTGGTATCGTACAAAAAATGTAGTGCAATGTATTCTCCCGTGGGTTTGAAAATAATCGAAAGCATGTAAACGGGGCTATGAAAACTCACTTGGTAAACAGAATAACGGCAAAGTGAGTACTCGAGGTTTAATGTGATGCGTCAACCGGGACCTATTATCAATGATATGATATGTCATGAGTTGCAATGTAATGTTATGCATGCATTTCGTATGTTATTTATACCATTTACGGGTTTTGAAAATATTACTCGTCGTCGAAAAATACTCTTTGACGTCTTGACCCTTCAAAATCACTTTACATGTTTTTACGTCAAAATGTCATCCTACAATGGTTTTATAATGATTTTTGGTGAAATTACCACTTTTCGCCGCAAAACAATGTCGCCGGAAAAATCATGAAATCAACAAAAATGGCTCGGAAAAGTAGTCGTAAAAGCGGTGTCGTCGATCGTTAGAGAACGAACTCGACGGTTTTGGAAAGTTTGTATCGATATCTAAAAGTTTCAGTTCAGGAGTTTTCGTTCAAAAGGTCTCGATCATAGAGATATCAAAGGCTAAAGATGGTGGTTTTTGCTAATTGTGTGCAGAAAATAAGTTTCGGACAAGTTTGAACATCCGTAAATAATTTACCATGACTCCGCTTGACAAACGGCTTTTTGTTTTGAAAAATATGGCCGATGAACTTGATTTTACTAAAAGACATCTCGTTCTAAAAAGTTTCACAACCTTGTTAAAAAATAAATGCAAACATAGCCTTTACAACTAATGAAATACTTGTAACGTAAAAGTAATATAGATTTTTAGAAAATAATATTTACTGCAACTTTATGAAAACGCCATATCTTTGTCGCTTTAAATCCGCTTTCACGATATGTCGTCCTTAGCTCGTGATCGAAGTAAACTAATATATTTTGACTAGTCGAAATAATTTGTGAAGCTTAAGGCTCGTTTTGACCGAAAATACTAAAACACAAGCTGAAATTTTCCGAAAATATACGCTTCGTCGTCAAACTTTAAAAATCCATAACTTCTTCGTTATAAGTCCGCTTTTATCCGCTCAAAAGGCCACGGATTCGTTTTAAAGTATATTTTCTAAATATCAAGGCCAAAGTTTCGCATCAACAGTAGGTTTTTCCAAATCGAATTAAGGACAGAACATCAAAATATAGTTATCGAAAATAGTTTTTCTCGGACAAAACCTATTCTAATCCCTTCAAATCAACTCCAAAACTAATCTAATCCTACCATACACCTTCTTAGGGTGTCATGGGTTCCTAATCACCATCAAGACCAAAGAATACCATGGAATATTTATAGGATGACCATATATTTATGTAACTCAATAAATCATGAAATAAATGGTATAAATCACATAACATGCATATAAGCTCCAAAAATGAAAAGAAACATGTGAAAATGAAGAGGAAACATGAAAATGAAAGAAATATGCTTACTAGTGATAATGAAGAGGTGAAAGTAACAAGGATTAAACTTAAATACCCTTGGTTTTTATTTCAAAACCATATAAAGGATATATACTAGGTTGTAATAACACTTGATTTTGCAAAACTTTTGATCCCTTGGTTGTTCTTGATGTGGCCGGTTCTTGAAGACCCAAAGGAAAAGAGAGAAAGTTTTTGTTTAACACTTGAAACTATGAGAAAATCTACTTGTGAAGTAAGACTTTAGTATACTTGAATTATTAGAAAAAAAAACATGCACCTTACTACATTTATTGGCCACCTCCCTATGGCGGTTTTTGGGAGGGTTGTCTCTCCAATTCATTTTTTTTTTTAAATCTTGTATAAATAAATTTGTGTAAAACTTGTTAAATAAAAATGTGTAATTAGTTGTAACTTGTAAGGTAAAAGGTAGTCTTTAGGTACAAGTAAGTTTTTAGTAAATCAAAATAGATTGTATTGAGGTGATAAAAATTGTAAAAATACTTTCCTTGTGAAAATTGAGTGATAAAATAATTATCGTATAATTTTTAAGGAAACGACGTAATAATTAAACTTTAACGATTTATATACGAAATAAATTTGAAACACTAGGAAAACTAAAAATATAGTTTTTATAAACTAAATGTAAGTTTAAAAAAAATACCTCGGGATCATTTTTGAAAGTAATGGATTAAATATACAAAATAAAAACTCACGCGATAAAGATTATTAAACATAAAAATTACGCGTAAAATATGAAATGAAATGTCGTGAATGAAATAATGAGATGCACATGATGTCCATGAAATGTAGACTAATCATAGTCCATATGAAATGTACGTGATGTTATGATCATGAATTCGCCGCTAAACCTCCAAGGTTACGCGAATTTGAAACAAGTAAACCAAGTTTACTATAAATGTTGAAATAATGAGACATGAACGGTGTCGAGAAATGACCTGAAAGTACGGATTGTCACATCTGCCTTACATATGTTTTTCTTACATGTGTACAACATATTGAGCTTTGGGTGATGTATTTTTGGCACTTGGACCATCTTTTGCGATTGGTCCATCGTTAGCGATTATTTCTTGACACTTCTACTTCAAGATTCGGCCCACTATTTTATGCTAATAAAGAAGGTTACCAGGTTGGCATGGTGATATTGATCGGGTATATCTGAAATACAAAGCAACACATCTTATATAACTTTAATTTTTCGCTTTTGGAATTGATGTTATTTTTATTTATATTGCTTGCGGTGTTCATTCGATAAATGAACCTAAGAAGCATTGGTCGCTTGCCCGCTTCACATACAATCCGAAATGTTATATTTTATGACGTTGCTTATCGTTGTGAAGATGAAGGTCGTGATTGGTATCTCAATATGAGGAAATGTTTGGAGGTCAATCTTCCTTAATTCTCTGGAGAGGTGTGTTTGACAAAAAGAAATTGACCGAAAACCTACCATATCAAGTTTCATCTTGCAGAATGTTCCAAAGCGGGAGGTTTATTTGGTGATTATGAGTCTTTGTGCGATGTTTCTTTACGTGTTAGTAAACCACCACGATTATATTTGCTATTACTAGTTTTGCCAGTCATAGCCTTACCACAAGTGTTTTGATTAAGATAGGCATGACACAGACCACTAAGATTAACATAAACATAAATTTTCATGAAACATACGATTACATGACAACTACTTAAGTTACAAACTAGTACCTAAACACTCGTGTTAGGCATCCTGAGCCCACAACACTTTTATTGGAAAACATACTTAAACCAACACTGACATACACCATTGCATCATCGACCCCACCATGGCAACAAACCCTTAATCTTATTTGTGAAAAGGTCAATCTCGCAACCCCTTAGTTCGAATTCACTAGCCAGAACCCTCAGCTCCATCAGTTTGATGTAATCTTTCCTTTGAAGTTCATTTGAAAACTCTGCCATTTTCTTAGGTAGAAACTGTGCAGTTGTAGTCTGCAACTCCTCCACAAAATAACCCCTTTCACGATTCATCAGATCCACCTTCATGCAAACCCTGTTAATATCCGCCGCCAACGCCAATACTCGACCGATGCCCTCCGACGGTACGGATGAACATATCCTCCCATTGATAAGAATTTGACTCCTCACGTAACTCATTCAACCTAAATTGTCCCGCCATGGCTTATTTTTTACTTTGATCCAAATATTAACCAAAACTTGAATCATGAATAGATGTATATGCATGCTTAAATAGCACAATCAATGACAAAAGATCCAAAAATAATCACATGCAAAGCCTTAATGAAAGGTCGAATTAACCAAGGTAGAAAACAAATAAACAAGCATATTTCGGTTTGACCAACTTTATGAGGTCCGATTTATTCTTCACTTGTTTTTATCTTAGTTTTTAAACCATTTTTGACTAGATACTGTTGAACATGTAACTCATTTTTTAAAACCACAATTATATAGGCATCATAAACAGGTCATATAGTTACTCTAACCAAACTACAACAGTATCGCATTTGGTTGTGTTTCCTATACTGTATACCAACAGATCCACAATGTACTAGTTCACCACATACTGATAGTCCTTATTTATTAATTAGAGTCCTTAGGAAACTGGCTTAGATGTGGTTCATTTGGGTAGGATGTAAAGGTGAAAACATGGATGGGTTGTGTAATGGGTCAAATGGGTATCTTGAACTAATTGACTGGTTTGTATCTTGAACTAAAATGGTTTGTATCTTGAACTAATTGACTGGTTTGTATCTTGAAATCCACATTTTATATCAGTTTAATTTTGTCTAATTGACTGGTTTGTATCTTAAACTAAAATGGTTTGTATCTTGAACTAATTGACTGGTTTGTATCTTGAAATCCACATTTTATATAAGTTTAATTTTGTCTAATTGACTGGTTTGTATCTTGAACTAAAATGGATCTCTGTAACAACATATTAAATGCCTAAGTGACTTTTCTAATCTAAAACCATTCATTGATCAACACGGTTACAAGAGTTTTATTAAATTTGGTTTAAGTGATACTTAAACCAACATACATACATCATATGTAACCAAAAAACTCCCCTTCCCTTGGCTTCGCTCCCCTTTCTTAAACAGATCGTTTTTTCCCTTCCTTTTCATCAAAAGCTTAGCTTTGGCATCTTCAACCACATATGGTTTGATACCATTTTCTTCACAAAATTTCTCGCTTGGAAGGCCAAGAACTTTGTTCCTTTCATCAAAAGCTTTCATTGCAATTTGTTTGGGGGTTAGTTACAACTAGTTGCTTCATTTTTGAGCTTGAGCCAAACTTTGGATACTCAATTTCCAAAGGTGGCTCAATTTAATTTAGTGGCCAAACCTCCTCAGCAGACGAGTCACTGGAATGTTTTGAACTCATTTTGATCAGTTTATATGTTTTTTGTTAAACATATGTGTGATGAAAATGGAACCACTGAGATTATTGCCTTATATAGTGGAGGATAAAATTGTTTGGTGCGTTATGGATATTGAAATGAATCTGTTTTGAGTCATTATTTTAGTCAAAAATCAGCTCTGTCATCATGACTGCATTTTGTATCACCAGCTTTGGTATTGATTCTGTCAGCTTTAGCACAAATAATTGAGATGTTCTATTGTAATTCAGCTTTAGCATAAAAATAGGAAAGTGGTTGTACAAAGATTACTGGGATATGGATTTTGGCATATAGGAAAAGTAGTAGTTGGCTAATATAAGTATAAAGGAAAAGTAGTAGTTGTGGCCTTGGGGCACTCAAAATGTCTTAGGAAACTGGCTTAGATGGCTTAGGAAAATGGCTTAGGAAACTGGGTTGTGTAATGGGTCAAATGGGTAAAACAATTTTCATGTCAAAGGTCGAAAAATTGTAATGGTGAAAACATTGATTGGTTGTGTAACGGTTGGGTCACTCAATGTCATTTTATGGCTAATAGAATCTTAATATTGTTGTATTGTTCTGTATACAGGTTGGCTTATGGAATTCCTTTGCATGTTGATAATCCAACACAGGCGGCACTTGCATATCGAGAGTCATTGATCCGTTATTATTTCCAGAACAGGATATATTGTGCTTGAATTATTTGTGACTTGTTTTTTAGGCCACAATTTGTATTTTTGAACATAATTCCCTGAGTATTTTCCCAGGTGAACATCTTTGTGGCTTGTAGCAGGCTGACTTGTGTGTATGGTTGATAACGCTACATGCGTCGTTCGGGTCAAGGAAACTTCCTTTTCTTCGAGCAAGTTTTATAACACCCAAGCGATGAACCTAATCGTTGTAGTGTAGTAATTAGGGTAAGCCACGTATTGATATCGTTCTCTGGGGAATAGGAATGCTAGTAGGGAGTTACTACGCTAAGGTTCGAGTTGAGGAAGATTATTTTGTATCTTTTATATTTTATGAAAATGGAAAAGTACGAATCTCGGGTATTGGTTTGGGGTTGGTATTTCTACCGATTACTCTACTATTATCTAATTATCTAAACTAAGGTTGTGGGAGTCTATGTCTAATTAATGTGTGCTCGTATGATAGTTTAAAGATGTGTTTACTTAGTTTGTATTACTCCTTAATTATCTCCTATTGATGGTTGAGTATCACGTCTTATTACTAGTTGCGTTGTGTTTCTAAAGTTGTAGGGTATCGTTTCTCCCTAACTCTTTGAACTTACCAAAGGGTCTTGTCTACAAATCACGTGAGATTATAGACTCCTACTCTAAGGCACTCTTCGGATGTTTTAGCCTACAATCACTCGGTAATCATACTCTAAGGTTCACAAAGATGAATCAAGCATTAAGTACAACGAATGACCTATCGCATTACTAGATCATTAATCAACTAAGATAAGAAACAACCAATCAATATTCAATAATTAAGTTTCATACTTCCTAAGCAAACACACAAATAAATTAGCCGGACATGGAGAACATGCAAGCATACACACAAATAATCAAAGACATAATTGAATTAATGAAGCAAAGACTTATCTTGGTGTAAGATAGGTTAAAACCCTAAAATACTGTACAAGACACCTTAGGTTCGGTTTTAGGTTTTTACTCCAAAGACTCTCCACACAAAGACCGAAAAATTCGGATTCTATATATAAGATTACAATTGCGACGGCGTCACCTTATGTTTAGTGACGCCGTGTGTCGCCGCCATTAGGGTTTCGTCTTGGCCACGTTAACCTTGCGACGGCGTCACCTTATGTCCGTGGCGCGTCCTCTTCGACCGGCGTCGTGCGATCGCATCTAGGCCGTCCCGAGTAGCGACGGCCTACTCTTTCACAACTAGACGCCGTCTCTTGAAAACACGAGTTTTGAGTTCGACCCGTCACACAATTCTCCGACGGCGTCGTACATAGAACTCGACGCCGCCGCTTTCTACATTCAACGACCGTGAGTGTCGATTTCGACTTTGGCCATTTCCTTCATATATTCGCGCCTTTTCGTCCAAATAAGTGCCATTCCAAAGATTTTGCCTTCACGAGACCTAAAAGTGAAAAGGAACGATATTAAGCAATAACGGATACAAAGTGATCAAATAAGGACTTAAACGACCCTCAAAATGGTACCTTTTAAAACCTTATCAAATATCCTACACTTGTTATTTGCTTGTCCTCAAGCAAATGTGCTTTTAGCCAATTAATTTATAAGTTAGGGGTCATTCAAAGATTAATTCAAAACGGTCCACAACACATATAAGCCCCAAAAAGTCATAACAAGCACGGAAATTACATACTAGCACCTCACATGGGTGTTTGGATACTCACATCTCTCTGTGTATAAATGAAATATAACAATATAGGAAATGGAAGATAAACACTCATTAACCGGTCCTAGTACATAGATTACCATAGGCTTGAGAATAGATCAAACCTCCATCGCTTTGGCGTAAGCACCTAGGAAAGACTATCAAAGAGGTCTTTAAAGGGTTGTAATGTTAGGCTTACGGTAGGGAAATAAGGGTTTGGTGGGATAGGCTATTTAGTGGTGGTAAGTCAAAATCTTTATGTTAATCAGCATATGAAGAATGGCGTTGCTAAGCCAAGACTCGACACTCTAAACTCTAGATAATCGAAATAAACAAACATAAATTAAAAGATAGATGTAGGATGGTAGCCCGTATGTTTTTTTTTTTTTTTTTTTTTTTTTTTTTTATCACTCTATTTTTTTTCTTTTCTTTTTCTATTTTTTTTCCGATTTTTTTTTTTTTTTTTCATACACTTTTACTCTACCATCCTCTACGATAACATCAAAATACTAGGATTTACGGGGACATCCCTACACTTGAGTTTTTATTATTCTAACACTAATTTGACCCGATCGACAAGATCAAAACACTTGGGGTACATTATTATGCAAACAAAGGAATTTGAATTTAACGTTCCCTTCCGTCATTTCATAAACTTTAACTTTTCCCATGAATCCCAATCATCCCAATCATCCCAAAATCGTATACAAAGGATATGACTCGACTTAGCAACTTATGCAAGCAACTAGATAATTGAACTAAGGGTTTAGGGTGATAACAAACATTTGCACTAAAAGTGAGTGCATAAGGGTAGGCTAAGGCGATTTGGGTGTATATTTGGGGTGGGGTGTAAACAATGTTTTCATTGATATTCGGAAAACCGAAATATCACGAGAACCGCGAAAAGGATAGGCTCGAGGGGTTAACTAGGGTATCGTGTACTAAAGATGAGTACAACGCAAAGGGTGTGGGGAATTACTCAACCGATATGGAAGAAGTAATTATATTACAGGTGTCAAACAAGGGTTTATCCTAATGCCTCTTATCATTTAGTTATTCCTAACTACACAAGTGTAGCCTCACTTGCGATCTCGGAATGCATCACAAAACAAGTTCTAGAATCTAATATACTACCGGTTCACACTCTAAGCATTAAAGATGAATGCTTTAATTCCTACTAATCTAAGGGCGATCCTCACATTTTGGGTGGAATTTGGGTGGTAAGGGTTTTTGTGCTAGTCATATAACTTCCTATCCGTGAGACGCTTTTGTTAAGACTAATGGCCCACTCCTACATGTCATGAAAAAATTTAAATTTGGTGCCAAAATTACCCTAACCGACATTTCTCATGGTTTATTACACAATCACAATTGACAAAGCAAATAGTCAAGGATAAGCATAGTTTCAAAGTTCCGCTTTTATTTTCCCTCCTACACTTAAACCGAACATTGTCCCCAATGTTCCCGAAAAGTATCAAAGTTATGATAAAGAAGGTAATTAAAACGAAAGAAACTAATACTCCCGATTAGCTCGGTAGGATCCGTGTAAAGTGGTGGTTAAATTCTTTTCAAGAAGAATTATTGTGAAAAGCTCCTTCCAATCTTATGTAACTTCTTCTTGACAAACTAAACCGCACACTTGAAGAAAACAAACGAAACCTTCGCGAAATCGGCGGTAATAATATATATAAGACTCGATTTAAACTAGGATATAATGCTTGTGGAATGAATGTTTCTGAAATTTTTAAGAAAATTAAGACCAGGAAATTCCAAAATTTATAAGTAGCTCGAAAACGAGAAAAAGTAATCGATGTTTTACTCCTTCCGGCGACGCTGTCGGTTGCAATCTGACGCGTCAAAGTTATCCCGACAAAAAGCGGTCTCGCGATTTTCCGGAAAATTTCCGGAAAATTTACATCTTTAGAATTCGGAAAATTTACGCAAAACATCCATTATGACTCGATACAAGCATTTGACTCGAACAAACACACATGTATATCTTTTAAATAATTGTAATTCTCATGTTCACGCTTTCTTTTGAAAACGTGTGTAATCCTCCCTACACTTATCCCTTATGTAAAATACCTTTATATGTAATTAAGACGAGGTTAAAGACAAAATAAAGCATTTTACAAATTCAAACATGAGAATAAACAATCAATAAAAGATATACGACACACAAATAAAGATGAAAACAAATACACATGGGTTGCCTCCCAAGAAGCGCTTGTTTTTGTTCGAGTCACGAGCCCGACTCTACCCTTATTTAACAGATAAAGGGAAGTTTTCCTACACTTAAGTTCAAGTGCGGGTGATAGTAGCAATACACACCCTTAGGGTGGAAATTTGCTACGTGAGGAGAGGATGATGGGTGATTTATATGCTCAAAGAAGTGTGCTCTATTCATTATAACCTTACCTAAGTCTATTGGTGTAGCAAGAGAATCAAATCTCTCTCTAAGAATGGATCATTTTCTACCAACTTCAAAAGATTCATGGTTAAGGACCCATCTTGACCTAATAAACCCGGTTTAAACCCATAGTGTTTCTTGTTATCAACCATGAATGGGTGATATAAGTGTGTAAAGTCATGGGTTACTCCTATATCGGCTTCTACTCTACATGGCCTAGAATCTACCACCTTTATCAAGAAACTACCCGGACTATCTATTTTGATGGGTGGATTGGGGCCTAATTCAATTCCAAGATTCACATCTAAAGACGGAAAATTGGGTAAGGTTTTTAAGTGAGGCTCCGGTTCATCAAAATATGGAACTTCCCTAGGACTAAGAGAGAGGTCATGACAACAAGCATCTAAACCTACATTCTCTAATGGCGTTTGGTCCAAAGGTTCTCTAATTGGGGTTCCTATAGTCTCTTCTACTTCTTCCGGTAAGTTATAGGCGATGTGTGTTCCTCAGTGATGGTAAGACTTGTGGGTTATCCGATGGGGTTGGATTTTCTACTCATCCTCCATCTTATCAAGATCACCTATGTATTCATTTTGTATTGTGGTAGCGCCTAACCATGACATGCATCTTGGTACCTCAACTCTAATCATCTCCTTCCTAAACAACCTTCCGATCAAGTTTCCAAATTGAAAATAGGTCTAAAGATTCGTTTTTGGGTCCCATGTTCCACTTCTAAATTGGGCGTGAATCTCAAAGGTTTCCCATGCATATCGAACACCACATCCCCAAATATCCCCATCCGCTACATAGTCAAGCCTCCTTTGGGTTTAGTAGGCGTACGAGTGTAAAAGAATTGCAGTGGAAACAGTAAGTCAATACCATGATAAAGGACTTTTTGCAATAAATATTTAATTCGAGTCCAAGCCTCAGGAAAGGATTCATCATGATGTTGCTGGAACCTCAAGATCTCATTTTGGAGTGGAAAGGGTAGACTATGTAGTGGATTTCGTTGATAGGGTGAAAGTTTTGGCGGATTCGCGTTCTCCATAATGGTGAACGGAAGAGTCAATGGAAAAGTTTTACGAACAAAGGCACAAAGAAGGGGGATAGACTACGAGGAAGCTAATAAAAAAAAATCTCACTTGATAGGAATCTTGTGAGTAGACCTAAACGAGGTGGACTACTAACTAGCTATTCTATTCCCCGGCAGCGGCGCCAAAAACTTGATAACGCTACACGCGTCGTTCGGGGTCAAGGAAACTTCCTTTTCTTCGAGCAAGTTTTATAACACCCTAGGCAGTGAACCTAATCGTTGTAGTGTAGTAATTAGGGTAAGCCACGGGTATTGATATCGTTCTCTAGGGGAATAGGAATGCTAGTAGGGAGTTACTACGCTAAGGTTAAGGTTGAGGAAGATTATTTTGTATCTTTTTATATTTTATGAAAATGGAAAAGTCGAATCTCGGGTATTGGATTTGGGGGTTGGTATTTCTACCGATTACTCTACTATTATCTAATTATCTAAACTAAGGTTGTGGGAGTCTATGTCTAATTAATGTGTGCTCGTATGATAGTTTAAAGATGTGTTTACTTAGTTTGTATTACTCCTTAATTATCTCCTATTGATGGTTGAGTGTCACGTCTTATTACTAGTTGCGTTGTGTTTCTAAAGTTGTAGGGTATCGCTTTCTCCCTAACTCTTTGAACTTACCAAGGGTCTTGTCTACAAATCCACGTAGAGATTATAGACTCCTACTCTAAGGCACTCTTCGGATGTTTTAGCCTACAATCACTCGTGTAATCATACTCTAAGGTTCACAAAGATGAATCAAGCATTAAGTACACAACGAATGACCTATCGCATTACTAGATCATTAATCAACTAAGATAAGAAACAACCAATCAATATTCAATAATTAAGTTTCATACTTCCTAAGCAAACACACAAATAAATTAGCCGGACATGGAGAACATGCAAGCATACACACAAATAATCAAAGACATAATTGAATTAATGAAGCAAAGACTTATCTTGGTGTAAGATAGGGTTAAAACCCTAAAATCTTGTACAAGACACCTTAGGTTCGGTTTTAGGTTTTTACTTCAAAGACTCTCCACACAAAGACCGAAAAATTCGGATTCTATATATAAGATTACAATTGCGACGGCGCCACCTTATGTTTAGTGACGCGCCGTGTCGCCGCCATTAGGGTTTCGTCTTGGCCACGTTAACCTTGGCGACGGCGTCACCTATGTCCGTGACGCCGTCCTCTTGACTTCGGCGTCGTGCGGATCGCATCTAGGCCGTGCGAGTAGCGACGGCCTACTCTTTCACAACTAGACGCCGCCTTGAAAACACGAGTTTTGAGTTCGACCGTCACAATAATTCTCCGACGGCGTCGACATAGAACCCGACGCCGTCGCCTTCTACATTCGGCCGACTGTGAGTGTCTCGATTTCGACTATGGTTGTCATGTATGTTGAAAAACTGTCTTGACAATGTATGGTTGTAATGTATGTTGAAAAACTTAGTCCATTAAGACTTATGCATTACTTTGTCTACAATACTTGTCCAAAATGTGTGCCATTGGCACTTTGACCTTATCAGTTATACATAAAGAGAGGTCTCATACTTTAAACTACATTCTTGCAAGTACAACACAACTTCATTCCAAACAAACAAACTGGTAGCCTTGTGACATTGATTGTCTCTTGTTTTCTGGACTTCACTTCAATCATGGGTCAGCCAAGTTAACATGCTCGTAGCCTTGTGACATTGATGGTTGTAATCCTTGTGAGCTTCCGGGTGTGTTTTGTGATCGTCCGTGATTGCTTTGGGAGCCGCCTCCTGTAGATTTCTTTGCCTGTAATTTATAAAACAATATTATCAAGCTAATACATTGTTCAATAAACCAATGACAAATAATAATAATCAGGTTAGAACGTATTAGTTACCTTTTTTAGGCAATGGCGACACAAAATCCTCGGTGTGACCACGCACCGCACCGTCCGCATGCATTTTCTTCTGGCTCCTCACCTTGAGATCTAATCCGATCTCTTCTTCGGTCTTCCCGCTTGGCGCTTATCCATATTTGGTGGCTTTACAACCTGCAAACCCGTTGGAAGCTCCCAACTCGGAATTTCTCCAACGGGATATACCAACCCTTGGTATGTAGCTTTTAGATTGGTTGTTCTAAACCAACCTTTAGCCAAATGATTACAAGTTGTCAATCCTTGAGCTCTACAAACAGCTATAGCATGACCACATGGCAAACCAGAAAGTTGCCATTTCCGACATGTGCATGTATCATAATCTAGCCTTACAATATGTTTTCTTCTACGATCATCTACCTCGTATATCCTTTTATGCTCAATGGGATTCACTGTCCAATTAGCACTCTTAAACGCTCGTCCTTCACTTTTGCACTAGCCCGACCACTAAGGTCACCCGGAGTTGCATCTAACGCTTGACATAATAATTAATTAACAATAACTATAATAATAAGACATCTATAAAATAAAAAGATATAGTTTAATAATATATAAAATAATTTAAGTATATACCTTGATACTTTTGTCGCTTCTCACAAAACCATCTTTGTAGAAGCCTCTATAGTATTCCATTAGCATTGAAATCGAACTCTTGAACATCTTTTGTTAAACTGTTGACTGATTCTCGCTCTGCTCAAGTCATATAATTGTAACGATGTCCTGTGCAATGTGCCCTTGACCAATTAGTAATGCCAGCGTCCACCAGTTTGTTGTAAGCTTCCTGATTTCTTCGTTCAATTTGTGAGAATGCTTCTGCAAACTCGTCGGTTGTGTAAGATTTGCAAGTCTTCCAATATAAGGCCTTAATCTTTCTCCCTTGTCCGAAATTGCAATTTAACATCAAATGCCTACAACAAAAACCATGAAATGCATCGGGAAAACCGTTTGACAAGCTTGTTGTATTCCTAAATGTCTATCAGATATTATAGCCAAATCTGCAACTTCACCGATGCATTCCTTCAAGTGGGTCAAAAACCATGTCCACGATCTCCCAGTCTCACCCTGAGATACACCGGTCGCGAGAGGAACAATTTGATTATTTCCATCCATTCCAACGGCGAGCATATTTGTACCTAGGTATGTACCTTTAAGATGAGCCGCATCAATTACTATTAGTGGTCGCAAATGGTCCAAGAAACTCCGAATCTAGTTTAGTTAAACAAAGTATTAGTTTCACAAATAATAATATAACGAATATAAATTTTTTATTAAAATAAAATAGACAGTAATAAATTATTACCGCAACACCAAAGCCTATAAAAAGCATCTCAAAACGGTCTTCATCATCTGTCTCAATGTGTGTTACCCAACTGGGGTTTTTCAACTTTAAATTATAACAATAATACGGTAATTGTGAAAAGGAATTTTTCGGGTCACCGGACAACGTCTCCAATGCTATATTTCTTCCTCCCCATGCCTTTTTGTAAGAAATGTCGATGTTGTACTGAAGGTTGATGTCGTTTACTATGTCCTTTGGCTTATATATCCGACTGTGATCTCCCATCTTTGGTATCAACAAATGACCCAACAATTTTGCGGTTGCATTTCGGTGATTAGGATAGAATTGTGTTCTCGGACAAGTGTGAATGTCATTTACTTTTCCTAATTTCCATCTTATACTGTCATCTATCTTAGATGAAATTATCTTCCAATTGCAATTGTTATGTATACAAATTACATCATACCTATATGAATCAGATTTTCGTGTTTTAAACTGAAAACCTTCTAAAAGAGCTTATTCACCGATTGCATACATGCATAATTCTTTATTATCAAATTCGACACCCTCTTTTAGAAAACGTGAGCAATTTGGTGCGACCCTTACTTTTGGTGTTTTAATATTTGGTGTTGGATGATCGGTGGGAGTAGGCATATAGGTGAATGTGTTATTTTTCCATGCATGATTTGGGGGAGTAGACAAAATAGCTTCGTTATTTTCGAAAGTTTCATTATTTGGTTGATTATATGTGTTGTCAATTTCATCACCAAATTGTCAGATCCTTTAGGAAGTGCATTAAGATCAAATTCAAAAGTATTAGAAGAAGAAGGATTTACCTTTAAGCCTTTTTACTCTTCTTAATATACAAATTATGCAACACGGTAGACTTCCTTTCAAAACTTGATGTACAAAAAACCATATCATCATCACGACTATTTGGACACAATTATTTCCAACATGGTAAGAAATCCCAATATCATACTCTTCACCGATGTTGAACTTTTTCTTGGCTAGAGCAACAAGTTGTGTGCACGTAATATTTTTGGAAGTGATACACCAAAGGTTAAATCTTGGCAAACCAAAACACTTAGTTTACATTCATTTTTTTACCATTCATTTTTTTGTGATTGTATACAAATTTTATGCATAATTTTTTCGAAAGGAATGTGATTGTATATGTCCAAATTTTATGCATAAATTAACCTTATAATTATTTAGTTCACGCTTGTTCAAATCGCACATTCGCACATTTTATTACTTAAATGCCCATGTACTCTCACCGCACCACATTAATTTACATGGTCGGGCAATAAATTTCAAAACCTACCCACTTTATTTGTGTATTTTAATTTCGCTTAAAAATATACAAGAGGTTTAATTGAAATGGTACCGGTACAAGTGTTTTAATTGAAGTGGTTTATCGTTAGGTCCAAATATTATACTACACGATTTTTTTTAAGGCACTGTGATTGTATATGTCTAAATTTTATGCATTTTAGAATGGGTATGATAAATATTAGAATGTCCAAATTTTATAATAAATTTCAAAACCTACCGAAAATATACTTAAATATTGGCAAACCAAAAATACACTTAGTTTACAATTCATTTTTTTTTAGTATACACGAATTTTTTCTAAGGGAATGTGATTGTATATGTCCAAATTGTATGCATATTATTTAGTTCGCACGTTTGTTCAAATCGCACATTCGCACATTTTTTACTTAAATGCCAATGTACTTTCACCTGCACCACATTAATTTACATGTACTTTCACCTGCACCACATTAATTTACATGGTCAGGGGCAATAAATTTCAACCTACCCAAATATAATTATTTAGTTCGCACGCTTGTTCAAATCGCACATTCGCACATTTTTTTACTTAAATGCCCATGTACTCTCACCTGCACCACATTAATTTACATGGTCAGGGGCAATAAATTTCAAAACCTACCCACTTTATTTGTGTATTTTAATTTCAGTTAAAAAATATACAAGAGGTTTAATTGAAATGGTACCGGGTACAAGTGTTTTAATTGAAGTGGTTTATCGTTAGGTCCAAATATTATACTACACGATTTTTTTAAGGCACTGTGATTGTATATGTCTAAATTTTATGCATTTTAGAATGGGTATGATAAATATTAGAATGTCCAAATTTTATAATAAATTTCAAAACCTACCGAAAATATACTTAAATCTTGGCAAACCAAAAATACACTTAGTTTACAATTCATTTTTTTTTTTTTTTTAGTATACACGAATTTTTTCCAAAGGGAATGTGATTGTATATGTCCAAATTGTATGCATATTATTTAGTTCGCACGTTTGTTCAAATCGCACATTCGCACATTTTTTTACTTAAATGCCAATGTACTTTCACCTGCACCACATTAATTTACATGTACTTTCACCTGCACCACATTAATTTACATGGTCAGGGGCAATAAATTTCAACCTACCCAAATATAATTATTTAGTTCGCACGTTTGTTCAAATCGCACATTCGCATTTTTCTTAAATGCACATGTAGAAAATTTTTAAGAGGTTTTAAATGGTACAACACGCTTGTACACATGTTTCAAATCCCTATAAATATTGAATGCACACTAACAAGTAACACACACACAAACACTAACAAACAAAAACACAAAATTTTCTCAAAAATGTCTAAAAAAGACTTCAGCCAACAATTTCCGGAACAAAAAGACTTCGGCCAACAAGTTGATGAAGATGAAATTTTAAGAGAAATGGAGACAGTAGAAAGAGAAGCTGCTCTTAAGGAGGAAGCAGAAAGGGAGATAGCAAAAAGAGAATCTGCTCTTAAGGAGGAAGCCGAAAGGGAGCGACTTATGCTCCAAGATGAAGAAGTGTTGTTAGAGATGGAGGAAGCTGCTCGAAGGGAGCAAGCTGAAAGGGAGGAAGAAGAACGTCGGGACAGAGAATTCGATGCTTTGTACAAAGAGTGGGATGAGAGCAGATTTGAAGGTTGTCGTGAGTATCTTTACGACGATGGTTACGACTCTAACAACTCTCAAACTTGGGATCACCCAGATTATATTTAGTTGTGTCGAAGTTTACTTATCATTTGTTTGTTTCGTTTCTTTCATGGTGGTAGATGTGTTCTTATTTGTATTTGTATTATTGTATTATTTGTTTGTTTCGTTTGTTGTTTGTATTAATTTCTTTGTTTTGTTTCATGGATTTATATCTAATCTAGATGTCATTATTAAGAAAGTATATATTGTAGCAACAATTAATTTTTTTTTTTTTTTTGTTTGTTGCACATTTTTTGGCTATTTTTTTTTTTTTTTTTTTTTAATGCTGCTTACGCTATGAACGGTTATTAAACGAAATACGATTTTCTGTTTTTAAAGTTTAACTTCAACTCCGCGTTGTGAGAAAGTTTCTTTTAATGTTGTTGTTAGTTTTTTGTAAAGTTTATCTTCGGTTCGTAGTTGTTTATTTTCTTTGCGTGGTCACATCGCCTAAAACGCTCCCGATTGTAATATTCAAAGATGTGTAGGGGTTCATTATCACAAGATAGGGCCTGTGAATTAAATTTGTATTGTTGTTTCACCATAGTGTTAGAACTCTCTATTGTGTTTCCTTTACATTTTTTTTCATACATACGTTTTCAGTTATGTTTTGTAATCATTCTTTTCGATCTGGGTTTTACCATTTAAATGATTTTTGGATCTATATAATGGTACAATTACCTACGCACTTAATTATATTACGCCCAAATAACAAAATCTCATCTAGATCTGCTTTTTCAACAACAATGGCCACTCCCAATCTAGATGAACTGAAGGCAAGAAGCTGGATCCGAAAACATTGCGACATGTTTCAAGCTACTTTTCAAGAGCCGAGTTGGTGGAGCAGCGCAATCTTCTGATGAGGTTGGAGGTACTGGTTGGTCAGCTTAGGGAGAAAATCCAGAAGTTTGATCGTACACAGACTGAGGTGGTCCATTTGGGACCGTTTCATGAACAGGGGGTGGATGCACTAGGTTGTCAAGATGCAAATCGTGGAGCGTGATATCTTGCAATCTCTTGAAGGAACATTGGGCTTGATACGTGATGGGATTGAACAACAGGAAGAACATGTTACCTTGATGGAGATCAATGAAGATCTGTCAGACGGTTAGTTTCTTTGGGTAGATGTGTTTTGTGTTTTGGTAAGTTGGACTAGGGTTTATGTATATGGTAAGTTGGATTAGGGTTTATGAACAATTATGTTGTGTGGATTTATAATTGTCGGGTTACAATTTTGTGTACTCAGATGCTGCTAATATATAGTGGCGGCGTTCATGTAATCGACAATTAATCTATGAACAAATGTGGTGCTTAGTTTATCATATCTTGTTGTAGCTCGATTTTATTTTCGTTATTCTGTCATATTTCTGTTTTGCATTTATTGTTTTGGGGATATACTTTTAGTTGAGGTATAGCAGCGAAAAGTGGTTCGGTATCCGGGTGCCAATGTAAACGTAAATAGGATACACTAAAAGCATCTAAAGGATTCTGAATAAGCTAAATTAAACCTAAATAAGCACATGAAACAAAAAAACACTTAGATGTTGATGAAGTTCAGCAAAACAGGTACAAGGGGCTTACTTGGGAGCTTATTTGAGATAAGCTAGAGAGGGATTTAGAACCTAGGCTTTTGGATAATTAGTGTACACCAACCCAGCTAACTTTTGCCCCAAAAAAATAGGTTATCTACAACTTATAAATAAGCTACAAATAGGGCCATTGAGACATAGAGTATGCACAACATAAATTCACCCAATATACCCACTTTAACCCATCAATGTAGACATGGTAAACCATTTTTTGAATTTTTCCTCTTGACAAGTGATTAAACAAGCTAGCTAACTCACCATTTTTATTTTTTAAAAATTTTATCACTACAAAATCTTAACTAAATTGCTAATGAAAACCGACAAAGATACAACTTTTGAAACTTAAAATAAAACTTAAAACTTGTGAAAACTTTTAAAACTTGTTTCGTAATAGGGTTGACTTCAGTGGTCAAAGTGGGTAAAAAGAAGAAAACTGCTTTTTAGCTTATTAACCAGCTATCTTAATTTAGACTTCTGATATCCTAAGATTGAGAATAAGCAAATAAGCATTAACTGCTTATTAGCACATAAACATTATACTGAACCGACAAGTAGAAAAAAAAGTGCTTTTCATTAAAAAGAAACCATTACAACTAAATTAAAAGACATAAGCTCAATTGCTCACTCCCACTATAGCTTATTAAGAATAAGATCAAAAGTAAGCAAACAAAATAGGAAAAGAGCCGCTACATAGAATTTACAAGAGAATCCATACCACGAAAAAGACTTTGAAAGCAACCAACTGATATAACAGATGGCAATGCATAGTACTTTAGAGTTGGCAATTTCAAGCCGAGCCAGTTACATAGAAATGGGTCAATTTGGGTTATGTTAAACCACCTAAATGTTACAGCACCTAAATGTTTACAGCACCTAAATGTTTACAAAAGTAGACATACCAACCATAAAAGATCTAAACTACTACAACACCTAAACTGTTACAGCACCTAATAGTTTTTCACATACAACACCTAAATTAGATGTAAACCATCTGTTGGTTTGACTGGTTCTATTGATTCTACCTTCTTGTATTTCCAATAGAAAGATATCAATTGCTCACGATATGCTAGAGCAAATTCAACAGGATCATCGACCATCAATGGAAGACCGTTTGTCAAACGGTACAAAAAAATGCATAGCCAAATACCACAATCTCCATAATAGCCACCTTGTAATGGCACATCTTTTGCATACCGAAAGGTTATTGAATAAGTACGTGGATTAATGTTTTATTGGCCATGACCTGACTATCTTCAAGATAAACGGGAAAATCCCTTGAAAAAGTCTGCCTCCAAGTATCCCACCATGGACGGCCTTCTTCATCCGGACCACCAAGGTCATCATATATGGTAACAACACCGATCGTATGTCTAGCACCGCCAAAGCCCGTGAATATTTGGCTCATTCACGGAATGTAAACCTACAATATGAAAGGTGTATTAAAAGCAAACTCGTTCTAAAAACAATGACAAACCGAAACAGATATGAATTTAGTTTGAAAAACTCGCAAACTCGTTCTAATCAATCAAACAGATGGAAAACTTGAAACTTTCATTATTGACAATCGAATATAAATACTAGTAATGGGATAATCTCATATTGACTCAAACACTTATCCTATTACGACTCCAACACATATCTTAAACAATGACTCAATGACACTTATCCTAACACTTAAACAATGACTCAATGCCACTTATTCCTTGCGCCAAACCGAGCCGTTGTTATCCTATTGCGTGTCATCCCCGAATGTTGTAATGTAATATTGTTCATAGTTTCTCAAAATAATACAAACTTATACTAACTCAACTAGTATAGCGTGTAGAACAACATGTGAAAAGAAAGGTTTAGAGTTTAGACACTCATTAAGTGTGTTTCCTTTTCACTTAAGCTAAAAATTGGGCCATGCCACTTGGTGGTTTAGTTGGACATGAATCAAATCATTGAGCGCGATGACATACGGGTAAGTTACACATAGCATGAAACTCTAATGAACCCAAATCTACGATCGACATGTCCATTAATTCCAAACAAAACCCTTTAAAAAAATATCGAACCCTTAATCAACATTTAATCCTATGGTATTCGCTAATCTTCATGCCCATCTAACTACCGATTTTGACTCTTAGACAACCTCATTACAAGGTATTTTTAGACAAGTTGTTACAAGGTTTATAGTTGGGTGATTTCTAAATAAAAATGCCCATCTAGCAAGCTCATAACATGTAAATCAAAGATACCAATCAATCATAAGGGTTACCACAAGCATCTACAGATAGTGATGATAAGGTTACCGATCTTGGTGATGAGTAAACCAAAATATGTACTTATAAGACTAATTACCGTTTTTGAAAACTCGAACAAAAGACTTTTTTCAACATTTGGGGCTACCCAAGGCACACCATAGGTAATACCGTTTGCATAATACATTGGTATATCTCTACGAAGAAGCTGTGTGCTGAAATATGGTCCGACCATCACCCAATCAGCATCTTCAGGTCTAAATTGCCACATATACAATACCCATACATCAATGTGCTGCAATATCACAAGTATACAGAAGAAAACTACATTAGCGAAATGAGAGATGGAATTTAAACGGTTTCAGGGATAATAAGTAGGTAATAATTACATACCAAATCAGACAACCAGCCTTTCCTGTTGCCGTCCTTGCACACTAAACCAGCCCAAAATGTATTGCATAGCTCCGCATTTGACCAAGGTAAACAAAATTTCATGTCCTTCCTTGAACGTAATAACATGTTAATGTCTCGAATTGATTCAACCTTGATTCGGTGGTGATGAAAAACCTATTTTACATCCACTCACAAGATTAATACTACACTATTGTTAAAAGGTTTCAATTTGCATGTCCGTAATGACCAAAATGAAACAACGACCCATCAAGTTGTGGTTTCATGTTCTAAGTTTGTCACTATGGAGTATAGTGAAACCACCTAGAAGTTGGAAGGTATTTTGGCATAATGATTGCACTGTGGTACTAATGTATTGGGAAAATGTGATAGAAATGAAGAGACTAATAAAGTTGGGACTAGTGCAAACAGTGTGCAAGGTAATAACAATAATACTAAGCCTAAAGTCATAGGAATTAAGGGTCAATTCCATAAGAATCTTAAGATTAGGCTTGAATTCGACTGTCACTAGGAAAACCACAAACTTAAACCAAAAAGTCCCAAATAATCATACTAACAAGGGCTTGAATAAGGATACTAACAAGGAGTGCTAAAAAAAGCCTTCTTTGTCAATTTTGACCCGTTACATAAATTGTTTTGTCCTGATTGTAAAGTGGTAACAGCCGAAATAAAAAAAGCCTTCTTTTGTCCTGAAAATTGTTTTATCCATTTTGACCCGTTACATAAATCAATTGAAACAAGAGAATAAATCTAGGACGACACTTCTGGCCCTTGAAAATTCTATACTAAAGGCTACCAGCCGAAATTCTACATATTAAGTATATGACTTCTAATAACTACCATAAGCTTAAACAAAAATGAATTGAATACTAATTA
The DNA here is from genome assembly GCA_022545495.1 of Chrysanthemum lavandulifolium. Classification (NCBI taxonomy): domain Eukaryota; kingdom Viridiplantae; phylum Streptophyta; class Magnoliopsida; order Asterales; family Asteraceae; genus Chrysanthemum; species Chrysanthemum lavandulifolium. The sequence continues at coordinate 52,246,338 of CM040246.1, forward strand.
AGTATAAGTACCTCTTTCCATGGTTCAACTTTTATCTCACTTCCATCAGGACCAACAAGGGACTGTATCTTAGATTTATAGATCCTAGATCTAGGTCGACACTTTCTGGCCCTTCTTGGTGTGGTAGGTGGTGGAGCTGTGTATGGAGAAGACACGTGGCGGCTCTTCTTTCTCTCTCGTTCAAACGGAACCCTTACAGTTACAACATCATCATCCATAGCCTCATCAAACAAAGAGTTCAAATCCTGAAAATGAGATGCAAAACTGTTTAATCCAGTTAATGATGAAATTTAAGAAATATAAATTGAACTAGGTACTAAAACTTGCATACCACAACTCCTGAGTTATCCGTGAAATCACCATCCATCTGCTCATCGATCAAACCATTCAAATCCTGAAAATGATATAAAAAGCAGTTTTATCCGCTTAATCATGAAACTTAATAAATAGAAATTGCATACCACATTAATTCCCGAGTTATCCGTGCCACCAACATCCATCCACGACCGCTCATGAAACCATTCAAATCTCGAAACCATTTTCATGGTCATGTGTTATACAATTAATAATCAAACTTAAGACATAATTCATAACATTTCCATACCAAATTTTGTTCCGCATCAACATGTGTTACACCAACATCAACCTGCGGATCTAAACCATTTACATCCTGAAACTTAGATACAAAATTATACATATCAGCATACACTATTAACTAGTTATAATGATATTAAATAATATTATGCGGAAGAGAAATGTGCATACCATATTATCCGGAAGAGAAGAAAAATCAATCAAATCTTCCAAATCCTTTGTTGAATCCTGAAACAATAAATAAATTTAATTATATATATGATGGTCTAAACTTATGCAAATGGTACAAAAATGATTCAATAGTTACCTGTCCAGTGGTCGTAACATATATGTCTTTAAATACCAAATCTTCCTTCTGCTTTGCTTCCTCCTCAACATCAACTTTATTGTTATCTTCGGAAAACTCTTCCATAGGCTGCTTTGCTTCCTGCTCCACATCGACTTTGTTGTTATCTTCGGAAACCTCTTCCATAGGCTGCTTTGTTTCCTGCTCAGCACACACCTTTGAATGTTGAACATTTTCCGCCACTTTGTTTGGCTCAGGGAGATCACCAAATAGTTCAATGACAATATTGGCTTCCTGCTCAACTGCCTCTTTGACTGGAAGGTTAACATGTGAATCATCAACAACATTAGCTGGACGGTCAACTCCTTCATTAGCTGGAAGGTTAACATCAACTCCTTCATCAACAACACCAACTCCTTCATCAAAAACACCAACTCCTTCATTAGCCGGATGCTTATTTTGCTCTAAAGCAGCTATACGAGTATTAAACGAAGCTTCCATAGCAATCATCCTCTCGTAAAGTTGTCTTTTGGTCACGTGTTTGAGGCAATCATCACTATCGCTTTCAACAAAGATGCTCCTCCACAACCCGAGTACGAACCTCGGTCATGGACATGAACCTCCGTGCGAACCTCTTCACGAATAAATTTTCGGAAACCTCGACTTGATCTTATCCCGCTTAACGGGATTATAGGGTCTTGCACAGAGGCGTGTGGAATGTTGAAATACTCTAAGTCGCTCATCCACCAAGTTGAACCTTGTTCATGCAGCTAGCTTGGAACCATTTTTGTGGTGGTGGTTTGGTAACAAAAGCTTGACATAATCACTTTGTGAAAAGTCGTGACATTACCCCAAGCAACACCCCGGGAACAACGAAGATCATCTTTGTCCCACCACAACTTTGAGTTGGGAAAGCTTTCAAGAACAAAAATCAGTAATATAAACAAACATTATGTTAGATGGCACCACATTTTAAAATATGACTTTTGACTTAGGAAATTTGATAATAACTCAAAAACCATGGAATGATAATAACCATAAATGAGCAATCACAATTGCAATTTAAACAAAACAAAATAAAAATGAGTTCTTAATAACACAAACAAGCTACAACTAACCACTATTCTATGTTGAGTTCTTAGAAACCCTTTTGTAATGTACCTACTTTAATCATAGCCCTGGTAAAAGTGGTTGATCAATTTCACTTAATGTAAACGTAAATAGGAAACAACTCAAACAAAAGGATTAACTAATACAGCTAAATTAAACCTAAATAAGCAAACTGAAACAAAAACAAGAGTTGAAAGTTCATAACAAAACAAGCTAACAACTTGGGAGCTTATTTGAGATAAGCTAAGACCATTTAGAACAGGGTTGGATAATTTGTACACCAACCCACTTACTTTGCCCCAAAAAATAGGCTTCTACGACTTATAAATAAGTCGCAAATAAATGGTCATTGAGACATAGAGTATGCACAAAACATAAATTCACCAAATATACCCACTTTAACCCATCAATGGACATGGTAAACCATTTTTTGAATTTTTTCCTCATGATGTTGATTAAACAAACTAGCTAACTCACCATTTTATTTTTAAAAATTTTATCACTACAAAATCTTAACTAAATTACTAATGAAAAGCCGACACATACAACTTTTGAAACTAAAAATAAAACTTAAAATTTGTGAAAACTTTTAAAACCTTGTTTCGAATAGGGTTGACTTCACTTAAAAGAAGAAAATCGCTTTTATAGCTTATTAACCACTATCTTAATTTAGACTCATAAGATCAAAAGTAAGCAAACAAAATAGGAGAAACTTGTCCCAAACGTTGTCGAGCCGGTTACATAGAATTTACAAGAGATAATCCATACCACGAAAAAGACAAAGCAACCACCGATATAACTGGCAATGCATAGTACTTTAGAGTTGGCAATTTCAAGCCGAGCGATTACATAGAAATGGGTCAATTTGGGTTATGTTAAACCACCTAAATGTTACTGACACCTAAATGTTTACAAAAGTAGACATACCAACCATAAAAGATCTAAACTACTACAACACCTAAAAGCTGTAAAACTAACCTACTTTGAACACTTCTAAACGATTTAGAAAATTATCAAAATTAATCTAAAAATATATTGATGAAAACACCAACAAAATTCTCAAAATCCAAAATTGCAACCGATTTCGACTAATAATGAGGAATTTAAAATACAAAAGTAAACACACTTAGCCACTAATGAAAGGAATTTTACCTTTCAAAACAGAGCATTCTAAATCAATAAATCAAATGGGTTGTAAAGTGGGTCAAAACGATTGTATTTGACTAACAGTTTACATATGAAAAAAGTATACTAACAAACGCATTCACTTATATATAAACATTGTTGAATTATATATAATTTGAAACCAAAGTATACTAACCTTCAGAGCAAAAGCAAATCCATACAAGTTATACATCGCTTGAAGGCCGCCCTGCTCTTGCATAACATTCCATGTACTTGGTTCATTCTTAGAAACAAGATTATAGATCCGCTCATGAAATTCGAACCACATATGCTGCCCCAAGGAAAGGAGTTCCATGCATCAAAATTTTCAGCTAAAACAACAATTTCTGAGGTCATCACATGCCTTAGCTCTTGACCCATGAAAACATAGTCCGCTGCTAAGAGAAGGCAAACACGGACAACATCCTCAACGGTTATGTGCATGAAATCCTGACTCTCCAGCATCCTCAATAGGTCCTCACCCTTCAAATAACCATAACACGGGAACACACGCTTCAAAAAACTCGATTCAGCATCATGCAAATGGTCTAAAGAGATTTTACTGAATCGAAATCCAGTGATAAGGCAAAATTCCTTCATACCCAGCTCTAAACTGTGTCCCCCCACATAAAAAAAAGGGTGTATCAAATCTTGATTCTCAACATTCCTTTGGTGTTGAGCAGAAATTAAGAACATGATTATCATGCTCAACTGTTCTAATATTTAACCACGGTCCGAACACAAGACTCTAAACAAAGTTAAATGAATTATCCTCCCTACAAGCCAACCTATCACGTATCTTTGTCGGAAGGATAACCTAGTTCTTATCGTGACCCGAGCATTTACCACCTAATTGAAAATCAAAATAGTAACAAAATTAAACTAATGCAAGAAACCCCTAATAAATTAAAAGTAAGGGACCCTAAATTGAAAATGAAAATAAAACTTACATGAAATGGTCGTGTTGGATTAGATGACGATGGATTAGAAGACATTGTTTGTGTTTCAAAATTTTGGTGATGATCAGGGGTTGAAGATGATCAATGTGTGTGTTTAAGAGTTTAGCTGTGTGTGTTTAAGAAGACGACCGTGTTGTGTTTCAAGAGTTTTGATGTGTGTGTTTAAGAAGTTTAATGTGTGTGTTTTATGTGTAAAATGTATTCCAAGTGTTATGTGTAAAACGTGCCAAATAATAAAAGTGATTTCTAATTCGGTAGTTTGCTCATTCCCAAGAAAATAAAAGATAGATTTTGTACATATTTGATTCCTTACATGTGTGCATTCCCCATAAAGTTATGTTACATTCGCACATTCGCACATTCACCGTTCGCACATTTGTATAACAAAGTCAAACGAGGCATTGGTTGTCACTGTACTTGTTGTCCCCTCTTGGGAATTAAAAGAGTACTTGTTGTCTAACATTTTGGTGGACACGTGTCACTATTTTGGTGGAGTCGCACATTCGCACATTCGCACATGACCAAATTGAGAAGAGGCTTTATTTTTGTACCTCAAAGTGACAAATGCCCAACTTTTTGTCTCTTTTTGGGAATTAGCCCTTGAATCGGTCTCATCTAAATCTATTTATGCGTTGTCGTCATTGGGTACCACGCAAAAGCTGCGAGTACCACCGCTATATACTATATATAAATGAAAACCAAAAGTAAAAGTGAAAAGTTGAAACTAAAAGTGAAATGTTGAGGACATATATTTCAAAAAGAAACTATTAATACACATCAAGACCGGGTTGACCCGGGACGCTTCAAACCCGGCGGGTTGACCCGATTTAATTTGACTTGTTTTCGATCCAACCTGTCGGGTTGACTCGGTTTAAATCGACTTGTATTTTTGACCGGAACCGTTCAACCGGTTGAACCAGGTTTCAAATTTGACAAAATTATATGAGAAATGATGAAGTAGTTGTGGAACCCGTGACAAATTTGGTAAAATGATAGACCAAGTAATTGTAGTTTTTTGTTGTTTATTTTGCTTTGACACATGTGCGTTGTCATTTGTATAATTTTATTTTGAAAAATGTTGGTCTTGCACAACTTAAAGGACTAGCATATATGAATCGTCTTTTAAAAGTTACTATATATTGTATAGCCCTTTGTCCGGTATATCAATAATGTTATGTAAGTTTATTAGAATCACAAAATTAAATAGTATTGTTATCTTTAGCGATAATTATTTGTACCCCAAACAAATAGCTTTGAACAATGCTTAAATATCTATGCAAATTGATAGCAAACGATAATCTTATTGTGGTGATATTAAATTTGTAAGGTTACAAGTTTAAAAGCCACACACCAAATAATAAACGCTACACATGTAAAAAAAATAGTTATCACTGTCTAAATTACTGACAAAACAAGAAAAGACGGTCACACACATTGGCTATACCTCTAAACTAGAATATAATATTGCCAACTATATAATACCGTTGCTTTTTGTATTGCTTGAATCTATTATTACAAAAATCTTAATAACTTAAAAGTTAAAACAATCCTATTAGAAAATATACTCCCACACTTAGATCGACTTCACATAATTTATTTGAAAATCAGATATTACACGCTATGCAACCACGCATCGTAATTATAGTTATTCGAAAATAATTCTCGACGCCACAAATACAAATGTTGAAAGAAACTTATGGGTTGCGGAATATTGCGAAAACTAGACACCGCTGCTGCAGGCGCGGATACTAGTCTAAAAAAAAAAAAAAAAAAAAAAAAAAAAAAATCAATTAAACTGAACGTCACTAACCACAAACATGAAAATGGTTTATATAGGCTCCAACATGTTGTAATATCTAGCGTAAAGATTTTAGGAAAACAGACATAAATGACTATATATTACCAGCAATTATTTAAATGACAAAAGAAATAATAATAATAATAATAATAATAATAATAATAATAATAATAATAATAATAATAATAATAATAAGTGTGATGATATTGGATATGGTTTTCTCCTTTTCATTCTCTTTTTTGAGAGCTTGGTAGGATCTTTTACTAAAGTCAATCCGAAAGACTAATCACTCAAGAATTGCGTGCCATGGTGCTAACTATATTTTTAAGAGGGTTTGTTTCTTATTCTTAGAGGAGCGGCCGCTTAGTTTCATCTCCCACTAATTTCTTTTTACTTATGATTTTAATGAAGTGATGTTTTATAAAAATAATAATAATAATAATAATAATAATAATAATAATAATAATAATAATAATAATAATAATAATAATAATAATAATAATAATAATAAAGTGTTGGTTATATAAATAAAATAAAATAAAACAACAATGTGGTGCGTGATACTCACCGATATCCGCTCCCGGGTAGGGTTTCGGCCCGTAGAAGTTGATATCGAGCCCGTGGAGAGAGGACAAACACCGCTACCAAATTGACTTGTTGATTTACTCGTGGGAGAGGCCCTGATGTATGTGTTGATCTTATCGGGTCATCGCCTCGACGCAAACCCAGTATGACCGACTTTGTGGCGGTGGCGTGCTGTGATTGAAGCCGCACAGTAAACGTGTCAAATACGAAACCAAATGCTACTGATATTGGATATAGATTCATCCCTCTTTCTCTTCATTTGGTGAACTAGAGAAGAGGCGGTGACCTCTTGAAGTCGAATCCGAAAGTTCTCCGTCCTCAAGATATTGGCTGCGGTGGTTAATCTGTATTTTTAGTAGGGTTCTTTCTTTATTCTTTAGAGAGTGAAATTTCTTAGTCTCTCGGCCCTCACTAATTCTTGTAATTTTCGATTTTAATGGTTGATGCTTTTATTAAAATATATATATATATAATAATAATAATAAAGAATAGAAAAAAAAAGAAAGGAAAACGACTCGCTTGGGATCGAACCCAAAATCTCTGGTTTCGTAGACAAACGCCTTATCTATTGGGCCACGGAGTCACTTTCGTTATTTTACGCCATCTAGTAATTTTAAATCATACCACTACAGAATAAACATTTTAGAATTAAGTCCATGCTTCCAGAGAAAAGAATTACCCATGCTACAGTTCTAAAAATATAAAATACTAACATGAAATGTAGCAACATTAATTCATCCAGTATCAACTCTTTTGAGTTTTGATGTTCAAAGAAGAAAATGTGACATAGTTGGAGCAGATGATTATATCAAAACACTAGTCAAAATAGTTAGATCAAACTAAGGTGGTGAGGTAGATATAAGGCTGGACGCAGTAAGGTGTTTCGATCGACTAAGTCGATCGATCACTTATCGATCGCCTTACTGTGCCTTAGTCGATCAAGTGCCTTTTGAAACCATGTTGGTCGAGTTCACGATCGAAATACATTTCAACTTTTGAAACAATATATTACCGTTAGCATGCAACGGTTAAAAAATAATAATAATAAAAAATTAGCCTTATAAATACATAATACAAACACACTTCAATCCACAAATCTATTTCACACAATTCTAACTCAAAATACTTCTCAACACAAGATTTATTATGGCATTGCCTCTCCCATTCCGTTGAAGATATGAAAATATACGCTAACAAACAATGCGAAGAAGATGATGTTGCGCGAAAAACGCTTATTATAGACGTTATCCATCCGCTTGAGCGAGCGAGGCGCAAGAAGCAACAGATGAGAAAAACTACAAGAGTTGCAACGACATTACTCCCGAACTAAAAGTCGTGATCGACAAATTTTGAAAGATCGCCCAAAGACGACGAGATTGCCGACAAGTTGTGGCGGTGTGTTCAAGGTATCGATAACGCCGAGACCAAAATCAATTGAGCTACCAGAGAACGAAAAAAGATGGTGTAGGTGCATCAACTTCGACTACCAATTGTTTTGGGAACCTCTGCTGACGAGGAAGATTTGGCTCGCATTGAGGAATTTCTTAGTTATCGGACTTCCTCGTATGACTCTGTATGCGGGGAGCATTCAGATTAGATTTATGATTTATGTATTTCGTATCGTTTTTATATTTAATATATTATTGTTTTTATTTAGTATTGTAACATTTTAATTATTAATGAAATTTTAGTTTATGTTAAAAATGTTTTTTTTTTTTTTTTTAAATGATCATGGTCGCTTTTGTTGGCCACTCAATCGATCCGGTCGACGAGCAGAAAGCTGACGTGACAAAGAAAATGAGGAGGGTCGGGTGCCCTTACTGGGGGCAGCCTAAGTCCTTGTCCTAGTTTTCCACATGAGCAACATATCCAGTTGTTTGCCAACAATAATCTACATCTCATACCAACTTAAAACTAAAAGCATTACATTCTTTCGTACGATACGATACGTAAGTAATTGTGGACACAGTTGTAGAAAGACAAAACTATGAACATTAGGTCAATTGCCTTTTATAGTGATTTGCATAAGAAGGTCAAAAAGAAAGACTTTTAACTAAAGATGAGTAACAAAGGAAAAAACCATACAAGTAGTAAGTAGTAGCGAATCAAAGAAGAAGTAGCGTAGTTAGTAGTTGGTAGTTCGTAGTTGTTTGTTTAAAAATGTGTTTAGAACGTATTGTAGCAGATAATTATAAATTGTAAAATTACGAAAAAGGTCATATACATATTAAAATAAAATAAATGATTAAACAAATGAGGGTATATATGTAATTTCATAAACTAAACGCCGGAAAGAATCATTGTGAAATCTTAATTCGAAGATTTAGATTGGGCGGTAAGACAATATTCTAACGCTTGTTGGTGTTGCCAAACAAAGTTTTCATCTACAACGCTACCGCAAACGCTTATCGCCCTAAACGCTCCAAACGCTTTGTGCCAAACACGACCAAAGAGCACTAACCTCGTATGACCGTGACAAACGGAGTGACTTGTTACCACATGGGATATAGAAATATTAAATGTTTATACTTTATACTGATTGACATAATCATTACTTCTTCCGTCTTATAATTATAGTCTTTATTTCTATTTTAAGATGTCTTAAAATAATAGTGTTATTTTTGTCTTAACCAATCAAAAGAGAGTTTAATATATGATATGATATTTGAGTAGTTGAAGAATGTATTAGTCATATTTTTCTTAAACTACGTATTTTTGTCAGTAAACAATAATAGTGAAACAGGGGAGTATAATCGTAATAAGCAAATGCATTTTTTTATAGAGGTTTTGAAGCAAGAATGTGTAATTTTTTGTGTAAACCTAAAAAAGCAAAACGTGTGTTGAATTTTAACCTCATTTTTGGTTATTTGTTGCGTTTGGATATTAAAGCATCCACAATGGTGAAGTTTTTAAATAGGTTTATAGCATGCCAAATCATCAACTTATAAACCTTTTGATACTATAAACCTATTACTAGTATGTATAAATCTTTTACAATTATATCAAATGTTCAAGTATAACACACATGCATTAAATTATGAAAAGGTCTAGAATTTGAACATTTTCATGCCACATAGATATAAACCATAAACCCACTATGCTTAAAACAAAAGATAAACATTTTCATAAATTTTAGACCTTTTCATAAACCGCTCATAGTAGACGCTCTTATGCTAAATTTAGTTAAATTTGCGAAGGCTCTAATTGGAAAAAAAACTTAAGTCCAACTATACATACTTGGAAAAAAAAACTTAACATAACTTACAAAACACTAGTCTAGTTCATGTTTTCTTTTTTTATAAGAGCATCAATGGATTAGTTAAGAATAACTTTAAAATAGGTTGGATTTTTTTATAAAAGGTTGTTGCCATTGTATATGTATATAACAAGGATAATAGCCCGCTGCGTTGCAGCGGGTATTATATATATATTTTTTCTAACTTTATGTTTACGCGATACTATTTTGCCCAGAAAGATACCCGTTACAGCGACCATTATAATGTTTGTGGTATATCAGTCTAAGGAAAGGGATGTATCCTAAAACGTAAATTCAGTTAAATGAAACCAAGTTAAATAAAAATGTATAGTATCAGGGAAGTGTTTAAAGAAACATAGTTTAATAAAGAAAAGCGAATAATACATTATATACTAACATTTCTGCAAGTTCAGTAATATTATGTACATCCTTAAATGAGACACAACTAATCAAACTCGCGCCCGTGTGTGAGAAATGACTTTATTGTAAGCCTTATAAAAGCTAATTATTGAGGCATCTTACATACTAATTACTCAAGCGCCTTACATACTAAATTAGATGGATGGTAGATGTTGTGTCAACCTGCACACGCAGCTGCTGCTGCAGATCCTCGAGCAGCGCTTCTTTCTGTAGCTGAGACTTGCCACGTAGCTGCTGTCTGCATAGAAGTTGGTATTGTAACTTCAGTTCGTGATGCCCATATGCCTATAGTGACAACAACATAACAGGTTTAATGAGAATCCATACCGTTCACAAATTCTATTCTTATCAGTGTATTTCAAACCAGCCAATGAAATACTTGATCCATCACGTAATTAAAAGAAGATGAGGCTAAATTACTGCAACATGTTTTGAGCAACGCTCTATGTGCTCGAGTGTTTTACTCCCGAACGTGGCATTCGCTCCAGTTTGTGACATCTGCTACTTTGAGACTGGAAATACTTGTATACCATGAAAATTGCAAGTTCAAAATTTGAAGTCATAAACAATTATGATTACATTTTCGTGTGATTAAAGGCATATATGGCGACCCAAAAATTTAGGTTTACCCTCTCACTTGAATCTCCAAACTTGTTCGTGTTGGCACAACATAGGACGCGTGTGTAATCTAAAAGTAATTAGGCTTACCCTCTAGCTGTATAATTTTGGCTCAATACATTAATGATACAAACACATGGCAAGTAATATGTTCACCAAGATTATAGCAACAGATAAGTGTCATACTTGGTACATTCAGTTTCTATTTAGTACTCATATTTATACTATAAGCCTTCACTGTCAACAATCTCATTTTCTATGAAGAGCATCTTCTTTCATACCACTTTCCTTTTGATAGATTCTACCTATTTCAACTTATTTTATCACTTTGAGACTTGAGATCAAGTATAATAATTATACATTTTTTTTATGCTACGGTTAGTTTCCTGTGTAAACCACTCATATACTCTTAACATTAACATACTTATAACTTATAAGTACTTTCAATTCACAACCCATGGAACTTTCCTCTTAGAATTTATATCTTAAGTGCACTATAGATCAAATATGCCGTGTATGCATATTTCATCTAAGATATCAAATAGAAAATACACTATATTGAAAGTAAGTAATCTACATACCAACACACTACGATCGTGCAACTTCCTGCAAATTTGAGTAGACTACCCTTGCAATTGAACTAACGCGTCGCATGATGCTTCTCTGCCAAAAAAAGTTATAACCACTCCAACATTATTTAAATAAATTAAACTCCAAGTGAGATTCAAACTTGAAAGATAAGGGTTATAGTGGCTTGTAAATAGCCAAGAGTCATACCTCATAACTTTTCACCATCTCTGCATTTTTCACTGCTTCATTCTACAAAAAAATGGAAATCATAACAACAATTTACCAAACCAAAAACCATAAATCTCAAAACCTGCAAAATTAAACACGTAGAATTTAAATTCAAAATCGGTACCTGTTGAAACCTGAATGACGCTACGAATCACGTTACATCGGAAAATTTTCTTAGTATCTCCCTACTATCTTGATTCTGTATTCACTGTCGACCTAGCGAATAAAAAAATGATCCTTAGACGATACACCTTCGGCGGCGTTCTTGTTGTAGTCGTTGGAGATCCGAGTTTCTCGTCTTTTTTTCTTCATCTTCGAGAGATCGTTGGAGATCCGAGTTTTTTGTCTCTTTTTCTGCATCATCTTCGAGACGTCTGAAAGTTATAAATTTTGGCTTAAATCACCTGTCAAAATTGAGCCCCAATTATCTACTCAATCTGCCAGTTCGTTGAATGCCACAAATATGAAGTAATGTTCTGGAAAGTAGTCTTCTGCCAAAGGAATAACCTGTGTGAACTTAGCAAAGGAATTTTATCATTTGTTACTCGCAACTGTAGCAACGTAAAAATTCTAGGCATATGTATAACACGTACCACGTATCAAAACTGTGCAACCATTGTCTGAACTTTCAAAAGTAGTAGCATGCCACAGTCTTATCAGCAATGACTGTTTCATCACTTTCGCAAGTTGCTCCTATGCTATCAATTCTAGCCTGCAAACAGGGACACGAAATTCCTCTGTCATGCTTCGTTGACATCTATATCACAGGTTTTATTGTTATACATTCAGCTGTTACATACGGTTTCAATGATACATAAAATAGCTACTAAATTAAAGTTGGAAAAAAAATGTTGCGTTGATTAAAATGTTAACCCGTTGGCCATTACACATATGCCAACGTGACAACCACGACCTCTAATGTGGATAGTTACCATGGAACAATATATATTTCACATTTAATATCATTGTTTTTAACAAATTTAGTGTATAGAATCATATATACATTACACTAAAATAGAAGTGAGATCTTACATTATGTGATAAAAAACCATCTTCACCTGTGTCACTATTGTTAATCACGAATCCCACTTTATGTGCATTTGTCACCTTTTCCATCTGCACAACAACAAATAATTAGAGATGGCAATTTTCTGACGTTCCCTTATGTACATAAAAACGCCTCACGACGCACTTATGATTTTTTGACAGATACGCTATGTATTCCTTTCCTATGAAGTGCAAGTGTTGCTACATTTAGAGACAAAACACACATATATGGAAGAAATAGAGCAGCCTGTCGTACCTTAGATGCAAAAGAAGCAATGGAAGAAATAGAGCAGCTTGTCATACCTATGAATCTCAAAATCTCTCACAACGAACTTCAATCTATGTATGAACCATCACGAAGAGTTTCAAACAACAAAAACAACCTAATAAGATCACAAAGTAAAAATTGTAAGTAAACACAAACCGACGCCAGAAAATATACACATATTCATGTACCTGAGAGGGCTTATCAGGTTTGAAGAAGCTAAATTAGCTCATAAGGTAACAAAATAAGCTAATTAAATCAGCCCCTTTCTTATCAGGTTTAAAGAAGCTAAATCAGCTCATAAGCTAACAAAATTAACTAATCGATACACAAAAAAATATTTACTAAGTGACCGAAGACAATAAATTTAAAAAGAAAATCTAAAAACACACAATAATTATAACAAAGGATTAAAAATCTATATAAAGATATGATCAAACATACACGGAAGCAGCAGCTAAAGAAGCAGGGGATCGAAGTTACAACCATGAAGACACCAGTGCAAGCTTCGCTGGAAGACGCCGTCGATTCGTGTGTTGTGTTATCTGGTTACCATGGAGAAGATGACGAAAGATGACTAAGATGGTTCTGAAATCTGTGATGAATATCAGAAGACGATGTATGGTCGGTTTACTTATCTACGAATCAATAGCCGCACCGACTCAATATCTGGATAAAGCACACGGAAAAGCTGGATCACGTACCAATTTAAGTGGGCTAAAAACTTTGCAGGCTAAAAAGGGAATATTCCCTGGAATCTCGTTGTGTTTTAGTATATAGATACAACGAGGAAAATAGCCCGCTTTTTTTTCCGAGTTTTAGCACATACGGTTCGGTTTTTTTAATAAGAAGAAGTTTTGGGATTTTACTATTCTCTAAGTTTACCCTTACTCGGGGAAAAAATATTATTAACTTGATAAGCTCATTGACGGCAAAGAGCTAAACTCCTTAGAATACCAAAGTTGTGTTAAGTAATAATGAGCCCTTGCATTATAATTAAGCACGTGTACTATTATCCTATTCATGCACATGAATGATAAAAATCACCTAACGCATCTAACAAACCGCAATCTGTAGTGAAATTACTATAAAATCATAATGTTCTCAATAGTGAAAATAACACCTATATGTATACTTGGTATGAGTTACTTAACGGTAACCTCCACTAAATTATTAGTATGCAACTTATTTAAAGAAAAGGTGTAAAATATAAAACAAAGCCAGCCTTGATATAATGACAGAAGGTTCTGATACATATGATAGCAAATCACATTGGGTTGTCTCACGTATATCCATCAAAACGTAAGCCAATAAAGCATTCGCTTTTGGTTTCTCGCAATAGATGAAAATACGTAGTCACATAAATACAATAACGCAAGAAACAAAAATAAAAAAAATCCTATCACCTTGAAGTTCACTGCTGGTTGATCCTACACATTTTGTCCCCGTATCATGAGTCAATAAAGGATCAGCATAACAGTTTTGTTGTAGATGACAAATACCAACCTGTGGCGTTGTTGCGATATTGTTATCAAATGAACCCAGACCAACCTGTGACGCCTATTGGCAACGCGCGTGTATTCAATTATTTTTTGAAACAAAAGCAATAGTTAAGTATAAAAGCAAGGTGTAAAGTATATTTTGAAACAAATACAATGTATTAGGAAAACCTTATTCACCTCGCCTTCCGTGACGACCTAATCCCATAGGTTTACTCTTCATATCATGGCTCAACAAAATACCATAAGAAACTCTTGTGAGTGTTTGGTGTTTGGTATGTGTTGTTCGACAGAGGAAGACGCTAAGGAAGAAGCTCGATAGGAATTTTTTCATCGATGTGAAGAACATGCTTCTAAGATTGATATGGGGCAAAACGTTATAATTCGGCCTGTTGTGGCTGCAAATTGCATACCACCCAAGACATCCCGCCAGAGGAAACCCCCGAGGCAAAAGACATATCCACCATGGCTGCAAGCTTATTAAGGTTGCCCTGCCACAATGCAAACAATTTAAACGTCAGCAGATTCCACCCAAAATACGTGTCAGAGCCATGGTTGCAAGCTTATTAAGCTCGCCACGACACAATGCAAATAGAATACACACCGCAAGAAATGGCAAGAAGACAAGAACATCACATTATATCTCTCCTTACCTTTAAATACTTCCATTTAACCTCAAAAGTTATAAAATGATTATGACAAAAAAAAAAAAAAAAAAAACATGTAGCATACCAAGCAAAAGACCTTTCAAATATTCGAATCAGATTGATGATACTTTTTAGAAAATAAAGGTGTATCTAACTATAATCGATACGATTATCACCGCTTTTTTCAAAATATAAGGGCAGAGATTATGTGGTTCAAGGTTAACCATCATGTGAAAGTATCACATACCTATATATTTCCTCTCACGATTTGTATGTACCCACCTTCAAGAGAGCCTGGGGCAAGAGCCCTAACTGTGATTTTCTTAAACGTTGCTGATATTAAAGCAATTGCATCTGCTCTTCGATACGCCCTACTAACACATATATAAATCATGTTTCACAGCCTGTTACAATCAACGTTACCGTGATTTTCATGTGACCATGGCTGCAAATATAATACTTTGCCCCGCCTTGGCTGCAAATCAGTCCAAGTTGCTATTAGCACAAAAATCATAAAAAATTGGATCTACAAATGTTCTCGAGTTTCTCCAGAGCAGCCTTTCCTCTTCTTATCATTCTCGCCTTCACCTCTTGATCTTTATCGACATTGACTTATCCTCCTTTGAAGGTTCCGAGTCTTCAAGCTCGCTTTGCAAGTCGACAATACTATTTGCGTACCGCCTTAGCAACCTCAAGCAGTCGCAAGGTCAAAACACCACCAATAAAAGCTTCCATTTGTTGCGAATGATAACGCCACACGCGTCGCTCGGGTCAAAGGAACTTCCTTTTCGTCGAAAGAAGTTTTTCAACACCCAAGGCATTGAACCTAATCGTTGTAGTGTAGTATTAGGGTAAGCCACGGTATTGATATCGTTCTCTAGGGAATAGGAATGCTAGTGAGAAGTTACTACGCTAAGGTCGAGGAAGATTGTTTTTTTATCTTTTATGTTTTTAGGAAATTGAAATGTACGAATCTCTCAGGGTATTGATTTGGGGGTTGATATCGCCACCGATTACTCTACTTATCTAATTATCTAATCTAAGGTGTATGTAGTCTATGTCTAATTATTGTGTGCTCGTATGATAGTTTAAAGATGTGTTTACTTAGGTTTTACTACTCCTTAATTATCTCCTATTGGTGGTTGAATTGTCACGCCCTTATTCCTAGTCGCGTTGTGTGCTCAGGTTGTAGGTATGCGCTTCTCCCAACTCTTTGAACTTACCAAAGGGTCTCGCCTACAAAACCCACTAGGGATGATAAACTCTACTCTAAGGCACTCTTTGGATGGTTTAGCTTACAACTACTCAAGGAGTCATATTCTAAGGTTCACAAAGATTTAATCAAGCATTATACACAACGAATGACCTATCGCATTACTAGATCATTAATCAACTAAGATAAGAGACAACCAATCAATATTCAATAATTAAGTTTCATATTCCCTAAGCAAACACACAAGTAAATTAGCTTGGACACGGAGAACATGCAAGCATACACACAAATAATCAAAGACATAATTGTATTAATGAAGTAAATACTTATCTTGATGTAAGATAGGGTTTGAACCCTAAAATACCGTACAAGACAGCCTTGGTTCGGTTTAGGTTTTTACTCCAAAAGACTACACACTAAAAACTCAAAATTCGGATTCTATATAAGATTACACTTGTGACGGTGTCACCTTATGTTTTGTGACGCCATCGGATCGCCGCCATTGTGGTTTCGTCTTGCTACGTTAGACTTGCGACGGCCACCCTATGCTTGTGACGCCGTCTCTTCGCCTTTCCGACCGCCTAGATTGCATCTAGGTCCCGAGTCATGACGGCCTACTCTTTTATAACCCGACGTCGCCACTTAAAAATAGGAGTTTTGGCTTCGAGCCACACAGAAACTTCCACGGCCCGCACTAACACCGACGCCGCCACCTTATGTTTTCAGCACTTTGAGTGTCTCGATTCGACTTTGGCCATTTTCTTCAGATATTCGCGCTTTTCGTTCAAATAAGTGCCATTCCAAAGATTTTGCCTTCAAGAGACCTAAAAGTGAAAAGGAACGATATTAAGCAATAACGGATACAAAGTGATCAAATAAGGGCTTAAACGACCCTTAAAAAGGTACCTTTAAAACCTTATCAAATATCCCTACACTTGGTATTTGCTTGTCCTCAAGCAAATGTGCTTTTAGCCAATTAATTTATAAGTTGTGGTCATGAAGCATTGGTTTAAACGGTCCACAACACATATAAGCCCCGAAAAAGTCATAACAAGCACGGAAATTACATACTAGTACCTCACATGGGGTGTTGGATACTCACATCTCTCTCGGTGTATATGAAATATAACAAATTGGAAATGGAAGATAAACACTCATTAACCGGTCCTAGACATAGATTACCATAGGCTCGAGAATAGATCAAACCTCCATCGCTTTGGCGTAGCACCTAGGAAAGACTATCAAAGAGGTCTTTAAAGGGTTGTAACGTTAGGCTTACGGTAGGGAAACAAGGGTTTGGTGTGATAGGCTTTTTAGTGGTGGCAAGTCAAAAATCTCTATGTTACAAGCATACGAAGAATGGCGTTGCTAAGTCAAGACTCGACACTCTAAACTCTAGCTAACTGAAATAAACAAACATAAATTAAAAAGATAGATGTAGGATGGTAGCCCGTATTTTTTTTTAATCACTCTATTTTTTTTTTCTTTTCTTTTTTTCGATTTTTTTTTTTTTTTTTTGCATACACTTTTACTCTACCGTCTCTACGGTAACATCAAAATGATAGGGATTTATAGGCACATCCCTACACTTGATTTTTATTACTCTAACACTAATTTGACCCGAATTGAAAAGATCAAAACACTTGGGGTACATTATTACGCAAACAAAGGGAATTTGAATTTAACGCTTCCTTCCGTCATTTCATAAACTTTAACTTTCCCATGAATCCCAATCGTCCCAAAATCAGATACAAAGGATATGACTCGACTTAGCAACTCATGCAAGCAACTAGATAATTGAAATAAGGGTTTAGGGTGATAACAATAATGCACTAAAAGTGAGTGCATACAAGGTAGGCTAAAGGCGATTTGGGTGTATATTTGGGGGTGGGGTGTAAACAATGCTCTTCATTGATATTCGAAAACCAAACATCACGAGAACCGCGAAAAGGATAGGCTCGAGGGTTAACTAGGGTATCGTGTACTAAAGATGAGTACAACGCAAAGGGTGTGGGGAATTACTCAACCGATGTGGAAGAAGTAATTATATTACGGTATCAAACAAGGGTTATCCTAATGCCTCTTATCATTTAGTTATTCCTAACTACACAAGTGTAGTCTCACTAGCGATCTCGAATGCATCACAAAACAAGTTCTAGAATCTAATATACTACCGGTTCACACTCTAAGCATTAAAGATGAATGCTTCAATTCCTACTAATCTAAGGCGATCCTCACATTTGGGTGGAATTTAAGTGATAAAGGGTTTTGTGCTAGTCATGCAACTTCCTATCCGTGAGACGCTTTTGTTAAAACTAATGGCCCACTCCTATATGTCATGAAAAATTTTAAATTTGATGCCAAAATTACACTAACCGACATTTTCTCATGGTTTATTACACAAGTACCATTGGACAAAGTAAATAATCAAGGATAAACATAGTTTCAAAGTTCTCGTTTTATTTTCCCTCCCTACACTTAAACTGAACATTGTCCCCAATGTTCCCCGAAAGTATCAAAGTTATGATAATGGAAGGTAATTAAAACGAAAGAAACTAGTACTCCACGATTAGCTCAAGAGGGATCCGTGTGAAGTGGTGGTTAAATCCTTTCCAAGAAGAATTTATGCGTGAAAAGCTCCTTCCAATCTTATGTAACTTCTTCTTGATAAATTAAACCCGCACACTCAAGAAAACAAACGAAACCTTCACAGAAAATCGGTAATAATATATATAAGACTCGATTTAAACTAAGATATAATGCTTGTGGAATGGATGTTTATGCACTTCGGAAAATTAAGACCGAAAATTCCAAAATTTATAAGTAGCTCGAAAACGAGAAAAAAAGTAACTGTTGTTTTACTCCTTCCCGACGCCGTCAGTTGCGATCTCGACGCCGTCAGTTATCCCGACAAAAACTAAACTGCGATTTTCAAAAATTTCGAAAATTTATATCTTTAGAATCGGAAAATTTCGCAGAAACATCCATTATGACTCGATACAAGCATTTGACTCGAACAAACACACAAATATATCTTTTAGTTAATTGTTATTCTCATGTTTATGTTTCTTTTGAAAACGTGTGTGATTTCATAAAAAATCAATAATAGAAAGATTGTAGTATATGGGTAACTCAAACGTGTCAGGTTTGAGCACCGAGATCGTTCCGAACGAGGGTTGAATGGAATTTCCAACTCACGTCTCGATAATCGGGATTCGAATGAGAAAAGGGGATAATATGATATTATCTAAACTACGGGATAAGGAAAGTAAAAGGAACATCTAATCTACGGGAAATCCTAAAAAACTAAGGCAAACTACGCAATTCTACGCTAAAACGCAAAAACGGAATTTAAATGAAACGTGAATAAAAAGCAAATACGACTAATCTAACTCCTAAAAATAACCTAAAATTACTTTTATGCTAAAAATGATATTTGAAAACTAAATATGAATCAAAACTATTTTTTTAGGAATTTTCTTGATTTTATTCTAATTAAAAACTAATTTTAACTATTTAATCTAATTAAAATTGTGAAAATACCAAATTAAAGTAGAAAATAAGGAAAAATATTTTTATGCTTTTATATTTTACTTAAACTGAGAAAATTGAAAATTATTTTTGGAACTTTTCTCAATTAATTTCAATTAAAACTATTAAAAAGTGATTAAAACTACTTTAAATTGAGAAAAATAGCAAAGGTTGACCAAAATTATGAAATCTTCAGGAAAATTCTAAAATAATATTCTAAAGCTATGAAAATAAAGAAACACAGGCTTATGTGGAAGAAACTGTCAGAGTGTAACTTGAGCTAAAATAAGACTTGAAATTAAGCAATTAAGCACTAAAGTACACCAACTCGATCAAATAAGCTAATGCATGCTAAAGCTACTCTAACTCAACTAATTAAAGCAACTCCTAAGCGCTAAACAGTTGATCAACCAAGGATTTAGCTAAATTACCACTTAGCAAAAGGCATTGACCCTACTTGTTTTAAGCTACGCTCTCGCTTATCGAGATAGCTAAAGGAAAACCAACAATGGGATCTTAAGACAACCTAGCAGAGAGTCTAAATCCAAAATTTCAGCTAATGAGGGCAAGAGATGAAGAAGTTATGGAACTAATAAAAACTAGCCAAGAGGAGCAGGGCTGCTGCTGCACAGAGCAGAAATGGGACTAAAATGCAGGCTTATCAAGCTATCAAAAAGGTCTAAAAGCTTCTACAGGCAACCTAAGCTCAAAAATCCTAAGACTGAACTTACAAGCTACTGAGAGAACCAATGATCAAGCAATCACAGTGGAAGAACAAGCAGTTGCATAATAAGCTAATGTGACAAAGAAGTGTGCGACAAAAAGTATGATGAGCAGAAATAAGCAAACCTAATAAGCTATGGTAAAAACTCCAAAGTACAAACAAATTTTAAACAAATATTATGCATAATGTAAACTACTGATGGAGCTCAAAAGTAGACATCAATCTCATCAAAATAAGCAGCTATTAAGCTGTAAAAGGGACTATTGAACAGGACAGGAAACAAAGATTTGAGACAGGAATGATAAAACAATGGAAATCACAGATTCAACTTGAAAACCTTGAGATTTTAACTGAGAAAGCTTTAAAACTGAAACTACTACTGATTTACTCCATCTAGCAATTTCCAAAAATCATTCAAGCTTAGAATGCAAGCTATTACCAAACACTACTTCAAGTTGGACAAATGCATATAATCATAATTAAAACTGATGAACTCTAAATAAACTAGATGTAATCACTCAACTAAACTCAAAAACTCAGCATCTCAACAAGTTAAAAACAAACATAATCTAAAACTGGATTAACTTTCAAATTTGACCCGAGTTGACTTTTATTGACTTTCTTCAAAAAATAGAATTAGGAACAAGTAAGAGCAGACATCAACTCACATAAGCTTGGTTGAGCTTATGTGAGCTTGAAGTTGAGATAGAAAAGCTTTTGTATTAATGGAAACCAAATATAAAAACTGGATTTGACAGAAGATTAAATTGAAAGTGTAAATTGCATTAAGTAAAACTGAAATTACAATTCAAAGCAGAGATTAACAACTAATTAACTATTAAAATTGACAAGAAAATTAAGTGGCAACATTTTTCTAAATACATGAAAAATGGACAAAATAATCTTGTGAGCCTAGAGGTCTCTTTATAGCTGAGATAGAGCCTTGGGATGCCTTTGGAAGGATCTAGTAGGTCTAATCACGACCATTCATTCCCCATCTTGTCATCAAATCAATTCTACACCCTTGGATCACTCTTGTGATGTGGCGCAGCCAATGAGAGGGTTTCATTTGTCCAGCTTGGCAGTCCTATGACACACCCATGTGTCAGACGTGGCAGGGGCTTCCAGAAGGTCACTAAGATGCTTAGTACAATGATGGGTGTTTGGGATGGGGTGAATAGTGGTGTTTGGATTTGGGGAAGAAGATATGTACTGGAAAGAGCGCGTTTGGTTTATAAAATAATATTTCAAAGCTGTTGACGGGTCGTGGGGGTTGACTTGGGTAATTATTTCGGGTAAAAGGCTTATTCGGGTCTTGGGTGTATAGCCGGGTGTAGGATTGGTTTAATGGGTTTTATTGGGCCGGATGTTTTTTACTTGTTATTGGATAATGGATTGGTTTATTTGGTTTTGTATAAAAGGATTGGTAGTATGATTATTAAGTGAACCAAGGACCAAACATGTAAATTGTGAAAGTACAAGGGAAAGGTGGTAAAATGTGTAAGTGAAATTAATGAGGGGTGAAAAGGTAAATTATGGAAAGTTGAGGGATTATTTGTGTAAAATGGGAAAGTTGAGGGGTAATTTGTGACAATATGGGAAAGTTGAGGGTGTACTGTGAAAAACTCCCAAATTATGTCCCGAGCTTCGTAATTTGATCTTTTAAGCACCAAAATCTCTGAAATAGCATCCCCGGCATCGGCTTTTGCACTCTTCTCTCTCTCGTGCTCGGTTTTCTTCGGTTTTGGCTTCTTTTTGTGTGTTTTTACAAATCCGTACCTGCACAAGCATAAACTCAAGAAAACCACAAATATTAGCAATAAACGGCCTTTCTTGGTTATTTTGGGTCTATTTTGATAAAGGAAAAGTATGTGTTTTAGCACATACCAAAATACCCCAGACGAAACCATTGCCGTGTCCTCACGCAATGCAATCAACTCACGCTTCTAAAACCAAGGATTTCAATCTCTTTCTACTAAACCTATGAAGAAGTAGCAAGATTCCTCAAAAGAGATTAAGAACCCTTAATTCTAAAAACGCCTGCTTACCTTTTATTCACATATATAGATATTACAATTAAGCACATTCGATTATGAGTGACGGTTTGATGAACTTTCATGTCGATCAATAACTCCAACATTTTCAAACGACACGTTAGGATCACGGAGTAGAAAACACAACACAGTGAAGTGACCATCTGGATAGAATACATCGTCACGATTTTCACAAGTCCCCAAACTAAGCGTAAAACCGAAATCATTGTTAAATATGACTCTAGATGCTAACACTACCCATGGAAGTTACTTGTGTACTTACTTTTCGTTCCCATTTTCCTATTTCCTCTAGATTTTTTTATTTTTGTGAGAATTGAATTTCTTCAAATTCTCGTTTCGATAAGAATTATTCCGATAAAGATATAAAGCTAAGTCGATAATTAGTTATCCGCCTTCTCTCAAGAACCATTGTCGTAAAAATGAGGTCCACATCAAGGAATTTTTATTCACTAACTTTTGATTTTCTTCATTTTCATTTTTCAACATCATTTTTCATTTTTTCATTTTTTTTTTTTTTTTTTTTTTCATATGAACTTTTACTTTACTTATAAGAGCTGTGAACCACGGAGCTTCACGGGGTAATTCCAAGACTATAGGCTTCATGAGATGAGAATCCCGGCTGGTTAGGCTAAGACCTCATTCAATCCCGGCTAAAGATCCAAGGGTCCGATCTCGACACCGCAGCTCACAACTTTACTTATTACTTTATCACTTATCACTTATTGCTCAATTATTTATTACGGATCCTTTGATGTGTACCCAATTTTTAAAACAAATATACTTTTAAGAAGATAAAAAAACTAACCATCGCCAAAACTCGACATCTCTAATTATTTAGAGCGGATATGGGGTGAAACAATTTTGTGGGAACAAAAGCCATAAGTACCTTGATGGGCTCTAAAGAGAACCAACTACTCCATGTTTAGCATCTAAACTCATAAGTAACTCTATCATTTCTCGATCTCTGCAAATTTAAAATCCCAAATAATGAGATCATGAGATGCTTAGCCGATAATTCTTAGATTATCTATGATTAAGGGAACAAGCTAGGGCTCAACACGCCCGGTCAAGTCGTAATTCTATTCCTACTCTCACCGTGGAAAGTCAATCAAGGTGTCAAAACATATATTAACTTAGCAAATGCTTGTCAAATAATCTCAAGTCTCGCATTTTAAAGTCACTTATTAGAAACTAGCAAATCCTTGTTTAAGCTTAGCATATTTAAAATCACTTAGGAGACTTGCAAAATCTTGGCCTTGTGAGCTAGAATCGCATTTTATAGCCTCTAGTCTAAGCAATTAGCAAAGGCTATGTCAAGAAAAGCATATTTAAAGAAACTTCTAAGAGACTAGCAAGAACTTTTCGATCATAAAACTAGCAAAGCTACGAAAAATTTTAAATTTTCTCATTTTGCACAATTTTTTCAATTTCTAAGGAAAAAGCGGGTTTCGCGAGAACACAACGAGAAATAAGCAAGTGCGGTCAAATCAAATCGAAGATTACCCTACCCCAGACTAGAGCGGAACATTGTCCTCAATGTTTAAAACAAGGGTATCACGAAAATCTAAAAGCCGTTTATAAAGTATGCTCAAAGATAAGCGTTAGTCGATAAGATTAGGATATCGGATTTCCATCAGCATCGATCATGAGACTCGAGTGGAGAAATGACAAACTTCGAGCACGAGAGTCTTCATATCGGGACAATCCTACACACAACATCACAAACAACCAAACACGAGAAATCGAAGAGGCAGACCTCTTCGCGTCACTTATTAGAAAAGAGAAAGAAAATAGAGATAAGCATGGGGTGCCTCCCACGAAGCGCTACTGTTTTTGATCACCGAGTCGCTAGCCTGACTCGTCCCCGAATTCATTTGTCCTTGGGGAAGAAAACAGTAGAGACAATCTCCATCGGACTTTCGTTCAAAAGGTTTGGATAAACATTGAAACATAAGAAAGTTCCACTCCAACGAGATACCCACGGTTCTAATAGCAAAAACTCGGAACGGTGATACCGGGGTCAAAGATGGTATCCTCACTCCCGTAAGAGTGAAGAAGAGGAGAAATCACATTATATGGAAGAAATGGAATAAAGATTTTGATAACAATTAGGATCTATTCTTCATCTTCAAAAGCAAATTCCTTAATCGGATTTTTAACATTTAAGCTCGTAGGGTGATTTTCAACAAAAACATCGGGAGAAAGAGGCGGGATGATGTCATCAATAACGAAACTCTTTTGAGAGAGTTGCTCTTCCCCCAAACTAAAATCTTCCTCAAGATCAGAATAGAAACGATCATATTCTGGAGGAGATATGATATGAGAGAGTTCACTGGAGAACTCCTCGAGAAGTAAATCAAGAGACGAATCCTTGAGCTCGGGCTCTGGAGGATTTCCATTAGACGGCTCTACTTCTTTAACTTCATCAATCGAGATAAACGGAGGTGGGATTTGTGCGGTACTTTGTGAGCTTGGAATTTGCACCTTTTCCATTATGGTCTCCGTGTCGGACTCATCACTTTCCTTGTCAAAGATTTGATTGTCAAAATTAAGAGTATATTTTGAATCGAAGTCAAACAAAGGATTTGTGAAGGTCATTTTGAAAGTTTCTGAAATCGAATCGAAAGGTGTCTCAGATACCCTTGGGATTGGAACAAGGTCATCAATATTCTCAAGAGGAGTGCATTCGACTTCCTTATCCCCATTGACAAGGTATCCAATGTTCGTTAATGAGCGGATCACAATTGGTTTCAACAATTTCGTGAAATTGGATCATCGACTTCTTCAAAGCGACGCCACTTCTCTCGGCCGGCGTGAGTGAAGGGGAAGAGTCGGAAATGATAGGATCAGAAATGGGAATGGAATTGCCACTCGAAGAATTGTTATCAATCTTTAAGTTCTCTTCTTCAAACGGTTCATCGTCATCACTATCGTCAGAGTCTGAATAGTAAAAAGTGGGTGAATGACTCGGCCTTTGTTGACTGATATAGTTTTCTTGCTTGCCAAAGACGTCAATTTGTGCACTCATAACGGAAATTTTCTCGGAATAATGATCACTCAACATAGTGGTAGAATCGTAAGGAACGTCAGCATCCCACTGATAATGATGTTGTGTCATATTCTCGATCACATCATACGCTTCTTGAGGTGTCTTCCGCATGAGATTTCCACCACCGCCAACATGATTTTGTCTCGATCAATCGTGGTGATACCATGATAAAAGTTAGGATCGATCAAGAAGTAAAATTCGGTGATCGGGACATTTGTAATAATGATTTGAATCTTTCCCAAGCTTCAAATCTGATTCCTTGGGTAATTCTTTGAAATTAAAATTTCTTTCCTCGGTGCATCGTTTTCAAATATGGAAAGTATTTTGAAAGAAACTTGAAACATCTCTTCCCAGTATGAATTGAATGTTTTCAAGGGTATAAAACCAAGATTCGACTTTGTGGGTTAAAGAGAAGAGGAAGAGATTCAATCGGATATCATCTTGAGAAAGCCATGTTGCTTCATGGATTGAGTAATAGATAAGAACTTGTTCAGTGCTCATTAGCATCTTAAGTCGTGAAATCCATGAAATTGACAATCTTTGTCGAAGAAGATGAACCATCGTTTTTCAATCTAAGCGTCGTTCCGAAGCGATCGGTCCTCCTCGACCGATAAGTGAAGGACGATAGAAATCCTCCATGGTCAGAGGATCATGGGGATCAAGGTCTAAATCGAGCATTGTGGAGAATTAAACAAATTAGAGGATAAGGAGATAAGAATCAAACATCGAGAGGAAATCGAAGATTATTTTTGGATTTTTATAAAAATCAAACATAAAATGAAAACAAATGAGGAAAAGGAAAATATTTTTGGGTTTTTATAAAAAGGGATATGTACAAAAACGACGGAAACTTCACTCGGGGAAGGATCTTCAAATGCACACGATACGAGACGGAATACGAAAACTCGCTACAAACCCTCCCCGGCAGCGGCGCCAAAAATTGATTTCATAAAAAATCAATAATAGAAAAATTGTAGTATATGGGTAACTCAAACGTGTCAGGTTTGAGCACCGAGATCGTTCCGAACGAGGGTTGAATGGAATTTCCAACTCACGTCTCGATAATCGGGATTCGAATGAGAAAAGGGGATAATATGATATTATCTAAACTACGGGATAAGGAAAGTAAAAGGAACATCTAATCTACGGAAATCCTAAAAACTAAGGCAAACTACGAATTCTACGCTAAAAGCATAAAACGAATTTAAGCGAAACGTGAATAAAAAGCAAATACGACTAATCTAACTCCTAAAAATAACCTAAAATTACTTTTACGCTAAAAATGATATTTGAAAACTAAATATGAATCAAAACTATTTTTTTAGGAATTTTCTTGATTTTATTCTAATTAAAAACTAATTTTAACTATTTAATCTAATTAAAATTGTGAAAAATACCAAATTAAAGTAGAAAAATAAGGAAAAATCTTTTTTATGCTTTTTATATTTTACTTAAACTGAGAAAATTGAAAAATTATTTTTTGGAACTTTTTCTCAATTAATTTCAATTAAAACTATTAAAAAGTGATTAAAAACTACTTTAAATTGAGAAAAATAGCAAAGGTTGACCAAAAATTATGAAATCTTCAGGAAAATTCTAAAATAATATTCTAAAGCTATGAAAAATAAAGAAACATAGGCTTATGTGGAAGAAACTGAAGCTGTAGTGTAACTTGAGCTAAAATAAGCACTTGAAATTAAGCAATTAAGCTCTAAAGTACACCAACTGATCAAATAAGCTAATGCATGCTAAAGCTACTCTAACTCAACTAATTAAAGCAACTCCTAACTGCTAAACAGTGATCAACCAAGGATTTAGCTAAATTACCACTTAAGCAAAAGGCGATTGACCTCTTGTTTTAAGCTCACATCGCTATCGAGATAAGCTAAAGGGAAAACCAACAGTGGGGATCTTAAGACAACCTAGCAGAGAGTCTAAATCCAAAATTTCAGCTAATGAGGGCAAGAGATGAAGAAGTTATGGAACTAATAAAAACTAGCCAAGAGGAGGCGAGCTACAACTGAGCGTAAAATGGGACTAAAATGCAGGCTTATCAAGCTATCAAAAAGGTCTAAAAGCTTCTACAGGCAACCTAAGCTCAAAAATCCTAAGACTGAACTTACAAGCTACTGAGAGAACCAATGATCAAGCAATCACAGTGGAAGAACAAGCAGTTGCATAATAAGCTAATGTGACAGTAAAGTGTGCAGCAAAAAAGTATGACAGAACAGGAAATAAGCAAACCTAATAAGCTATGGTAAAAACTCCAAAGTACAAACAAAGTTTAAACAAATATTATGCATAATGTAAACTACTGATGGAGCTCAAAAGTAGACATCAATCTCATCAAAATAAGCGACTATTAAGTCGTAAAGGGACTATTGAGCAGACGAAACAAAGATTTGAGGCAGGAATGATAAAACAATGAAATCACAGATTCAACTTGAAAACCTTGAGATTTTAAGCGAGAAAGCTTTAAAAGCGAAACTACTCTTGATTTACTCCATCTAGCAATTTCCAAAATCATTCAAGCTTAGAATCTGACTATTACAAACACTACTTGAGTTGGACAAATGCATATAATCATAATTAAAAGCGATGAACTCTAAATAAACTAGATGTAATCACTCAACTAAACTCAAAAACTCGACATCTCAACAAGTTAAAACAAACATAATCTAAAAGCGGATTAACTTTCAAATTTGACCCGAGTTGACTTTTATTGACTTTCTTCAAAAATAGAATTAGGAACAAGTAAGCGAGACATCAACTCACATAAGCTTGGTTGAGCTTATGTGAGCTTGAAGTTGAGATAGAAAAGCTTTTGTATTAATGGAAACCAAATATAAAAACTGGATTTGACAGAAGATTAAATTGAAAGTGTAAATTGCATTAAGTAAAACTAAAATTACAATTCAAAGCAGAGATTAACAACTAATTAACTATTAAAATTGACAAGAAAATTAAGTGGCAACATTTTTCTAAATACATGAAAAATGGACAAAATAATCTTGTGAGCCTAGAGGTCTCTTTATAGCTGAGATAGAGCCTTGGGATGCGTTTGGAAGGATCTAGTAGGTCTAATCACGACCATTCATTCCCCATCTTGTCATCAAATCAATTCTACACCTTGGATCACTCTTGTGATGTGGCTGACCAATGAGAGGTTTCATTTGTCGACTTAGCGGTCTATGACACACCGTGTGTCGGGGCGTGGCGAGGGCTTCGGAAGGTCACTAAGATGCTTAGTCTGATGATGGGTGTTTGGGATGGGGTGAATAGTGGTGTTTGGATTTGGGGAAGAAGATATGTCTTGGAAGAGCGCGTTTGGTTTATAAAATAATATTTCAAAACATTGTTGGTCGTGGGGTTGACTTGGGTAATTATTTGGGTAAAAGGCTTATTGGTCTTGGGTGTATAATAGGGTGTAGGATTGGTTTAATGGGTTTTATTGGGCGGATGTTTTTACTTGTTATTGGATAATGGATTGGTTTATTTGGTTTTGTATAAAAGGATTGGTAGTATGATTATTAAGTGAACCAAGGACCAAACATGTAAATTGTGAAAGTACAAGGGAAAGGTGGTAAAATGTGTAAGTGAAATTAATGAGGGGTGAAAAGGTAAATTATGGAAAGTTGAGGGATTATTTGTGTAAAATGGGAAAGTTGAGGGGTAATTTGTGACAATATGGGAAAGTTGAGGTGTCTTGTGAAAAACTCCCAAATTATGTCCGAGCTTAGTAATTTGATCTTTTAAGCACCAAAATCTACGAAATAGCATCCCCAGACGGCTTTTGCACTCTTCTCTCTCGTGCTCGGTTTTCTTGATTTTGGCTTCTTTTGTGTGTTTTACAAATCCGTGCACAAGCATAAACTCGAAAACCACAAATATTAGCAATAAACGGCCTTTCTTGGTTATTTTGGGTCTATTTTGATAAAGGAAAAGTATGTGTTTTAGCACATACCGGTGTGTAATCCTCCTACACTTATCCACTTATGTAAAATACCTTTATATGCAATTAAGGCGAGGTTAAAAATAAAATAAAGCATTTTTACAAAATTAAACATGAGAATAAACAATCAATAAAAGATATATGACACTAACAAGCAAACAATTAAGCATGGGTTGCCTCCAAGCGCTTTTCTTTATTTAAGAGTCTTGTAGCTAGACTCGTAGTCGTGCTCTACGACTTCATTACCGTCACCTTCTTCTAAAAAATATCCTCATCGTTCACCATTTCATTATTATCCAACTGATAATGCTTTACCGTTGTCCATTAACGGTGAATTCTCTTCCATCGTGGTCTAGTAGCACCACAGCTCCATTGCTCATCTCGCTTTCTTCTTGAAAGGGTCCATACCATCTTGATTTGAGTTTTCACGGAAATAATCTCGATCTTGAATTATACAAGAGCACCTTATCTCCTTCCAAAAACTCTTTAGGACTCTTTATTAGTTGATCATGCCACTTTTTGCCCTTTCTTTATATGTGATCGATGATTCATATGCTTGACTGAGTTCAATCTAATTCTTGAAGTGTAAGAACCGATTTGACCTCGAGAATAATCCATATTACAGCCTTAAGTGCCCAATATGCTTTTTGCTCAAGTTCAATAGGAGGTGGCACGCCTTAGGTATCTACCGAGCGAAAAGGGGTTGTTCCGATAGGTGTTTTATAAGCGATTCTAAATGCCCGAGTGCCTCGTCCGGTTTGAATGCCCAATCTTTTCTATTACGGTGGACCATCTTTTCAAGTATCCGTTTAATGCCCTATTTGTGTTTTCTACTTGTCCATTCGTCTAAGGATGATATCTTGTAGAAAATCTATGTGGACGCATCATACTTCTTCATCACTTCTCCATTTGAGCATTGCAAAAGTGAGTCCTCTATCATTGATTAATGCCTTGGGAATCCCGAATAGTCTGAAGAGCTTTTAAGAAAATGGATAACTACTCTTGCATCATTAGTCCTAAGGGCTTGAGCCTCTACCCATTTGGATACATAGTCAATAGCTACGAGAATGCATTCATTTCCTCCGGAGGATGGAAAAGGTCCCATGAAGTCTATACCCCAAACATCGAATATTTTGCAGACTTGGATATAGTTCCGAGGTGACTCGTCCCTTCGTGAGATGTTTCCAGATCGTTGGCATGTGATAAGGTTTTAAAAGGTACCATTTTGAGGGGTCGTTTAAGTCCTTATTTGATCACTTTTGTATCCGTTATTGCTTAATATCGTTCCTTTTCACTTTTTAGGTCTCGTGAAGGCAAAATCTTGGAATGGCACTTATTTGGACGAAAAGGCGAATATATGAAGAAAATGGCCAAAGTCAAAATCGAGACACTCACGGTCTTTGAATGTAGAAGGCGGCGGCGTCGGGTTCTATGTTGGACCGTCCCAGAATTATTGTGACGGTCGGTCTCAAAACTCGTGTTTTCAAGTGACGGCGTCTAGTTGTGAAAGAGTAGGCCGTCGCTACTCGGGCGGCCTAGATGCGATCCGACGGCGTCGGTGAAGAGGATGGCGTCACGGACATAAGGTGATGCCGTCGCAAGGTTAACGTGGCCAAGACGAAACCCTAATGGCGGCGACACGGCGTCACTAAACATAAGGTGGCCGCGTCATGATTGTAATCTTATATATAGAATCCGAATTTTTCGGTCTTTGTGTGGAGAGTCTTTGGGTAAAACCTAAAACCGAACCTAAGGTGTCTTGTACGATATTTTAGGGTTTTTAACCTATCTTACACCAAGATAAGTCTTTGCTTCATTAATTCAATTATGTCTTTGATTATTTGTGTGTATGCTTGCATGTTCTCCATGTCAAGCTAATTTATTTGTGTGTTTGCTTAGGAAGTATGAAACTTAATTATTGAATATTGATTGGTTGTTTCTTATCTTAGTTGATTAATGATCTAGTAATGCGATAGGTCATTCGTTGTGTACTAATGCTTGATTCATCTTTGTGAACCTTAGAGTATGATTACGAGTGATTGTAGGCTAAAACATCCGAAGAGTGCCTTAGAGTAGGAGTCTATAATCTCTATGTGGATTTGTAGACAAGACCCTTTGGTAAGTTCAAAGAGTTAGGGAGAAAGCATACCCTACAACTTTAGAAACACAACACAACTAGGAATAAGGCGTGACACTCAACCATCAATAGGAGATAATTAAGGAGTAATACAAACTAAGTAAACACATCTTTAAACTATCATACGAGCACACATTAATTAGACATAGACTCCCAACCTTAGTTTAGATAATTAGATAATAGTAGAGTAATCGGTGAAATACCAACCCCCAATCAATACCCGAGATTAGTACTTTTCCATTTTGCATAAAATATAAAAAGATAAAAATAATCTTCCTCAACCTTAACCTTAGCGTAGTAACTCCCTACTAGCATTCCTATTCCCCAGAGAGCGATATCAATACCGTGGCTTACCCTAATTACTACACTACAACGATTAGGTTCATTTGCTAGGGTGTTATAAAACTTGCTCGAAGAAAAGGAAGTTTCTTTGACCCCGAGCGACGCGTGTAGCGTTATCAAGTTTTGGCGCATTGCGGTGAATAGAATAGCTAGTTAGTAGTCCACCTCGTTTAGGTTTCTTTGCTGATTCCTATCAAGTAAACTTTTCTCATTTTAGATTTCTCTTAGTCTATCCCCTTCTTCGTGACCCTCGTTCGTAAAAAAAAAAAACCATCATTAACCATGATCCGTATTTTTCATCGAAGATTCTTTACTCTACCCGTCCCAATCCGAGATTGAGCATGATCCCACAAAACCCTTCACCCACCCACCATTTTGGTAATCACCTAGAGCATAATGAGATGAATTGGCAACAACAAAGTCCTTTCTATTACTCGATTACGATAAGGAATTTGATTATGATGAAGCACTTGATAGCGGGAGGTCATTAATGAAGATTAGTTACGAAATTAAGGAAGACCCTCCCAATGTTTTGACCCTAGGTGTAGGATTGAGAAAGATGGCCCTTTAACATGCAATTCCCTTGCAAAATAGGACTAGAAGGGTTCGATGCTTATTTGAATTCATTCTTACCTTTAAACTTAATTTCAAGGGACCTATACAACAAAATCAAGGTCAAAGAGTTAAATTATCAAGGAAACAATGTTGTTGAAGCGAGTCATTTATTTGCACGTGTTTGTCGGAAGTTTTACTTATTTGGTAGAGTTCATGGTCTTAGAAGACTTAGGAGAATTTATAGATAAGGACCTCACTCAAATAATTTTGGAAAACCTTTCAAGAAATTGACTAGGTTGAATGAGCGGATGATTGATGGTCTAATTACATTCTCAGATGAAATTGAAGATTTTATCTACCAAATGCCACGCTCATCCTAGGTTTAAACATAAGGACATCGAGGTTTGTAATAGAATGACCCTATTCCATTGCTTAGTGAAAGGGATAAGCATAATGGGCTTGGGTACCCATATGAGAAAACTAAGCGGTATTACAAAAATGCCTTGAATTAGGAGATGATTACAAAAAGAATGAAAGAGCGTTAGAATGGCTTAAGTATGAGCACGAGAGGATAGTGAGAAAGCGTGGGAGCACGACTACGAGTCTAGCTACAAGACTCTTTAATAAAGAAAAGCGCTTCGTGGGAGGCAACCCATATTTAATTGTTTGCTTGTTAGTGTCATATATCTTTTATTAATTGTTTATCCTCATGTTTAAATTTGTAAAAATGCTTTATTTTGTTTTAACCGTCTTAATTACATATAAAGGTATTTTACATAAGGGATAAGTGTAGGGAGGATTACACACGCCAAAAGAAAGCGTAAACATGAGAATAACAATTAATTAAAAGATATATATGTTTGTTTGTTCGAGTCAAATGCTTGTATCGAGTCATAATGAATGTTTTGCGAAATTTTCCGATTCTAAAGATGTAAATTTTCCGAAATTTTTCCGAAAATCGTAGACCGGTTTTGTCGGGATAACTGACGGGTCGAGATTGCAACTTTGACGGTGTCGGGAAGGAGTAAAACATCGATTACTTTTTCTCGTTTCGAGCTACTTATAAATTTTGGAATTTTCCGGTCTTAATTTTCTTAAAAATTACGTAAACATTCATTCCACAAGCATTATATCCTAGTTTAAATCGAGTCTTATATATATTATTACCGCCGATTTTGCGAAGGTTTCGTTTGTTTTCTTCAAGTGTGCAGGTTTAGTTTGTCAGGAAGAAGTTACATAAGATTGGAAGGAGCTTTTCACGCAATAATTCTTCTTGAAAAGAATTTAACCACCACTTTACGGATCCTACCGAGCTAATCGGGGAGTATTAGTTTCTTCGTTTTTAATTACCTTCTTCTATCATAACTTTGATACTTCGGGGAACATTGGGGACAATGTTCGGTTTAAGTGTAGGGAGGAAAATAAAGCGGGAACTTTGAAACTATGCTTATCATTGACTATTTGCTTTGTCGAATTGTGATTGTGTAATAAACCATGAGAAATGTCGGTTAGGGTAATTTTGGCACCAAATTTAAATTTTTCATGACATGTAGGAGTGGGCCATTAGTCTTAACAAAAGCATCTCACGGATAGGAAGTTATATGACTAGCACAAAAAACCCTTACCACCCAAATTCCACCCAAAATGTGAGGATCGCCCTTAGATTAGTAGGAATTAAAGCATTCATCTTTAATGCTTAGAGTGTGAACCGGTAGTATATTAGATTCTAGAACTTGTTTTGTGATGCATTCCGAGATCGCAAGTGAGGCTACACTTGTGTAGTTAGGAATAACTAAATGATAAGAGGCATTAGGATAAACCCTTGTTTGATACCGTAATATAATTACTTCTTCCATATCGGTTGAGTAATTCCCCACACCCTTTGCGTTGTACTCATCTTTAGTACACGATACCCCTAGTTAACCCTCGAGCCTATCCTTTTCGCGGTTCTCGTGATATTTGGTTTTCGAAATATCAATGAAAACATTATTTACACCCCACCCCAAATATACACCCAAATCGCCTTAGCCTACCCCTTATGCACTCACTTTTAGTGCAAATGTTTGTTATCACCCTAAACCCTTAGTTCAATTATCTAGTGGCTTGCATAAGTTGCTAAGTCGAGTCATATCCTTTGTATACAGTTTTGGGATGATTGGGATTCATGGGAAAAGTTAAAATTTATGAAATGACGGAAGGGAGCGTTAAATTCAAATTCCCTTTGTTTGCATAATAATGTACCCCAAGTGTTTTGATCTTGCGGATCGGGTCAAATTAGTGTTAGAATAATAAAAACTCAAGTGTAGGGATGTGCCTATAAATCCCTAGTATTTTGATGTTATCGTAGAGGATGGTAGAGTAAAGTGTATGAAAAAAAAAAAAAAAAAAAAAAATCGAAAAAATAGAAAAGAAAAAGAAAAAAATAGAGTAAAAAAAAAAAAAAAAAAAAAAAAAACATCCTACCATCTACATCTATCTTTTAATTTATGTTTGTTTATTTTAGTTATCTAGAGTTTAGAGTGTCGAGTCTTGGCTTAGCAACGCATTCTTCATATCAGATTAACATAAAGATTTTGACTTACCACCACTAAATAGCCTATCCCACCAAACCCTTGTTTCCCTACCATAAGCCTAACATTACAACCCTTTAAAGACCTCTTTGATAGTCTTTCCTAGGTGCTTCGCCAAAGCGATGGAGGTTTGATCTATTCTCAAGCCTATGGTAATCTATGTACTAGGACCGGTTAATGAGTGTTTATCTTCCATTTCCTATATTGTTATATTTCATTTATACACCGAGAGAGATGTGAGTATCCAAACACCCCATGTGAGGTGCTAGTATGTAATTTCCGTGCTTGTTATGACTTTTCTTGGGCTTATATGTGTTGTGGACCGTTTTGAATTAATGCTTCAATGACCCTTAACTTATAAATTAATTGGCTAAAAGCACATTTGCTTGAGGACAAGCAAATAACAAGTGTAGGGATATTTGATAAGGTTTTAAAGGTACCATTTTGAGGGTCGTTTAAGTCCTTATTTGATCACTTTTGTTATCTAATAAGATATAACTTTTCAAGGCAAAATAATGGCACTTATCAAACCATAACACAAAGTAAAATCGAGACACATATAGATGGAATTCTCCCAAAGAGAGAAAGTTAGAGGTTTAGGAAGAACTTAGTGAGAATCCGAAAGTGAAAGATATTATTATGAGCGAAACCACAATCCAACTCTAAACATACCTTGGAAGGTAGAGTATTTATAAAAACCTAAAACCGAACTTACATAACCTATCTTACACCAAGATAAGTCTTTACTTTTAATGGGTAGCATATAGTGGATCGAGAGCATTAGAGGTGGGTAAGAGAAAGTGAAAGATATTATTATGAGCTCCTACCTTGTCAGTCCTCCACACATTGGTGTTACTTAACTAAATTACTACTTAACTTAAAATAACTACGACTATGAGCTTTCTAACGATTACATATACTTGAGGTGACCGACTCTTTAATACCGGAATTTCTAATTCTAACAATCTCCCCAAGGAGGTCACCTCAATCATGTACCAAAATTACATTGAATACAAATAGATATTACATCTAACAATTGATCTTGCATTCTTGATGTAGTCCTTTGCTCCTAAGCTCGTAGTCATTGATTCTTCACATTGCATGTTTGGTTATTCCAAGTGGAGGTCTTTTCTTGATCCACGTGATGATAATTTTGAGCCATCATTTGAAATCATCGACAATCAACAATCTAGACATCCATTGTGGTGTTGTGACTTTGGGACTTTAGACATGCTCACATTACGGATCATGATATCTTCTCCTCGGAGTAGCGGAAGCATTTGTTGAATCATGATATTGGCGGCGGCTGTAGCGAGGCATGGAGTGAAAATATCGAGTCATTGATGCACTAATCATGATTTCTTTGAGTTGAATGTATTAAGTGAGCATGCGGCTATGGATTGACCGCTCCATTACGATCATTTGCAAGCGTCGGGCGTACTGCATACAACGATTAGCAACAAATCGCGAAAGTGTCTTTGATCACTTTCGTTGAATTGAGTACCACGGCCCGGTTCCCGTTGATCGATACATGTCTTGCTGTGATCGGTATAATTCAAGAATTTCCTTGACGGGGTTCAGTTGTTCTAAATTTGTTCTCAAACGGAACGTCTCAAAGAAGACAACACGGAGTGAGTGAACCGTAATTTTAAGTCCATTTGATTGATGAAAAGAGATTTGAAAAACAATCGTGTATTGCTCAATAGAAATTGTTTTGCAATACAACGAAGGTGTTATTGAAAATCAATTATCAATCATAAAAATACCTTTTGTTTGTAAAATGAGTACTCGATCGATGTGCTAAAGAAAAGAGTTTTAAGCACATAGACCGGTTTTCAAAGGTATCCGTCGATCCATAACTGAACGAGGTTTGATTCAAGAGATTGAATAAGCCCCATTGTTTCTGCTTCGGTTGTCACATGGTTGATCTATATATAGATCTCACATGCCACCTACCAGGAGCTTGTTTGATGTTGGCTCGAGGCTTTCCATCTTCATTGTGAATGTGTAAACACATCACTCGGATATTACGGCAATACCACAAGGATAATGCGTGGGACTCGAGATATAATCTCTTTCCACATTATGTGAAGCAGAGAGTCTTCATTGAAAGTGTCCTAATGAGATTTATTGATGATCTCGTGGCTCTAGACTCAATTTGTGCATATTTGGATCTGTCTTGGGAGACTAGGAGAGGTCTCTACTTGATATCAACCATCTCTAAGAGAAAGTCGATAGATTATGTTGGTTCCCGTGAGAATGAAACAAGCCCTTTTAAGAGGAACTTGAGTGGTTTGGAAAGGTGAAGTGCGGTCGTCCTTTGGGTCCATGACGTCTTGTCTTCAATACCGATGTTACCATCGGTAGCATATGAAGTGAACCCGGTTTGCGCTAAGGTTGAATTAATGGAGGGCTATTTGTTTTCACCCTTTTCTCATTCAATTCTTTTAATTCTTCAACCCTTGATTGCTTACCAAGACTTCATAGCTAGAACCTTGTTGGGTTTATTCCAAGATTAGCTCGGTCTTAGTCTCGATCTCTTCCCATATCTCATTTTCTCCTTTTATCATCATACCTAAGGACTTCTACACTAACTAGTGGATTGTCCTGGTAGATCCCTCCGGATTACAGCGGATCATGGGAACCAATACCTAACCTTATCATCCTTATATCACCGTACATAAAGTAAAGTTGGTGGGTCTATTTGGTATTGTTCATACGCCATTGGATCCAATTGAAAACCATTTGAAAATCAATTCGGATACTTGTGATATATTATCAAAGCTTTTGTACACGAATTGTTTTGATATTTTAGAATGAGAACTCCCCTCAACATGTGCATCAAGTATTGAAAATGTTTTGCACACGGAGGCAAGAAAAATTAACTTCTTTTGATTACCATTTTCTATGAGATATCAACATCACTTCCTCATCAAATCAAGTAGTTATAGCATTTCCGGAAGGATGAGGTTTCCATAAATTTGCTCCCCCTCAATATGTGCCTCGGGTTTGAAAGAGTTTTGCACATACTAGAAGGAACACGCACATTGGGATAAATGATCACGTTTCAAATCAAAGGTTTTACGATAGATGCTCCCCTCGACATGTGCATGGAAAATTTGAAATCGTTTGTCACATGTGGGAAGGACAAGCATGTACATTCTTATGAAACCATTTACCTAATTATCGGTCTAAATCCAATTTAAATCACACATTCTCCCCGATCACAATTATCAAATCATTTGAGATTTGTGATCTCGTATAATTAAATTGATTTTGAAAGCTTTAAGGAAATTGTGACATGATTGTGAAAGCGTTTGAGCGATAAGGATCGGATTTAAGACTTTAAACTCCATTCATAAAACATGCATGTATATCTTTTGAAAACAATTTTAATGCTAAATAACTTTTTAATTTAATTGAAATCATTCTCCCCTCAATCAATGACATTGGTTGTTGATTGAGAGATAAAGATATGACAAATAAGTCCCGATGATTATCAAAATAGAGATTGAGTTATTTATCAAAGCATTTAGTTTTCGATAGATAGTTTATAGAATCGAGCATAGAATTTGAAAACATGGTAAAACATGGCTCTGTTCTTTCTTTAAAAACGGGTTATTGCTGAAGATGACAATAAACCATTTCTCTTTCTCTCAAAATTTTTTTTTTTTTTTTTTGATTTTCAAATTTTTTTTTTTTTTTTTTTAAAGAATTCGAACAACATCTAAAGTCCGTGTCATTCTTTGAATGACATCACAAAGACCGTAGAAATTATCGAACCGTGAAAAACATGACAAAAATGACAATATTTTTTGAAGAATTTTATAATTTTCTATTCGATTTTATGGATTTTGAAAGTTTTATAATTTTCTATTTTGTTTTTCGAATAACTATTTACAAGAGATAGATGAAGAAAGACCTTTACTCCTCGTCTTCCTCACGAAGGCGTTTGAGGATTCTGGTTGAAGGCTTTTCAAACCAAGGCGTGGAAGAATAAACTCAAACGTTCTCTTGGAAGAGCTTTGGTGAAGATGTCAGCTAGCGATATTCAGACCTCACAAAATATAGTTCCACCACACCTTTTCCACTTGTTCTCTCGATGAAATGATGTCGAATGTCGATATGCTTTGCTCTTGAGTGTTGAGCGTTGTTGCATGAGAGAGCAATAGCACTTTATTATCACGATGCTGAGAGGATTTTGTTGAATTCAAAGCCATAGTCGGATAATTGAGATCTCATCCATAAGATTTGAGCACAACAAGATGACATGGCTATGTATTCGACCTCTGTAGAGGAAATAGAAGTACTCATTTGCTTCTTTGAAGACCGACTCCAAGCTTATCACCCAAAACCGAGCACCTCAGGCGTGCTTGACGTGTATCTTGACAACCTGCATGATCGGCATCAGATATCCGTTAGTGACATACCGGTGTCCTTGGTACCATAGTCCCATATTGATGGTTCCTTGGAATACCGAAGACCCGTTTAAGCGCTTCAAGGTGCCTTTTAGTAGGCTTAGCACGGTATCTAGCACACATGCAAGCAGAGAACAAAATGTCGGTCTACTAGCGGTGAGATACATCGGGATCCAATCATACTACGATATTTAGTTTGGTCAATCATGATCCCGAGAGGTCCTCATCTAGTTTGGTTCGGTCGATCATGGGGGTGTCAGCGGTCACATGAATCAAATCCAAATTTCTTTAAAATCTCGGTTGCATATTTAGATTGATTTATGAAAATACCTCCGGGACTTTGTGAAATTTGTAATCCCAAGAAAAATGACATTTGTCCCATCATTGACATTTGAAACTTTGAACACATTTCATTAGAAAAAGCGATCACATTCCATTGGGTCGGTCGAGGCAAAAATAATATCATCAACATAAATTTGAACATGAATCAAATGTTTGCACGACTTCACGGTGAACAATGTAGGATCAATGCTCCTTTGATGAATCCGGTTGATAGAAGAAACTTTGTGATGTATCG
The DNA here is from genome assembly GCA_022545495.1 of Chrysanthemum lavandulifolium. Classification (NCBI taxonomy): domain Eukaryota; kingdom Viridiplantae; phylum Streptophyta; class Magnoliopsida; order Asterales; family Asteraceae; genus Chrysanthemum; species Chrysanthemum lavandulifolium. The sequence goes on from CM040246.1 coordinate 52,286,506, forward strand.
TACCATGCCCTTGGAGCTTGCTTTAAACCGTCTGAGCCTTCTTTAAGCGATAAGCGTGGTAGGATGCTCTTGATTCACAAATCCTTGAGGTTGGTGGACGTGAGCGACTTCTTTAAGATCTCCGTTTAGAAATGCCGTCTTTACATCCATCGATAAACTACCATGTTCTTACTAGCGGCGTGCGAAAGATTACGATTGCCTCGATTCGAACAAGCGGAGCAAAAGATTCTTCAAAGTCTATACCCTCCTCTCGTGATATCCTTTAGCAACTAATCGAGCCTTGTTCTTGACACATCACCATGCTCATCAAGTTTTACTTTGAAGATCCATTTTAGGGCTATAATCATAGCACGATCTGGAGGCAGTACTAACTCCCATACATCAAGGCGATCAAACTCATGAATTTCATCTTGCATAGCATTGAACCGACTATCTTCATTCATAGCGGTTTAACATCTTTTGGTTCGATCTTAGATAGTACGGAGTTGAAGAAGCACCATAAGGCATCGGTTGCGAGTTGCTTCGGGTTGATCTGGGGCGAGAGGATTACCAATGATGTTGTCTAATGGATGATCGTGAGTCCATTTTACGAGGTGTTCATGTGGCATTTGTTGAGGAGGCGGAGGTAGGCGAGTCGATGTCTCTGAAGAAGATGGTTCGATGATGATTCGGGAGTAGCAAATATGTTTTCAAATGGAGCATCTTGAGGAGTCAAAGGGATTAACTTCATCATTGATGCGAAAACATTTCCATGATGTACAATTGAAGAATGATGATTTGTTGATGAGGCCGAAGGATCGTGCGGTGCTTCTTGACTTAAAGATATTGAGGCGATGGATTGACTTCATTCATCGGAATATGAGCATCCTCATTGTAGGGATCATCACCTCATTAGTAGTAGACTCATACGGTTCATCAAACATTGGATCAAACAATTTCTTTACATCATCTTGGATGGAGGTACATATGGTGTTTCTTGAGAGGAGTTTGGAACAAGGGATGAACCAATAGGATTGTTTTGAAGTCACGGGTCTGGTGGAGTGTCCGGAGCCATTTGACCGGTCGACTCATCAAGCGTAACGTGAATTGTTTCCATGATATTTCGGGTTCTTTTGTTGTAGATTCGGTATCCCTTTTTGTTTGGTGCATATCCTACAAATACTCCAATGTCGACTTTAGCTCTAAGTTTGCCCAAGTCTTGACCTCATTTGTTGGATAGCACAAGGCACCAAACACACGAAGGAAAGATAGATTGGGTTTCTGTTGTGGACAAGTTCATATGGAGTTTTCCATGAATGGTGTGAATCGAGATCGATTTTGTGTGTAACATGCGGTGGCAATTGCTTGACCCGGAGAAACATTGGAACCTTTGAGTAAATCGGCATTGTTCTAGCGAAGCTTCAACAAGATATCGATTTCGTCTTTCAACTACACCGTTACATTGAGGGGTTCGTGGAACACTTCTTTGATGGTGATTCAACGCTTTCATAGAATTCACTAAGTTGTTTGTTGACAAACTCGGTTCCATTATACATTACGATAATTACGGCGGTTTTGTTTAGTCTAACTGCATTTTGTTTGATGAGTTTGATGATGATATCGGAGTTTCATCCTTTGTCCTTAAGAACTTGACCCGGTGAATCGGAATAGTCATCAACCACAACTAACACATATTTCTTCCAAGATATTTTGCACCTCGTTGGTCCACATAAATCCATATGAATCATATGAAGAACTTACGTGCGAGTTAGTAGGTTTGGGTTTATGGGCATACTTCTTGCTTTTCCCAATTGACATCTTGAGCAAAGATGATCCTTTTCATACTTTAGTCTAGGTAACCCTACAACTAAGTCCTTTACGGAAAGATGCGTTGATGGTGCGAAGTTCAGTGATTGAGGCAACGATGCCATAACCATGACTTTGTTTTGAAGCCTTTGATAACAAGCGGATTGGTGAAGCTCTCATCATGTCATCGATAGAGATGGTGTAAAGGTTTGAGCCACGAGTTCCTTTCAGCAGTTCGCACCATTAAGATCTCTAGCGAGCGGTATGTTTTACGAAGGCTACTTCTAGATCGGAATCACGAAATTGACCAGCGAGAGCAGTTATGACCTAAACCTTCCACATAATACACTACGGAGATGACACTATCACCAACAACATAATCTCCATAACCCATATGCTTGCAAAATGATCATTACCAAATCTATGATCCGATGAATTTGCTCACGAAGTTCATGAGCCGTGACGGTCTCCGGTCATATGCTTGGAACGACTGAGTCCGGTACCACGAGCGATTTGAGCGATGCGGTTGAACCTGAGACAAGAATGGATAAGCTGGATAATTGGGATCCCCATGCAAGAATGGGTTCCATTTGGTTAGTAGCAGCAGTTGGACCACCAGCGCCGAAATAAAGCATTCATATCGAACGGTGAGGTAATGGAATCATTGTGAATAGGTGCAATACTAGTGTATGCGTATTAACCCTATTTACGGTGTGACCACTTCTTAAGGAATAATTCTACCGGTGGCATCCATTTTCTAGTGGGCATTATCGATTAGTCTTATGACCAACGGTATCAATAAAATCCTATTAGCGAATGTTCTTCTGTGGGTTTCCATTGTTTTCTAACTCTCTTTCGCTTTTGCCTTTTAGCCTTTTTAGTATGAATTTTAGCATTAACAATATTAATGGACAATTAACATCATTAGGCAAAGCATTGACATCACATCCATGATTAGAAGCGAATTCAAGCAAACATCGAACAAGTTTTGCAAATAGTATCGAATTGAATTAATTCGATGCGCTTATGGCTAATACTAGAATCAACACGATTCGTTTTATTCGATTCAAACTTAACGTTCCTAGATTGTTCTTCTACTTTCTTCCGGTGCACATTCTTAGCTTGAGAGGTCCTATCATTCCTTGTATTGTCTTGAGACTTTGACTGCTCCCTTTAATGTCATGATTACTCTGTAGGGAATGGGAACATTAGTTTGTTTTACTCTTTGCACCACTGTTTAGATGTCTTTGGGATCTGAACCACATGCAGTGTACTAAGGTTCACTTTCTTAACACTAAGTCTTGAGATTAGTACTCCTAGAAAGCACATTTGAGTTCACTTTCCTAGCATTGACGGATCTAAAATCAACTACTCAATGGTACACTACTCCTCGCATTCAAAACATTGGGAGTCGATTCCATATCATGTTTGGCCTTAGGCATTAAGCATGGAATCAAGGTTAACTCTCTCACCTAATGTCTTTGGGCATATAGTGATCAAGCATTCTAAGATTTCTTGAGATCGTTTGGCATATGAGCATGCATGTCGATTGCATTATCATGAGGTTTCTACAGCTTATCCTCTTCAACAATCTCACGCGAGCATTCTAAGCAATCCTTAAGGGATGAGAAATATGTTTGAATGGCAAGTTTGTTGTTCCTTAGATGAGGGGACATATGTCGCGGATAAAGCATATTTATTCTTGGGCCGAACCTTAGATACAACATTCTCCTCATTGATCATTGGCATTTTCCTTTTACGACTCTTGATTCTCGATTTCCTTTTGCAATGAAGTTATTTGTTCGTTGTTTTTATTCACAGTGACTTTAATTGATTCAAACAACTCATTGAAATGACGTTTAACCTTTTCATTTTCTTCTAGAAAACTTTCGTTTTCCTTTTGTAAAGCATTTACTAGGTTTTGAAGATGAAGCGTTTGAGAATTCGAGAATCTAAAGAAGGAGGCATTTGGGAGCCTGTCATATTGTTCGTTTGGCCCTTTAATTGAGAGATTTGGGCTTTCAACTTTCTCGATCGTGTTGCTGAGCTTGAATCTGTTCATCACGTTTGTTAATTGAAAAGCGCATCAAACTCGGAGCATCCGAAGATGTCTTGATATTTGAAGTTTTGACATTTTCTTTGAGATGTTGATATTTTAGTTGTAAATTAAAATACTCGACTTCTAGTTTAGAAAAATGTTTAACCAACGTGTGTGATCATCGGATCAATTTTCTCGTTTAGTTTAGAATTAGTTTTTCAAGCTCAATGACACGATCATGGGAGACTTTCGGGGCGCAGATAATTCATGAAATTTGGAAGCATTAATAGAGCAATTTGAGCGTTGAAAAACACATCTTGAGCAACACATTCGATAATAAGATTCTCATTTAATGTATGTGTTCTTTCTCTCAATCTCATTATATTTTAGTGCCGCTCATAATCACTAACTTCAATGACCATTGCATCAAATTCCTTTTCCATACCCTTAATATCGCCTTCTACCCCTTTTTAAGACTCTCAAAGTGATCTTTTAGAAGTTTAAAGAAAGGCATGACCTCGAGTTAAATAACATTCTTTCATTTGTTCAAAACCTCTTTCTCCTTGATTATACCGATGGGAGTGATCCTTTTCTTGCAAGTTTTCTCAAAATCAACAAATAGTTGGAATATAACGTATTGGCTAATTAATGTCTTGCTTTTAGTGGCAATTGTTCTAGGTACAAGATGCATAGGTGTATTAGGAGGATACACAGTTGCTCTAGGCATTTTCAGAAGGGAGGTTTGTTTCTACAATATTTTCGACTTCTGCTTATCTAAATCCATTTTCGGAAGACTTGTTAGAAGTCAACAAAGTCTGAGGCTTAAACTTGTTCAAGGAAATCCAGTTTTCCTTCTTGTAATCATGAGGAGAGAGATTATGTTTTCTCTTTGCATTTGGGATCATTTTGCTTCTTATTCATCTTTTCCCTAGTGATTTCATTTAATATCTTATCTTCTCGATTACTCAGCGCAACTAGGTTTACGCCTGGCTTAAGGACTTCATTACCATCATAAATTACCTTATGAGCATTTCTAGCCTTTTAATTACCTCTGGATTTGGTTCCTCTACAGGGGCAGCTATGCTTATCGCTTAGAACTACATGCTTAGTGATCATGTGAAGCGATCACGAATGGTGTTTCCTTGTAAGTGCTGACTTGTTTTCAAGTTTGTTTTCAAAGTTTTGATTAGAAAATCTCTCAAGAGTTTTGATTCCTTTGCATTAAATTCTTGCTTAAGCATTTTCACATTTTCTTGAAGTTCTTGTTTTGCTTATTTGTTTTAGAAAGTTTTTCTTGCAAGGAATTTAATTCTTGTTTCAATACTTCTCTCTAAACTTACTTTTCTAATTCTTGTACTCACTTGGACATCCATTTCCTTCTCACAGTGGTCAACTCAAATTTTGCCCGTTGTTCATAAATAGCAACACGTTCCTTATAGGCATTTAGTTCGAAATTATGGAATCATCGGGGCACATGCGTGTATTCATCAAAGACATAGTCATTGTTGTTGCAGAAGATGCATCACTTGGTACAACTTCACTTTCACTTTGTTTCACGTATTGATCGTATGGGACAATATTGATATTACCCATTTTCAATATTTGATTCAATAGTTTGAGTTGTTTGTACTTTGTCATGCATCTGTTGCACATCGACATCATCGTATAGTTTAATACCTACGAGATGAGTTTGTCCTTGGATGTGCCCGACTTGGTGAAGAAGAGATCTTGGGAGAAACCATTGGAGAGATGCTAGCCATAAAGATTGTGTGTGCGATGGGTCCATCATCTACATCAGTCGTAAGCATCACGGTCGGCGACTTGAAAGGCGTTCGATGATTGTGACCTATCTCTGAATAGGTGCTTATCCGCATCCGCATCATAGGTCTTGGCATTACCCTCGGCAAGGAACAATGATTCCTCTTCATCCAACGCAACACCATTGTCACGAGCTTGTGCGGTGACATCTTATCTCACAAGTAATCGGCGTGCATGGGCGCTTTGGAGATGTACGGTTCCTTGCAATGTGTCCCTCACCACCACGTTATAGCATTTGATCGGCTTAGCTTGACCTTGGTTACCATTCCTTCCTCGATTACGATTGCCCACATAGCCTCTACCGGCTCCACCCTTCCACGATCATCTGTCTTTCTGAGCCCGGTTGCACCGATCCTTCCATCTTTAACGGTAGCTTGATTGTGTGGGTTAGATCTTTGTTCTAAGGTTGTTGTTGGTTTGTGGGAAGAATTCATGTTTTGGCTAATCGGAAGAGCTAGTTGATTAATGAAGCTTCCCACGTGTGCATCGGCATCGACTTGTTTGTACATAGGATCGGGAATGAGTTTGTGGTTACCATTACCCGGTATGACTTGTGAAGCTTTGGTTTTGATTCCGATGTTTGAGTAGAAGGCGGTTGAATCATTAGGCGAGCTTGTCTCTCACGGTTAGTTTTGAGGCGATTGAGAATCAATTTTTCAAACATAGCATGTCTCTCATTACGAAGGAGGAAGGCATAGAGTTGCTCATAGTTTGTGTTCTTGATCCTTTAGTAAGCTTCACACGGTAACAAACTTGTGCCATTCGGGTTCATGTTGTTCACAAATTTTGAGTTCAAGCAATGTTAGGCATAGTCATTACGATGTTCCTCATGTCATTAACTAACTTATGAAATCTCACATAGTACTCATAGACATTCTCATCGGTTTCATCTTGAAGTGCTCAAATTCGTCATAGAGTTGTGATTCTTTGTCTTCCATGGTTAGTTACGAACACGAGAGAAGCATCTTAACATTATCCCAAACGACCTTTGCATCGATGTTATGATTGATCGACTTGTAGATGTCTTTAGGAAGACCTTGAAGGACAATGTTTGAAGCCACGATATACGCATCGAATCTCTTTTTCTCCTTATCATCAAGCTCATCATACATCTTAGATTACATCCATTCCGTAAACAGAGTACCATCTTCATTAGTATCAAGTATGTCTCTAGTCGTCTCAACCCGATATGGTCCTTCATCAATGGATTTGAGAATGTTGACACCATTTTCCTTTCAAGGCAATACAATCGATTCGTTGAGCCCAAGAATCGTAGTCGATTCTGGCCCGGCATGGGAGGGCGAGTATCCGAGCCACCGCTTGTACATCCTCGGCAGCGATGGAGATGACGATGGGGCGTTGGTAGACATGTTAGCAGTTATACGGGATTTTATAACTCAATGATTAAGCAGGAAATAGATTCTTTCACGGGTTTTACTAAATCAAGAAAGCCGTAAGCAATCACTCAAGTCGCTAGATGATAAAGCTCTAAGTCGCTAGAAACAAATCCACTAAGTCGCTACCAATTAATTAGCTAGGCAGCCAGTCGCTAGAATCCCAAGTCGCTAACAGAAAAACAAGTCGCTAAGTAGTAACTCGCTACGGACCAAGTCATTAACCAAATTTTGGCGACAATTAGCTACTCAGTCGCTAGAAACACAAGTCGCTAAAGGCAACTCACTCTTGACCAAGTCGCTACCATGGTCGCTACCGTAGTGGAGATTCCACTACTTGTACTTTAACTCGCTAGATCTAACTCGCTAGATTTAACACAGTAACTTCGCTACAATTTTGTGAAGCAAGTCGCTACAAAGAAAACTTATCCGTGAACTAACTCGCTACCATGAAAACCATATAAACATCACTTTTCAATCCAAAACAACCCAACCAAGATGATTCAAGCTACCAAATGAAAACCTAAACACTTTTGATGATTCTAAACATAAAAGTACCAACAAAATTCAAACTTTAACACAAGAGATCAACGAATGATGCAAAACCACTAAACTTTTCAAACTCAAAACCACCTAAAACCACTATAAATCCAAAGATGTGCAAGATATGATCTAACCATGGCGCTACGATACCAATTGTAAGATATAACTTTTCACATACACATCAAACCATAACACAAAGTAGCATATAGATGGAATTCTAGAGAAAGTTAGAGGTTTAGGGAACTTAGTGAGAGAAAGTGAAAGATATTATTATGAGCTCAACTCTACCTTGGAAGGTAGAGTATTTATGACTTACATAACTCGCCACACTTTGGGGCATGGATCGAGGCATCTGATGGGTAAAGACCCGTCAAGTCCTCACGGTGTTACTTAACTAAATTACTACTTAACTTAAAAGAACTACGACTATGAGCTTTCTAACGATTACATATACTTGAGGTGACCGACTCTTTAATCAAAGGAATTTCTAATTCCTAACAATTATCCGTTATTGCTTAATATCGTTCCTTTTCACTTTTAGGTCTCGTGAAGGCAAAATCTTGGAATGGCACTTATTTGAATGAAAGGCGCGAATATATGAAGAAAATGGCCAAAGTCGAATCAGACACTCACGATTATTTGAATGTAGAAAGCGGCGGCGTCGGGTTCTATGTACGGCGCGTCGGAGAATTATTGTGGGTCGAACTCAAAACTCGTGTTTTCAAGAGGCAGGCGTCTAGTTGTGAAAGAGTAGGCCGTCGCTACTCGGGCCAGCTAGATGCGATCCAGACGACGTCGAGTCAAGGGCGGCGTCGCGGACATAAGGTAGCGCCGTCGCAAGGTTAACGTGGCCAAGACGAAACCCTAATGGCGGCGACACGGCGTCACTAAACATAAGGTGAAGCCGTCAATTGTAATCTTATATAGAATCCGAATTTTTCGGTCTTTGTGTGGAGTCTTTGGGTAAAACCTAAAACCGAACCTAAGGTGTCTTGTCTACGATTTTAGGGTTTTAACCCTATCTTACACCAAGATAAGTCTTCTTCATTAATTCAATTATGTCTTTGATTATTTGTGTATGCTTGCATGTTCTCCATGTCAAGCTAATTTATTTGTGTGTTTGCTTAGGAAGTATGAAACTTAATTATTGAATATTGATTGGTTGTTTCTTATCTTAGTTGATTAATGATCTAGTAATGCGATAGGTCATTCGTTGTACTTAATGCTTGATTCATCTTTGTGAACCTTAGAGTATGATTACGGTGATTGTAGGCTAAAACATCAGAAGAGTGCCTTAGAGTAGAGTCTATAATCTCTATGTGGATTTGTAGACAAGACCCTTTGGTAAGTTCAAAGAGTTAGGGAGAAGCGATACCCTACAACTTTAGAAACACAACCAACTAGGAATAAGACGTGACACTCAACCATCGATAGGAGATAATTAAGGAGTAATACAAACTAAGTAAACACATCTTTAAACTATCATACGAGCACACATTAATTAGACATAGACTCCCGCAACCTTAGTTTAGATAATTAGATAATAGTAGAGTAATCGGTGAAATACCAACCCCCAAATCCAATACCCGAGATTAGTACTTTTCCATTTTCATAAAATATAAAAAGATAAAAAATAATCTTCCTCAACCTTAACCTTAGCGTAGTAACTCCACTAGCATTCCTATTCCCCTGAGAGCGATATCAATACGTGGCACCTAATTACTACACTACAACGATTAGGTTCCTTTGCCTAGGGTGTTATAAAACTTGCTCGAAGAAAAGAAAGTTTCCTTGACCCCGAGCAGCGTGTGGCGTTATCGGCATGCATCACACGTCCGAACTAATCTCTTAGCGTCTCGAAAATAGTAGGCCAATAGAATCCGGCATCGAAAACCTTCGTGCGTGATATTCACCGTGATGTCCTCGGATGGTCGCGCATGACATTCTTTGAACTCGATCAATCTCTACCGCCACGCGTCGAATGATTTGATCGGGCATATCTTGAATAGGAAGGCTCGTCCCGAAGTAATGTTTTAGCGTAGTGAAGAATTTCTTTTATCTTGCTTGGTCATGTAATTTAACAAAACCCTCTGGATAAGTAGTTAGCATAATCCGCATACCAAGGCTTAATTTCCTTAATGGCCATTAGCCGTTCCTCGGGAAAAGAGTCGCGAATCTCGTAGTGATCAATTTCTCAAGATCGGGGTTTTCAAAGCGTGATAGATGATCGGTGGCGATTTTCACCCTTTTTATCTCGAATTTCAATGTCGGTTCTTGAAGTAATAAGATCTACCTAATGAGTCGGGGCTTAGCATCTTGTTTTGAAAACAAGTAGCGTAAAGGCAGAGTGATCGGTGAAGACAGCAGGTTTAGAGAGAACGAGATATTGCCTGAACTTATCGAAGGCAAAAACTACAGCTAAAAGTTCTTTCTCGGTGGTCGTGTAATTCTCTTGCGCTACATTCATGGTTTTGCTAGCATAGTAGATTGGTTGAAAATGCTTCTCTTTCCTTTGGCCGAGCACAACGCCTACAGCATAATCACTAGCATCACACATGATTTCGAATGGCTGAGACCAATCAGGGGTGACCATTATAGGCGCCTGAGTGAGATCTGTCTTTAGTCGGTTGAATGCTTCCTTGCATTCTCCAGAAAAATCAAAAGGGGCATCCTTAACAAGAAGTCATGTCATTGGTGGGCAATTTTGAGAAGTCTTTAATAAACCTTCGATAAAACACCGCATGGCCTAGAAAGTCGCGAATGGCTTTAACGGTGGTAGGATAGGGAGTTTGGAAATTGCTTGATTTTGCTCTATCGACCTCAATTCCATTTCGAGAGACTTTATGCCTAAGACAATTCCTTCTTTTACCATGAAATGACATTTTCCCAATTTAAGACCAAATTAGTTTCCTCGCACCGGTTTAACATCTTCTTAAGGTTGGAAAGACAAAGGTCGAAGGAATTTCCAAATCTAGAAATCATCCATGAAAACTTCCATCTTGTTAATTAATTCATGGAATATGGCCATCATACATCGTTGAAAGGTAGCGGGTGCGTTACATAACCCAAGGGCATTCGTTTAGCAAGCGTCCGTAGGGCATGTAAATGTAGTTTTTCACGATCTTGAGGCAATGGGAATTTGAAAATATCACGAAAAGCCATCAAGGAAGCAGTAGTATTCATGCCGGCTAATCTTTCGAGCATTTGGTCAATGAATGGCGAGGAAATGATCTTTCGGGTGGCATCATTCAACTTTTGTAGTCAATCTGAACCGCCAACCAATAACTGTTCTTTGCGGCACCAACTCACCCTTTTCATTCTTCACAACCGTCATTCCTCCCTTTTTAGAACCACTTGGGTGGGTGACCCATGGGCTATTTGATATGGGGTAGATGAGACATCGTCGAGAAGCTTGATGACCTCCTTTTCACTACCTCCTTGATATTAGGGTTAACCCGTCTTTGCAGTTGAGCGGTTGGTTTGTAATCTTCTTCCATGAGGATTTTGTGAGTCTGAATGTAGAATCAATTCCCTTAATGTCGGCAACACTCCACGCGATCACTCCTTTGTACTCTTTTAAAACTTCCAAGAGCTTCTCTTTCTGACTAGAGGTTAGTGAAGAGCTAATGATGACAGGGAGTTGGTCCTCTCCTTGAAGGAAGGCGTATTCGAGGTGACTCGGGATATCTTTTAGTTCTAAGGTAGGAGTTCTTTGATTGATGGTTTTAGCTTGTTCTCTCGGCTTTTGAAGCTCAATAGGTTCAATTTCTTCCTACGTGGATAAAGGAAGCAGCTCCAACCATCTCAATTTCTTCGTCGTTGTATATTGTGTTGTTATCATTATTCATGAATTCGTTTAATAGATACTCGTCAATGTAGCCATCTATGTCATCAACAAATTCATCAACTTCCTCAACAAAATATACTGGGTGATCTCAGGAGGAGGAATGGCTCATAGACTCCTTGATGTCGAAGGTTAAGCTCTCGGACCCCACTCGTAAAGTGAGTTTACCATCATGAACATCAATGATGGCACGAGCTGTGGCCAAGAAAGGTCTTCAAGGATTATTGGGACGAGTTATCTTCCTCCATTTCTAAAATCACAAAATCAAGCTGAAACTTGAATTCTCCTACCCACAAGAACATTCTCACAAACTCCAATGGGATATTTGATTGATGGATCACCTAATTGGATACTCATTCGGTTGGTTTCGATACGAATATCCGAGTTTAAGAAAGCAGGAGTGAGGCATCAGTTAATGCTTGCCCAAGATCCGCCAAGCGTTTTTCATGAAAGTGCCCTATAGAGCAAGGAATGGTGAAACTGCTCGGATCTTCTTTTCTTCTTGGGCTTTTTACGGATGATAATGAACATTCTTCTCCTAATGATATCAACCCTTCAAGTTTCTTCCGATTAGATATTAACCTCTTGAAGTATTTGCTATGTTTAGGGATGTGATAGAATACATCGAGGTGGTATGTTGACGGTTGTTTGTTTCAAATAAGACAATATTCTTTCATTGTCTTCTTGACCTTTTGATTCTTTAGGCGAGAGGATAGGGAATCCGTGCGAGAGTTGGTCGTTGGGCGGTCTTTGGTGTTTACGGGAGGGACCGTGAGGGGTTGAAAGGGTTCGAGAATTGCCTCATTTCCTAACTCGGGTCCCTTGTGGTGGGGTTCCGTCGGGATGCGGGGATCCTTGGTAGTAGTTCTTGATCGAGTAGTGATGGCGCAAGTTGGATCGTGAAGGGTGGGCGGATCCGCTTATTCTTCGTGGAGGTTGGCGAATTGACTTTCTAATTCACTTTTGCTCTTGGATAAACTCCTCAAGACCTTTTAAGAGTGTGGTCCTTCCATGGTAAACGCGCCTGAGTTCATCTTCAAGGCATCACGGATGGTGTATTCGGATCCTTCCTTCCTTGATTCTCCATTTCCGATTGCCCCATGGATCACATTCATTGTTTTGATAGAGCGTGAGGTGAAGGGTCATCATAAATATCATATTTGGAAAGGAAGACGCTCTCTGGCGTGTGTCATCACACTCATCACACTCGTGTGGTCCTCCACAAATGTCGCATATGAGGTATGGGTTAAATAGCCTTTTTGGTTCGGTGATTTGGTGAGGTATGCAAGCTTCTTCATGCTTTCTTAATCCGATAGTCGAAGGATAACTCTTCATTCGAGAAGCGTAGATACTTAGCGCATTCTTGGCTCATTCAATGGTTGTCTTGGTATTGAATGTATTCCTCAATGCGGTTCCACCCTTCTTCTGCGATGAGGTTTGCAATTCTTGACGGTTGAGAAATCAATCCCTTTTTATCCTTCGGAGACATTGTCGTAAAGATTTGAACAAGCAACCAAAGGTTGATACCGTAGTCGGGGCTTGTTGAATAAGATCTTTATAACGACTCCGTGGGTTAGTGATAGATTCTCCATCCGTTTGATGGAAGTGCGATTTTGCTCCCAATTGATGCGATTCTTCCGGGGAAGAACTTCTTGAACTTAGTTGTGAGTTGTTCCCATGTGAAAATAGACCTTGGATGGAGCTTATCGAGCCACTCCTTGGCTTGCCCTTGAAGAAAATAGGAAAAACCGAGTCTAGATGTCTCCTTGGATGCCCGTCGGCATAGATAGCATCAACAATTTTAAAAGCTGTTTGATGTGGTGGATTGGGTTTTCGCTATGGGATCCATGGAATTGACATGCATTTTGGATCACCCAAATTTGAGGCATCGATACCTCATTGACTCGCTCTAAAGGATAGACAATGGCATTGGTGAATCCAGATGCAGAGGGAAGAGTATTCCAGGGATTTTGCTTGGGAGGATTAATGGGTCCATTGACCGGAGTGGCGGGAATTTCCTCGCCATTTTGGCTCGGATCGTCAATGATGATGGTTTCGAGGATTGTGGGGAATGAGGGGACTCTTCATCAGATGTGACTTCATCAAAGTTGATGGAAGTGCCATGAGGTTCCGACTCATGGAGAGCTTTTCTTCGCCTATTGAGCTCTCTTTCGGGTTCTGCAAAAGGTTCAAGAAGAGTTTTGGTGGAACTGCGGGTTCTAAGTTATCTAAGGGGGTTGGTAGGGGGAAGTGGCGGTTGGTTATCACCTTCCATGATGAAAAGTGATGGGATTACGAACAAAGGTCACGAAGAGGGGATAGACTACGAGAAAGCTAAAAATAAGAAAAAGTTTACTTGATAGGAATCAAACAAAGAAACCTAAGCGGGTGGACTACTAACTAGCTATTCTATTCCCGTAAGCGGCGCCAAAAACTTGATAACGCTACACGCGTCGTTCGGGGTCAAAGGAACTTCCTTTTAAATCGAGCAAGTTTTCAACACCCCAAGCGATGAACCTAATCGTTGTAGTGTAGTAGGGTAAGCCACGGGTATTGATATCGTTCTCTAGGGAATAGGAATGCTGGTGAGAAGTTACTACGCTAAGGTTGAGGTTGAGGAAAATTATTTTTTATCTTTTTATGTTTTTAGGAAATTGAAAGTCTGAATCTCGGGTATTGGATTTGGGGGTTGGTATCGCTACCGATTACTCTACTTATCTAATTATCTAATCTAAGGTGTATGTAGTCTATGTCTAATTATTGTGTGCTCATATGATAGTTTAAAGATGTGTTTACTTAGGTTTTACTACTCCTTAATTATCTCCTATTGGTGGTTGAATTGTCACGTCCTTATTCCTAGTTGCGTTGTGTGTCTAAGGTTGTAGGTGTCGTTTCTCCCCAACTCTTTGAACTTACCAAAGGGTCTCGTCTACAAAACCCACTAGGGATGATAAACTCTTACTCTAAGGCACTCTTTGGATGGTTTAGCTTACAACTACTCAAGGAGTCATATTCTAAGGTTCACAAAGATATAATCAAGCATTAAGTACACAACGAATGACCTATCGCATTACTAGATCATTAATCAACTAAGATAAGAGAATCAACTAAGATAAGAGACAACTAATCAATATTCAATAATTAAGTTTCATATTCCCTAAGCAAACACACAAGTAAATACTTTGGCTATTTCTTACCTCAAGTTTCAATACTAAGGTTTTAATAGTTTTTCCTCAACACTCCCCACTCTGTTTTGGCACCTCTTTTTGAGAAATTACTACCAAAAAATCTAAATCTCAACATGACATCTATAATAACAACGCAAAGAATCTTGTGAACCATAACCAGGTTGTCAAAATTTTGTACCAATGATAGGAGGTTCATAACTGATAAGTGAATGGCGCTTAATATTTATTTATCAAAAATGACGATGCAATTAACATGGTCTCTCAAACTGATAATTGTAGCTACATTTATCATATAGAGCGAGTATAAGGAATTACCAGTAGCCCGAAGGAGGACATCATCTCCACCTGGATGGTCGTCCAGATACGATGACACATCATACACACGTAAGTAGCAACGCAAAAAGCAAAGATTTCGGTTTGAAATTAATGAATATGTGAGGTGTCCGTGTTGGGCGCATTATATGTTCGACAATTCCCAACATTTAGGACATTTGATTCTTTGTTTTTACAAAGGAAGACCCTTTCTGGAGGGTAAATGAATATTATGGAACCCGTAAAAATAAGATAAAATTATGTGAAATGGATCAAGGAAATGGTAATACAGTCAACCATGTAAACATTATAATCTGAATCCATATAGCAACCAATTCAATGACCAAAGATCACTTATATCATTGCCTATCTTGTTAATTTCAAAAAAGCAAGGCTAAACAATCTTTTGTATTTAGGCATACTGAAATTGATTCTAATTCTTCCAAATAATCAATTTCAGAAGGTATTTTGATTGCTTATTAAAACAGCCAATGCGCTTATTTTAGAGATAAGCAGTTTCATGTTGGCCTATAGTCCACAAATGACCTCAAACACCATCGCATACACTAATAGATAAGGCATGTTTGTTTAAGCTTATTTCTGGGCTAGTTAGGTCACTTGATTTCGGCTTATATTGCACAATATTTCCTTATAGGATCAATTGTCTACTCCCCCATATTATTGAACACTTGATATGCACTTGAACAGTTGAACTACAAACTTCTGAGCACTTTACCCCTTTGAATTCGTCTCAACACTCATTGAGCACTACACCGCTATGAACTCTAGTAGAAGCATCAGCACACGGTACAACTTATCCTTAATCCTGAAACACTATTCCGAAAAAAATCTAAATAAATCAAAAAAGCAAAAAAAATCTTTCAGCATCGACGCAATCCTCAAGCAATAACCACAGGAAAGTACCTAAATGCAGGTAATCCGTAATCCTGAAACAACTTATACTAAATTCTGAAACAATAACATTAACCAAAACCATCATGACAACCTACCTAAATAATCACATCCAAGTAATAACCTATATAATCAAAAGAATCCAACTATAATAATCCTAGTCCCAAAACAACTTATAGTTAATCCTCAAACAACAACCTTAACGAAAATCATATATCATCAAAATAATCCAAGTCTAAAGATCCTTAATCCCAAAAAAACTTATGATTAATCCTAAAACAACAACGTTAACAAAAACCAACACGCGTACCAAAAAAATCGCAAACAATTATCACAAAAGCTTAAAAATAAAAAACGCATATCCAAATTCATTACTATTACATACACCAAACTAATTATGACTGAAATATCCATTGATTACCTTCACATATCAATCAAAGAGACACAATCGTATGCAAGAGAGAGAGACAAACGAACCAGCAGACCGAAAAATCTTTGAAAGAGAGAGAGAAACCCGCAGACTAATAAACAACATCAAATACCAACAAACCGCAACAAATTTGAAACGGATAGGAAAGGCGAAAAGATATGAGACAACATGGATACAGATGTCAGGCATGCAACTGATCTAAACATGAATCATCTCCAAGCAGGAGGTGGAGACCACTCTTCATTCTATTTTAGGGGAACCAGAAAACGGGCCAACACACAAAACGCGGGCCAAGACGCAAACCAGGCCAAAATGCTGCAAGCCCAATAAAAGGGAATATTCCCTTGGAATCGTTGTGTTTTAGTATATAGATACAACAATGATAATAGCCCGCTGCGTTGCAGCGGGTATTGTATCTTTTTTTTTCTAACTTTATGTTCGTTGCAGCAGGTTTTTCCGGAACTGTGTCAATGTGACAGGGATATGGTTTTAGCGCCCATTTTTTATCGATTATTTGGGATAGTCGAGGTTTTGCTTGGTGTATTAAAGTTAAAAAATCAGGTTGGCTTGCATTTTAGGAAGGCATAAATCATTCTCGAGACCAACCTTGTTTTGGGATCGAGTTAATCTGATTTACTCCATATATGTCTGTACACATCAATAAGCATATAAAGGAATAACACTAACTGAACAGAAACTATATTTCTCCCACATACAAAATTGTCATAATAGCCTATCTAGTATATGGGCATTTATACCTAGCAGCATACAAATTACGCATTCTAAAATATATCTTGTTTTGAGTGACCTTTCCACTTTAACCTTTCTAAATAACAATTTACTTCCTAATAAAATAGCTACACATCAATAAGCATATAAAGGGATAATTTGTTCCTGGTCCATGAGAAATGTTCTTAAGTTGCTTAAAATACGATAGTACGTCATTTTTTTGTGCGCTTTCGTGAACTAATTTCACCTCCAGCCACTTGTCCGACTCCTCTTGCACTTGGAGCTGCACCTCCAGCCACTTCACCAAGTCCTCCTTTTACTTGGACATGGGTTTCAGCGTATCTTTAATATAAACAAAAAAAGTCAAAAGGTCACAAAATAGCACATGATATCAAATGTTAAAAATAAGTTGCAGACAACAGATGCGGAACATTTATAAAGCCATAGGTTATGATACCAGTGTGTACTTCTATGGTGTCCTCGTGTACGAAGTTCATTCCAGGTCATACAGCATCTCCAAGTGAGACATTGGGTTGGACCAAAAGAAATAAAGTTACATTACAGGTCATACTACAATCACACGCCATCATAAAGCATGCCTAACCATATAAACATGGTTGAGTGGGTAGTGCTTTTCATTTCACACCACTCGCAGCAGTATATTGGTAATCTTTCAAACATGTAAAGCTAAAATTCATGTTAAAAAGAATGAAATATACATAAGTTAGTTGAAAATACCTGAATAAGGTAGACCTGATGCGGTTTTACTATTTCATCCATTACATTCCGTATTAAACTGCATGATACGCGAACAAATTATCAAGCTACGCATGAAACACCTAGTACTCGTGTAGGATTGGGGTGTAGGATTGGGTCGCATACAAATTACAAATATATACCGTAACAAACCTTTATCGTTGGCCAGTGCCACATCTTGCCTTAACCATTCTACTTGTTGAGCATATCTTATAGCTCTTAATCCAGTAGCTGACAGAGCCTACATCAATTCATGGAAGGAAAAGTAATGCTCCTAATTTAGAATAATAAACAAACAGTGTTCACGCGTTGCAAACAGATTGGAAACCTGGAGCTTACGTTTGGCTCTCTTCGGGCTAAGCTAAACGCCAAGATCTAGTAGAATTAGATAGATGTGTCGTAGTCCTAATATCCAAAAACAAAGTTCATCAAATGCAGGAAAGTAGTTAAATGGGTTCCAATAACACATATATACAAACATCTATTTTCAGTTCATTAATAAGTAATGTGTACCGTGTTACATATTACTTCATTTTTATCTCCGTTAGTTAAGGGTCAAGATTGTTTCTCATTCTTTTCAATCTCAAAGTCTTCTCAATCGATCCAGATTCTATTGCATAATTTCTTAAAATAACATACGCATATTAAAATGGTTGCCAAAGTTATGTGAATAACACATTGAGGGTGCGTTTGGTATCCCATTATGGGAATAAATCTATAACTTTGGAAGTGATTAATGTTGTTTGGTTGGTTATGGGGCCCACCACAATGGAATGATGATACTCATGATATGTGGGTTTCCTCATAGGAGTATGATTTGGTGGGTATGTGGATATCCATGAAAAGTGATATCTACATACCCATTTTCATTCCACTTTATTCTCAAACGTATACCTATAGTGATTCCATCAAGCATACCGAACGCACCCTTAAATATTTAATACATCGATTTGATTTTTTTCAAGGCTAGTTAGGAACTTAGAAACATTTATAAAAGGAATTGTCAAAAGTGCTAATTAAAGAATGAGGTTGTACACGGATCGTTACGTAAGAGCTCGCTATTTCTGAAAAAAATAAAATAATAATAATTAAAAAATGATTAAAAGTGTGATTTATTTAGTGTTTTGCTAATAGCTACCTTAAGCGTTGTTGTTAAGAGTTTTACTTTTATTACATATGAGTAAATGAATTATTTTTATTGGATGATATTTTTGATTAAAGTGAATGAAATTCTTAAAAATTTGGATAAACAACAAACATTTGATTTTCATTGGGAGAATTTGTTTTTTTACAATTAACTGTAGTAAAAATGATCTTATTAACCATAACGTTAAGAGTTGTCGTTGGCAAAACCCATTTATTTATTATATATTAAATAGATATTAGATGGGTTTTGTCAACGTTCTTATTTTAAATGTCTCAACCACGTGTCAAAATAAGAGACCAAGTATACCCTAGCAAATCACTGTAGCGCTACAGTGTCAAGCACATACACCCAAACAGTGAAACACACAGTATTAACGGTTGTTACTTACTTAATTTTCGTAAAGTAATGACCGTTATCTTTAACATTTAAAAATAAGTAATCCATACGTAGTTGGTACTTCATCTCACAGGTGCGTTGCAATGTTAGTCCTTGCAAATTTTACGTAATTAGTCCTTCATATTATATGTTTGTTGCATAGTCAGTCCTTGATCATTAACTTCACAGCGAAATGCTAACGTTGGGTCAAAATTCACATAAATTTTTAACCCGACCACTAGGGATGGCAAAAAGTATATGCATGTCTTCAGTTTTATCTTAGTTTCTTAGTTTGTAGTGTCTGGATATATTTTGTTTAACAGAATATTCTATAACTCATACTATTAGTGAAATGTCCATATCTTGATATAAGTCGACCCTCTATATGGTTTCCATTATAACAGTTATCATGACTCTTTGTAATCATGCTTGTATTGGGCGGTTGAAAACCAAGTTTCAAAGTGTCCATCAAAATCAGATCATCCTATTTAGGGTGGGGTTGATCTTTCGAAATTGACCAAAGATGCCAAGATGATCAAAGGTTTAGTAAAGCTAGAACCCTAGTGTGAGCGTGTGGTTTATATTGAATTTTGTTTAGAAGATAAGTTTTATTGCATTAACTTAGGACTATGAATGTCAATTCCTTCTAATGAGAACTTTTTATAAATACAATACAAATTTATTAGAAAACTTAAAAACCCTAATGAACCTTATCGTGTTTATACATTTATGCAGACCATCTAACATAATGTCCTTTAGCACGCCATCTTTCTTAGTCTAAAGTATCTGTACTTCAACTTTTTGTAAAGTATCCATATTTCAACTTTTTGTAAACTATCTGAATTCTCTTTTTGTAAAGTATCTGTATTCCAACTTTTTTTTTATTTGTATTTGTCTCAAAAAAAGAGAAAGAAAGATTTTTTCGATGCTAAAATTTAGACTTTATTCATTTCAGGGGAAAAGATGATTCCATCAACAATAATGTATCAAGTATTGTTACTTTGTTGGTATGTTTGGAATTATTAGTCGTTTGAGCTTAGTTATTGTGTTTTGAGCTTAGGCCACTTCTACAATTATCTTTTTGTAATTGTATGATATACTTTGTCGTTAATTATTCTCTTTAACATGATATCACAACCAAAGATTCTCACCTCTTAAAAACCCTAACAAAAACTCGACCTTTAATTCCTAACATATAGGGAAACCACGGTTGACAACCCTAACAAGATAACTTGACTTTTGATACATTCGTCTACTCCTCCTAACATCAACAAATCTCCATCGTGACTTGCCCTAATATTACACCCACTTTATCTCTTTCTTGTAAGTTACTAACCGTTCATGATCTCCGTAATCTTCTTCTTGTTAATTTAGATATGTATATATTTACTAATCATTAAATTCTCATTACGTTTTCTTGTTTATTTAAGGTTGAGGATGTTTTATAAGAGGGAATTATGATTCTTGTCCACAAATATAACTTAACATGTAAAGATATTAATGAATTATAAATTCTTATTTTACATTTAAAGCAAACTTCATACCCAGGAAAATAACATTATAAATTTTTAGAGTGAATTACATAAATCGTCCTTGTGGTTTGCCGGATTTTACGGGTTTTGTCCTTGTGCTTTTTTTTAAGCGGGTCATATCCTTATGGTTTTGACCCATTGCAGGTTTGGTCCCTTAACTATCATTTCTGTTAGTTTGACTGTTAATCCATGGTCAAGCAAAGTGAAATGACCAAACGATCCTCACTTTTTATTTTCTTGAGTTTTATATTAAAATAACAATTTAACTTATTATCTGTTTATATTTACCAAAAATTATAATTTTAAATTTTAAATTCCAAAAATTTCAAAACATCAAATGTTTACAAATCAAACTTTAGTCTATATGTTTGCCCCTGTTATATAGCAACACCAGAAAACATTAGAACACCAAAAATTCCAAAGACGTATACTCTAACTAAATTGAAAATTTCCAAAAAATCACAAATGAAAACCACAAATCACAAAAAAGAACCCCAGATCAATAAACAAAAACACACGTGAAAAATCAAATTCTAGATCCAAACAAAAATATCAAAACCCATATTACAGATTTGAACCCAAAATCACTTAAAAAAATTTCATTTACACACTCACACAATCAAGGGGTGGTGGTGGTTTCTGCGAATGATGGTGGTAGTTGCGGAGACGGGGTTGGCGTAAGCCTTCCTACTTTCACATTCATTTTTGGTGGTGGTGTGACGGGTGTATGTGCGCAATGATGGTTAATAGGTTTAGATGTGACGGGCTTTTGGGTGAATCCGGTTGTTGGAGGTGTAGGGTGACGGGTTTCGTGGTGGTGATGGTGGTGTAGGAGTTGAGCCGGTCGTTATGGGTGTTAGAGATTGTTGTGTGTGGTGGTATATTAAAGAGAGGAAGAATGAAGAAGATAAAAAAAAAAAAGAAATGGGAGTGAAGTGTCTGGTTGGTAAGTGGGGGAAGTTTTGTTTATATATTTTAATTTTAAAGATAAAATTTAAATGAAATGACATAACTAACCTTCCATGTGATAGTCAAATTGTTGAGTTAACGGTCAAATTAACGGAGTTTGTGGTCAAAGGACTAAACCCGTAACAAGTCAAAACCACAAGGACATGACCCGCTTAAAAAAACAGCACAGGGACAAAACCCGTAAAATCTGACAAACCACAAGGACAATTTATGTAATTCACTCAAATTTTTATGTTATCCGGAATGTTTTTTGTGGTGAGTTTCGTTAAAAAGATGATTCACACGTTGATGATGTGCTCACCAGCCATGTAATCTATGTTAGAAACTGAGATAGTTAACATATATTTGCATGCGATAAGAAAACAAAAACATTCTTAGGCGAGTATATATACGATTAAAAATATCATTATGAAGTTGTCAGAAACTGAGATCATCAGTCAACATAAATTTTCTTGCGATTTAAAAACAAAGGCACAAAGATTAGAAGGCTAAAGAACGATGAGCACCCTTCTTGTGGGAGTATATATTGGCTCTGAATTAGGGTTTCATATCCGTATTATAATAGAATGTAACATAATTTAGATAAATAAAAAATATCTATCATTTTTAAAACCTTCTACAATGTTCATCTTACATTTGAAAACACGATTCTAATGAAACGAATTTAGTTTTTGTACTTTTTCAACACAAAAGTTATAGAAACCACGCCCAGTGTTTTTTAAGTTTTTTTCTTCGCAATTTCGACACACATAGTTTTTAAAAGTTTTAATAAAAACTCTAAGGGGGTGTTTGGTTGGGGTAATTTGGAGTATATTCGGGGCATTTGCATTTCAATTTCCTTCAAATATCCTGTTTGGCAACTCAAATAAGGACATTTGAAGTAATTTACAATTCCACGAATTGCCAAAATGGAGATAATAATGCCTCCAAAAAGTGAAGAATTTTAATTTACTTGAAAAAAAAATTTATAAACTTTTTTTCTTATTGTTTTTGTATAAAATTTTAAATAGAATATTTATGAAAAAAAATTTATAAACTTTTTTTTAAAATTTTTTATAAACTTTTTTTATAAACTATTTTAATAAATTTTTTATAAATCTTTTATAAAAAAAATTTATAAATTTTTTATAAATTTCTTATAAATTTTTTATAAACTTTTTTATAAACTTTTTATAAAAAAAATTTATAAACTTTTTTTAAACTTTTTATAAAAAAAAATTATAAACTTTTTATAAACTTTTTTTATAAATTTTTTATAAACCTTTTTTATAAACTTTTAAATAGAATATTTATGAAATTTATATTAAAAAGATAAAAATTATATTTATAAATTTATGTCAACCAAACATGCGAAGGTATTTTAAATTCCGGAATTTTAAATTTTCAAGAATTTAAATTTTCTAGATTTTAAGATTATGGAATTTCAAATTACCATAACCAAACGCCCCCTAATACTGACCTAATATTTTCCAGGCTTGAGTTCTCAATTGGCTAATGAGAATGCTCAATTGCAAAAATAAAACCAAAAACCTTGTAGGAAATCTAAAATTAGTTAAAAAAAAAAAAAAAAAAAAAAAAAAAAAGACTTTAATAACACAAGTGCATATTATTATTCCTTTTGTATCTTATACTAATGATTCTTTTTAAACTTACGTACTTGCAAATTATTTTTTCTATATTTTGGGAACACGTAAATTTTGAAAGGTGATTTGAAGTATGTGGATGAAATAAGCCCACTGGATGCAAGGATTTCTGATAACATCAAATTAGCCTGATCTTTAATATATCAAATTCCCGTGTTTATGGCCTCATTTGCATTAATATGGTACATAATTCTTTCATATTCATTCATATTTGCATTTCAGGATAAATGAGACGTTGGAGCGGAAAAGAAGTGATAAAAGGCCAAGTATGTGTTCTAAAGATTGATTTACGAGGGCCTTTGGATTTTATAGAAGATTACGCCGTAACTAGCTAATAAGGTTACTGGCGTAAATATGAACTTTAAAGGATACTGGCGTAACTAATTCTTATGGTTACTGTAATTAATTTTATGAAGGTTACGGTGATAACGTTGCAATTTAGTTACTGTAGTAGAGATAATTTCGAATGGATAATCATGTGTGGATGAAGGGTTACGGCGTAACTCGGATAATTTATTCTGTAGTAATTTATTACTTGGTGCAAAGTTTTGAAGTCCAGGGACTAAAGGCGGTCAAAATAATAACATGTCACTTCACAAGGACCGAAGGTAAAAATAACTAGAGCGATCGGGGACTAAAGGTGACAACGTATATGAAGTTTATTTACTTCAAGGACTTGTTATAAAAATATGAAGTACGATGAGGGACTAAAAGCGTCAACAAGAGTATATAAGTTTCAATATAAATGGATGAGTTGAAAAGTACGAAGTTGAGATTTCTGTAAGTAGTTACGGGCGTAACTTAGTTCTGACGTAACTATTTATTTTAGTTACGACGTAACTATTCGAGATCCGAACTCTTTACTTGAGTCTTTAATTACGGCGTAATTTGCATAAGGTTCGCCAGTAACTATGTCATGACCTATAAATATAGCCCTAAATCTTCATTTTTAAGCATCTCTCTCACCCTCTCCTAGGGGTCGATTAGGCACCACTCGGGGCATTTTCTAGCGATCAAGCCGGTTTGAAGGAAGAATTCACTCAATCATCATCATTATTAGCTCTACATCAAGTAATTTGTATCAAACATTATGTTCAATTCAATATATGATTTATTCATTTTTGTTGGTATGATTTATTATATGTTTGGCTAAGCACCCTGGTGCTGGCCTAGTTATGATTCCTTAATTGTTTTGTTTACGTTTACCTTTACTTCCGTACAATTATTTCTAAGTGTATGCATGCATAGTTCATTGGTAGTCACCCTTGGTTTGGTAGTTTTGAATGGCGGTAGAGGCCGATTGCCGAGGAGATATGACCAACTGACCCTAGGTGAGCCGACTGAGACGGGAAGAGTAAGATATGACCAACAGACGACCTTTTCTACTTGTGCGATTTGACCAACTGATCACCTATCGTTTGGATGAACTTAAGAACTGAGGGTGAGTGTCTAAGTTCCTAACGGCCGGTCACTCACTTTTATAAATCTAGCATGTAGCGGTACATAATGACTCGGCTTAGGGAACCGGGAACAACAGAACTTATGATGGTGCTTTGATTTCTCCTGTGGTGGCATCTTTCTTTGATAGGTTAGGTGAATTGACCAAATGATGTCCTCTCAACTTTGACCCCACAAGTAATTGGAAGTAAGTAGATGTAGACATTACTAGCTAGGAGGAATAACTAGGTTAACACCACTCTCCTTCATTGATCCCATCTCTTGCCTTTATCTACTTTCTTGTCTTATTAGTTAATTTATTATTTCAATCTTAAAAGCAATTAATATCGTGACATAGACTTAAGTTAATTTCCAATCCACGTAGCTCTTGGGACGACCTCGGTTTTACCGAATACTACACTACACACGACCGGGTACACTGCCCATTAGTGCATTACAACAAATATGTCATTTCTATACGCTTTTTTCTTCGCACTTTATAAAGTGTGAACTTTTTTTTAAAGATATTCACACTTAATAGTGTGAATAATTGTTTCAGAATCCTCACACCTAAAACGTGTGAAGAATTTCAATCTCACACTTAAAAGTGTGAATAATTATTTCAAAATCAAAATCATCACACTTAAAAGTGTGAAGAATTATTTCAAAATAAAAATCATCACAATTAAAAGTGTGAAGAATTGTTTTAAAATCCTCACACTTAAAAGTGTGAAAATATTCATAAAGCATCACACATAAAAGTGTGAAAATATTTGCTACACCCAATTGGTTCACACGCATACTAGTGTGAACTTTTTTATTCTTCACACTTTAAAATGTAGCAACATGCTCTAATAAGTGTGAAAATGATGCTATTTTGTTGTAGTGAGGCTATCTGAGACACTCACGATTACAAATCTGACATAACACCTTCTCTGACAGAGATATACCACACTTTAATGCAACGTTACTTAGACACCATATTATACATAAACTATTGCACAATGAAGATAACACGTCCTAGCTCAAAACAACCAACTCACTCCGCCTACGTAACGAGCGACCCTCGGCTGATTCCCTATACATCTGCAGTGATCGGTATCAACCCACTTGCGATATCCAAGCCTTCCGTGGAACTCCCCTCCAAGATTCCGGTATTAACAGATACTCTAACAACAAACAACATAAATACTCATAAGGTACCAATCACTAATCTTACAATCACATAATTCCAAATAATGTGTCATTTGTGAATCTATCGTTAGCTCTTTTGTGTCGATAAGCGATTTTCTAGGCGTCTCGATTTACATCTTCAGTAACCTAGGAAAAGCTCCGATGTCAAACAAGCAAAGAAGACAAACCACAATATTTGAATCAATAAAATAAATAAGTCCACTCACTTTTCATTGTAGATTCAACCATTATTAACTTATACAAAAGAAACTTTGGTCATGAAATCCGTAAATAGTTAGCATTAAGCAAGGTTGTAAATATCGCTCGGCGGTACCGTGGCGGTTGACTCACGCCAAGCGCCATATCGGTCTTGGCGGCGATATGGCGGCGCCATGGCGGAGACCATAAATTATAAAGGAATTTTTTTAAAAATAAATAGATATTAGCAATATTAATGTTTTTGTTATTTTTAATTATATATCTTCTATTATATAACTATAAATTTGTTGATTTGTTCCCCAAATTAAAACAAAATCAAGAAAATTGAAGTTGACCGGCATGAATAAGAAAAAAAAAACCCTAGACCTGAAGTTGACTGGCGTTGACCGGCGCGAATCTGAAAAAAAAACCCTAGATCTGAAGTTGACCGCCGTTGACCGTCGTTGACCACCGTTGACCGGCACTCCGCCATGGCCGATTTTGGCCGATTTTGACCGCCATGCTCCGATTTTGACCGATATTGACCGATTTTGACCAAAAACGATAAGTTAGTCCGATTTGGGAAATATCGTGGCGGTGGACCACCGCCAACCGCCATGGCGCCGCCATATCGGCCGCCATGGCCGATTTTTACAACACTGCCATTAAGGTACATTTAGTTCTATGACAGCGCAAACTTATATTGATATGGTGTTTGGATTGCTTAGTAAAAGCTGTTTAATGCTTATTCAAACGGCTTTTCACTCCCAGTGATCGGATAAGCGATTTTCATAAACAATCCCAAACACCCTCAAAATTGTTTGCTGATGTATCAAAATACATTAAGCATACTCGGATTGGGGTACATTAACATCTTTTGTAACATCATAAAAGCAACGAATCAACACATTTAAAAACCGTTACAAAAGTAGAAACTTGCATCTCTTATACCATTAAACTCACCCGAAACAAATCTCCTTTCTTATCCTTAAATCTATATTTGTTCATCGATAACACAAACTTTCTCCAACACATAATCACATATATCTAATAACAAAGAACCTCTAATCGCCAAATTTTCATAACTACCAATAACCACATTATAAACTTTGAATAAAATCTAACTTTTTTAAAGGGATTGTAATCTGCTATCATCTAAATCATGCTAAAATCAATACTTTTAGCATAAATATTGACCAATATTTTGATCACGGGATTAGAGCAAAACAACTTCAAACACGTGCAATCCACACATTTTTCAAACCAATTCCAAACCTAACAATCTACACACACGAGACCAAGTTAATAAACATCCAAAGACTACCACCGACATAACTCTCTTTGAACTCGAAGCCAACAAAACCCATTGTCAATTACACTAACTATCGAAGCTCCTCATCAATCTCCATTAATATGACATGCCCATCCTTCTCCTCAATCCCATCTTGTATCCCAAAGAACAACCGCGGTGAGTGCTTGAAGCGCATCGCGCTCAATCGTTGGATGTTCACAAGACACCCCAAACCATCGAGTCCTTCTCATTAAACGGCCTCAAAAGTGCGTCTCCCTTATAGTATCCTCTCGCTTCGATTTTCCGGCATAACTGCCTACACTCTTCCTCCATGCGAAACAGAAACCCACGATCTTCGCTGATCTCACTGCAGGGGCGGAGCCAGGAATTTGAGTTAAGGGGGGCCGTAATTATTTATCATATAACGGTAACATACAATTAATAGATCGTTAAAAATTTGATTATTCACCAAAAAGGCTGAGTTGTATTTGATTATGCATCGAATTCTAGTTATGTTCCAATAACAATGACACATTGTGCATTTATGTCTTCCTTTTAATTTCAAAAAATAAACCGTTTAACTTAGGCGCTATTTAAAAAAATTCTCTCAAGTCCAAACCAAAAATAGCATAACTTAGGCGCTATTTAAAAAAATTCTCTCAAGTCCAAACTAAAAATTGGATAGTACTTTAGAAAATTACATATGATTTTTTGAGTCATTTAAGCATACGTGTTGTTTTCTCTTCAACAAAATATTTTGAACAACCTATTTAAAATTGGAGTTAACTTCATCAAGTTTTAAATGTTAAAGGGGTAGACTGAAACTTTACAACTAAATAGGTTTAAAAAAGTTTATCTTGGCCCACAATAAAAAGTTAAAAACATATGAGTCGTCTTCTCCATCAAAAAAGAAACACAAAGCTCTGTTTTCCAAAGCTTTAAAAAATAAGATCATTAGCTTATGAAGTGTTTGTTCTCGAATCTCCATCACAAACACAGCCTAATATGATGCCTCTCATTCGTTTGATTCTTTGGTTCGTCACCTAGTTTAGCCAAGGCCAGGGTCAACCATGTTGGCAGGGGCTGGATTAAAGACTTTGTGAAAAATGGCTTGGAAATCAGGAAACAAGGTGGACTAGTTTGGCGGTTGGGGGTGGCCGAGCACCCGCTAGCCACCCTACTGGCTCCGCCTCTGTCTCACTGTTAAACATAAATTTAAAGGATGTCTCCGGATCATCCGACCCACTCGCCCATTTTATTTCTTCAATGTTAGGAGTCGCCGCCATGGTTAGGTTTAGTAGGTAGAAACAAATATTAATCAACGATTGAGCGAGAAAAAGTGCAAATACTAATACTGCAATAATATAAATACTCAAATCTAAACCATACCAATAAAAAAATCTAATAAAAGAATGAAGAATGATTGCAAAACATAAGCAAGTAGTAAGCTGAAACAAAGAGTTCATCTTCTCATAAAAAATACTTTTCACTTCCAAGTCAGCTTTCTCTCTTCAGCGACCTTCAGGATATTAGGTGCCCCAGTAAGGGCGACCAAGTTCATTTTTTTTTCTTTTTTTTAAAAAAAAATAAAAGAAAAAAAACACTTTTTTAACACAAAATAAATTTTCATTAATAATTAAAACGTTACATAATAATTCAAAAAAATTTGAAACATTACGAAACTTATTAAAACATTACAACACTTATTAAAAATTTAGGTTGTGGCGTGCCTAGATCGCGTCTTTGATTTTCTGCATTGTTTCTTGTTATACTGCGGGCAAAGATGGGTCGATTGGCGTGCAATAGAATATGAGATCTTTATCATATTTCTTTTGTCTATCAAATTCAAGTTTTTGTTCTTCTAGTGCCAATTTTTTGTCTTCCCTTTCTGATCTCTTTTACTCTATCTCCAACTCCTTTTGTCGTTGTTCTAGCTCTTTCTTCTTCAAATCATAGTATCCATCTGCCAGCTCCTTCTTCTGTCTGAATGCCTTGGACTTGATGACTTTCCATTTCTCGGCAACACCTTCCATTTAGGTAGCTTTAGAAAACTCCGAATATTTCTTTTTATTCTTCTTTGCGGTATCACGACCAATTGGTCTATTAGACACAGACGCAGGCACATCCGAGTCGGATGAAGTCCTTGTTTTTTTGCAACCCTCATCTTGGATTAAAAAATCCGGCATCTCATTATCCTTCCAAACAGAATGGTCCCTCAAAATCTTCCAACAATGCTCCAAAACAAACGGATGATTACACACTACTTGGTATTCATCACACGCTCGTGTATAAACAGTGAGGTCATTCTCACCACTTCCGTAATTCTTGTGAGCATTGTTGTAAATGGCACAAAATTGACCAACTCTAGGACGAATCCTATTTTTCCACTTTGTAATGATAGAGTTGTACGTTCTTTCTGCACCAACCTCCTTCTCAAAGTAAGCAATGACTTTCTGCCAAAATCCTTTAGCATTTTGGTTGTTTCCCGTTAGACTATTCTCGGATACATCACACCAAGCGTTGCACAAGGCAATCTCTTCTTCTTTTGTCCAAAGCGACGAATCATTCTTGGTTTCTTTCTCGACAACCTTCTTCTTCGCCTTTGTAGCTCGTTTCTTCGGTTTCACCGGTGACGTCTCTTCTCGACATTCTTCTTCTTCTTTTCGTCATCAATGTTAACCGAATCGTGATACGATCCATGAGACGAACTGGTACCCGAACCGTGATACTCTTGAGCCGGATAACCCAAACCGGTTCCAACAAAAAATTCAGGATTGTTGTATAATTGTTCTTTGAAATCAAAACCCTCAAGATTGATACGGTTAACCGGAGAATATTGTTGATAATTTGAATATGAAGACGTTGATGAATCCATTGTTGGAGGGTACATAGATTCGGGTGACCCATACATAGATTGGTTGCTTCGACGGGAGTGGCTTTGTTGTTGTTGTTGTTGTTGTTGTTGGATGTTTTGATACGGTGGAACAAATGGACGATTCATAAAATATGGATTGTTAGTTTGTTGTTGTGGAGCTTGTTGGGATTGATATTCGACGGGGGGTTAGAAATTGATCCTTGGTGAGACCGTTAACCGGAAATTGGATCCGGTGTTAAAATATCGCGGGCGTTTTGTGCCAAACGGGATTTTCGGCCTTTTGTTGTGGTGTTTTCTTAGACATTTTGATCTGAGATAATTATGAGATTTTTGATAGAGAGATTGTGAGATTTGTGAGTTTAGTGTAAAATATGTTGTGTATTTAAAGTGTTTTTTTTTTTTTTTTTTTTTTTAATATCAAACGGTCAAAATTTAATTTTCAAACGGTTAATTTTTTTTTTATTATTATTTTTGTGTTTGGATATGCAACGGCTAGAAACAAAAGTTGGATGTTTGTGGTTTGTGGTGTCGATCGAGCAGACAACCAATATAGCTTCTTTTTTTTTGGCGATCGACTTTCACCACAACAGGACGATCGATTGGAATCGATCGCCCATTCACCCTCGATCGATTGTGGATCGACTCTACTGCGTCCAGCCTAATACCATAAACCAAATCAATATATAAAAACACGACAAAAAAAAAACCCTTAGAGCATATACAATAATAACGCGAGTTATCCTTTAACACCGGCCACGTCAGCTTTAACATTTCACCTTAACATCCTCAAAAAACACCCACATCAATAACATTCCCAAGTTAAACTTTAACACTCAAACAATTTACAAAAATAACCCCTCATTTAGGGGCATAAATGAAAAAAAAATAAAAAAAAAGCAAATAACGCCCGTTACGGGCATAACTTGGGCCAAATAACGTCGTTATACTCCCTCCCTCCCATCGGTTAACGCCTACTAACGCCCCACATTTTGCACCTTAACGTCGTTGCAGTGTTACCATTAGCTTTGCTCCGACAGATATTTGCGGTCGCTATTTCCGACAGATTTCTGGCTGATACCAATTACCGACCATGGATTCTGCGACACACAATTTCTGTTATAAATCCGTCAGAAAACACTTATACCGACGGATTTCCGACGGAAACGTCTGTCGCTAAAGGTCTAATATGTAGTAGTGGTAAAATACAAGTGAATTAAAATTGAATTCCAATCACTTGATGCGCGAGGACCATGAGATACGACAAGGCCAGGCTAGACCTATGTTATTAATTGACGATTGTTTAAACCTAGTAGTTGCAAATTGCAACCCAACATGAGTTCCGCATTCTTTTATAAAAGCATGCGACATGGCACCATTTAATTACCTCGCGACATCATCCAAAGTGGCACTGCTTATAAAATCGCATTTAATTACTCGCTGGCAAACAACACTGAAACCAAAACCCCGCCATCAAGAATGACCCAAAATCCCATCTTATAAGTGGTTTTGACCCGCGATAATGTTTTCCTCTTGCATCCAAGGGTATTGTGGTATAAATTAAGGAACAAAAATGAGAAGCAAAAACTACATGTCACCTCTCTCAATTGTTATTTTGGAGTCTTATGTTACTACATTTTACATAGGATGATAATGTCATGTCCCCAATTGTCTATCCAACTTATCTCTTCTTACCTTTGTCATCTTCTTTAAATCTTTTGGTCTTTTTTTTTCTTTCCATTTCCATATCATCAAACTTACTAGAGCGGTTTTCGTACAACTAAAGGTTCCATTATATGGTGGTTACGATTTATCATGTCAAGTCGATTTCTATACACATTTTAAGAGCACATGTGCACACAACTTTTACTCAATCTTCATTGAACTTGTGAGAACATGAGAAAAACCTTGACCTGCAAAAAAGATAAAAATATAAGCTCGAACATGGGGTGTCGACAATGCATGGAGGAGTAACTGTTGAGATTCATGTGAATTTAAATTGAAAATTAAAGTCGATAAAACCTATTGCATTTATAATAATTTTATACTCAGGCGAAGAATTAAAGCAAATATATAAAAGAAATATATAAATATACGTAGATATATATATATATTATGCATAGTCCATAGTGTGACTAGAAAGAGTACAACTTGTGGGGTGCAGCCATGTAGTTCCCTTTTGGGGGACAGGTACCTATGAAATGTGCTTTTGGCTAGATACGTGTCGTCATATATAGTTTTTACTTTCGCCTTAGGTTGTTGCTCCACATGTGAAGAGAGTGGGTTATGTACCGGTTCTTTAGGTAAGGTTTATTGGTTGCTATGTAAAGGGTATAAATAGCCTTCGCTTCTTTCAATAAAGAGCATGAATAACAGTACTTTCTTCTCATTCATCACATTTCATATATTTGCTTCACTTTCAGCAAGTTTTTCTTTCACATCAGTAGTGAGTAGCGAGTCTGATTTCCTTCAACGTCAAAGTTAATATAAGGTTTTCTCTATCAAACACTACATTTCATACACTCTAAGACACATTTAACTACTTTTGGTACTCCATTGCTTGTTTACACTACTTTTGGTACTCCCCATTGCTTGTTCTTGAGCGATTTTTTCTTTTTTCTTTTTTTTTTTATAGTGTGTGGTTTGTGCATGGTTTGCAGATGAGTACCGTAGCGGGTAATTCCGACTTTGATGTGGATCAGTTGAACAAGAAGATTCAACATTTTCTGAATTTGTGCAAGAAGAAGGTTGCCAAAGAAAAGAGGTACTCTAAATCCTTGGAACAAATGTCAGAGTTTTTGTCTCAGAAACTGAGGGAAGCTGAAGAAAAGAACCGCGTGAATATGGATAGGTTAAAACTACTACACGATGACAACAAGAAGCTGGTAATTCTTAGAATCAATTCTTAAAGTAGGATGGTTGTTGAAAGTATAGCTAATTGTAGGATGGTTTTCTTTTTGTGTTCTAAATATAGGATGATATTTTTTTTACATTCTAAATATATGATTTTATTATATTTTAATCTTCAAATCATAACAAAACAAACACACTACTCGAATTGGGCTGAGAAAAAGTATATATAAGAGTATAACGTTAACATGTAAAATATGGGCTGAGAATGATATTAAAGGAATTAAGCTGCATAAAGGCATAAGCGCAATCCACATATTCTTAGATAAAAAATTATAGGGCTGTGAAACATTTTTTTTTTTTTTTTTTTTTTTTTTAAAGGCAGAGGTTAAGGCATACTTCTCATTGGTGCACATTAATCCCATTTATTCATTTTTTATATCTCAAATAAAAATGCACTTGGATCATTCTGCACCAATACGTTTTAGATGAGGTCCGTGAAAACTTTTAGAAAAAAAGTCATCACTATGGTCCATTGAAAGCATTGCATAAAAAAGTCATCACAATAGTGGTATTCAGTGTAGGTTTATCATCTTTAATTAACCCATTCTCATATCGAATATCACCACCCTAAAATAAACTTACCACAAATGGACTTTCTAGTGCCATATTCAATATTTACACCGAATTCTAAGTGCATAACATATAACAATTTGATGAATTGATATGGGAAATAGTTACAGATAAGAACATACATACCTATTTGGAACTTGAAAGCAAGCATTAAGTGAAAATTTCTAAGTCCAACTACTTGCTAGTGAGAAGTTATAATAAGTTTGGTAGGAAGAATTCATTGTTGTGTAGTTTATAACAATAAAAATGAACAAAATCCTACTTTTATAATAAATAAAGCAAATCATCACATATTTAGAACACAAAAATAATTTCATCCTACTTTTAGCTAACTTTTTTAAAACCATCCTAGTCTTAGAAAATTTTCTAGTTCTTATAAACTTGCCTATGAACAGAACAAGGAAGACGCCAATTTTGTAAAATTTGTCTATGATCTGGCCACAAATTTCATAATATGAATGGGAAAACTAATGTGCATGGATTAGCATTGTTTCATTAGTATTGCTCTAAATTTAGGAAGTTGAAGGTACATGATTACGTTTTCTCTAAATCAGTGACGAAGCCAGGATTTAACATGTGGGTGGGCCAAAAATCAAATAGTTAAACTGAACAAATCTGTTGGATTAAATAACATGACAATCATAAATTTAAACACAATAAAGATCAAAGTACATGCCGAAGCGAAGAAACATATAATTGCAATTAATTAACTGAAAAATAAAACCTATGCGTACCTTTTGTAATTCCAAGCTAGCACAAATCGGATCAAGATTTAAAACCCTAATTAGGGTTTATGTGGTTTAATGAATTGACCCTTACCTTTTTTCCGATTCAAACCAAGATACAAACAATAGTGTGTTTATATCACGTTCTTGTATGCACGTACTAACACCGAATTAAAGTAAATGCTAGTTTAAGAAAACACAAAACTTTTTGTTTGATAAACAAAAAATCCGATCACCCCTTAAGGGTTGTATGATCGGTCGACTACCACAAAGAAAAAGGGAGGAAATTTTTTTAGGGTTTAGTGTATGTACATGAGATTCAAAACAATGAACCCCTAGATTTGTTTATATAGTATAGGAAACTTAGAGCTCAAGTTTGATTAGGATTAGGACTTCTAATCCCTTATTCGACCGGCCATATATCTCTTGGGGATTCCGGAAGCTTCTTGACATCTAATTTCATCTATAGTCCCTCTATAACGGTCGTTAGTCAATTTCCTTTAATTACTTTAACGTCCGTTAGTCGTTGTTATGTTTTTAATGATTAAACATAACTTCTTCTTTTTCTTTTTTTTAGTTATTGAAACTTTAATTCTTCTTACGTAAAGTGTGCAATCCCGTGATCTCCAGTTCGATTCTAGACATACGCATACTAAATATCGTCCATAAAACTAACACAATCTTCCATAAAGATTTCTATATACTACTTATCAAAGAATTGTCTAATTTCATGTTTTGGTCTTGTGTTTTATATTAGATGGATGATTGTGAACAGTTCTTCATAGACAATCTTAAGGTTATCCAAAATTCGGGGTTTGGTCTGCTGGAGGAAGCACGTACAACTGTGCTCCAAGTTTATTCTCAGATGAGGTAATGGCACATGACTTACCTTTTATTAATAACAGTCGTGTATTGTATTATTGTTGTTCCCATACCAAAGGGCACGTGTGTCCAATAAATAATAAAAGCCCATAAGCCCGTTGGGTTTGACCCATCTAGTTGCTAGGTTTTGTTTAGAAATGTGAATCATATATTTTCAGTATTCCTCTTATTTCTACACTTATGAATAAAGTGCTGATTAATGTTGATTTCTACATACAGGGATGAGAAGCTTGAAAAGATGGAGGATTTTGATCAAGAGCGGGAAGAACTCCAAAAAACTTATGAAGAGAAGATGTTAGAGATGACAAATAGGCACTTGAGGGAAGAAACTGATATGAAGGCGCGGTTTACTACTGAGTTCAATCAGTTGATGGCCAAGTACACCCCTAAAGTGTGAAGTAGGAGAGGTGATAGTTGATCTATTGCACATTATCTAATTGCTATTAGACTTGATTAGAGACCTATGTTCTATCTTTACTTTTATGGTATGGGGTTGATATATCATTGGTATGATTAATGACCGGAGGTTGTAGACTCAAGCTATGCATCGCTCCCAGGATTTTAAATGATGCACTTTGTTATGTTGCATGATTTGCTGGTTAATTTGCTTGGTTTTCATTTTGCTATGTTGCTTTAATTACTGACAGTAATTAGAAGTTGTGAATGTCATGGCTATTTTACAAAACGTGTTAAACAATTATGCATGCCTTGTTTCTATTATTGCCTGAACCTTGTAAATTTCTACTTAAGGCATATTATTTTCTTATGTGTTTATGACTGTGAATCAAGGTTGCAAAAAGCAGTAGACACTAGCCGGGTGGTCGACCACCACCTTGCTAAAAGCTTCACGTAACATTCATAAAATATGTTCTTATGCTTAAAAGTAAGAGAGTATGGGTGCGACTCAATAACAAATGTCATTGCTAAGTTAATATGATGATACTCGGTTAAGCTATATGGATAAACCAATTTAGTAAATGTTTCTTGTGCATATATCCAAACCTATCAAAAGTACACCATACATTTTATTTCTGGTGAAAAACCTACCAATAAACTGAACTCATAAATGCCCTTGACCAAATGAGCTCAGTTACATTAGATGTGATACTATGGGTGGCAACACGTTATGTGTTATCTCTAACAGGTGACAGGTCCTAATAAATAAATAAGTTACTACCGATATAATCATTTTTGTGACTGTAATTTCTAATTTGTGTATGACACTGTTTATTTTTACAATAACAATCTTATGTGGAGAATAGTTTTATGGGTCTACCAAAAATTGTATGTTTTGACCCGTTACCCAATACCTCCTGACTTTCATTCTTAACTGCCAATGCTGCTATAACAAGCCAATCCGGTGTAAGCAATATTCAGGTGGTAGAACGAGCACTCTTCTTATAGAACAACGAGCACATACAACATCTTATAATGTCTAACCGCCAAGTAATCATGCCTATAGTCTTCTCATCTTTACAACACAATTCCAAGAACCATTGGAACCGTACGGTGCTCAACCTAACACAAAATGTTTTAAAGATGTTTCATGAAGCTGATGAACAATTGGTGATTTCGTGTCAAGGGAATGTTGAGGAGGATAAATCAGCCACCACTTGGTGGCTGAGAGGCGAAATCAACATGGGACAGCCCTGAAAAGGTCGCCAATGACAGTTGGAAACCAGTAGTTGGAAATAATTCGGTTTTAGAGAATACTTCCACTGCCGCTTGTGTTGTCTCTTGTTAGAGAAGTACCGGTTACAAAATGTTAAGGGATGCTAAAGCTCTGATGTTTGGTAGTTTTTGTAGTTTTTGAGAGTTCATATGCTCTCATTTCAATGACGGTGTTATGTATATCAATGGTGTTGTGTCAATTCTTCTGGTTATTTTGTAACCTTAATTGTGATCCATATATGAGTTAAATCTGCATATGGGTATGGGGCATCACAATTCACTTGCAATCAATGTGCACTCTCAGAATGTGATTATTGTAACTTCCAATAATCTATAAAACTGAATGGTGCAACTTCATGTGGCAATGTTCGACTTAACAGCTTCCAATGCTCTTTAAAACACAACATGGTTTTTTTTGTTTTCAGGTGGTGGTTGTAATCTGAGTCTCAGACAATTTCATGTTATTCATTGATCTCTTTGGATGTCAAAGAGACAGCAGTCGGTTATCATTACTGATCATGAATGATACACATGTCAACTGTACAGGAACTCACAGATATTTCAGCTACTAAGGCGCAAAGAGTTTCAAGTGCCCAAACATGGGAAGGTTCTCACTGCTGTAGTCAAGTATAAGCTGAGACTGAAGATCCTTCACATTTAATAAATCGCAGCAATTCTTTTATTAATTTTTTTTAACAGAAAATGGTATTAATTACCCATTCAATTTCTTGTTACCTGATAGTGCAGATTAAGAGCAAGTATTAGACACCTTTGACACGTCCCCTACCACCGTCCCCTGTATTCTCCCCTGCCATTACCTCCCTGATCATATTTTTCGAAGTTAAATAGGCTCATTTTTAAATCATTTTATGCTGCTGCCACACGAGGACCCCTTGGCTCCGGGACCATTTAGAATATAACCATATCAAACCATTTGGATGAATTTGAATAAGTTGAGAAATAATTGTGATTGCATATAAAAAATTGAAATGAATGAAACTGAAGTGGTGATCATAACCCATTCACTTATGAATGGGTAGACTTGGGCTATGTTTATTCTCTTAACAGCTGGAAGAGGTAAAACTGGAAAGTAGCAAAAAAGCTTAAAGCCGCAGCCAGATTGGTCAAAAGTCGCCCACAATTTAGTAACAGTTTATGATATTAGTTAATATTGTAATTAAGATATTGAGTGCAATAAGTGATTTGGGTGAACCCGACCCGCCCTGTTTCAAACTGTGCAACAGTTGCATGATTTGACCCATTACAAAACCCTGCCCATATTGCCATCCCTCCAAAATGACATTTTATTCACTTTGGCAAACAATCAATAGATTATTATATGCCCTTTAGCTATAGGTTGGCCTATTAGATAACTCAAAGAAGAAATACTAACATTAGGAGTTTCTTGTCTCATTGAAATTGTTATTTTGTGCTAATATGCCCATTTGTAACAGGGTTCATGTACCATTTGAAAATACTACACGCCTACTGATATTCAGCAAAATGAGCAAATAGTACAAAACAACAAGTTCACGTACAAGAACAGTAATATTTTGAGCACGCTTAATCATATCCATGCAAAAGTTAATTATATAGTACGAAATTAACAATGCATATTATGATGTGCACAAACCTTCTTTCTAGCCCGATTCTGTACAGTGGCAGATTCGGTTACTGTTAAAAGACAAAGAACGGTATCAGTACAATTAGAGTATTATAGAAAGTGAGCCACTTATAAATAATTGTATTCATGAAACAGGATGCAATTATCTGCTTCATGTTATCATGTTATGAGATAAGGTATACAAAATCCCAGAAAGAAATGACAACATTAGAGGTGACAATTTAGACTCTTTTACTCATGTCTGAATAGATTTGGGTTTTTTATATCTCCAAATGGGTCAGATGGGTTGAATTAGCTAAAATCCTAAAACGGGAACAGGTCATTTAATTGAGCGCCTCCAACAGGTAGAAGACTGCTCAAACTCAGTTTTTCATTTGTACAACCTCCCAAATCATTTTATTTTACAGACTTAAATTAAGCGTTGCTAAATTTTCTTTACGTGAAAAACTGAGCAAAAATGTTCACGGGCCAAGCCAAGACTGCAGTCTCCACCCTTACAATAAATGGCCCATTGATGGCAAAGATATTCCAATACATTACCCACCCCACCGCCTCGTCTATCTTGCCACCGCACCACACACTATTCTAGAACAGGAGCATTGGCCTTGCCACTAAAGCAAAAAGGTTGCCTTTATTGCAGTTTAAGAGTAGACCTAAAGTTTATGCATCTACTTTCCTTTCGGGAGTTTCGTAATTTTAGTATGCTAAAAATGAATATATGACCAAGATAGTAAGTACCTCTTATTCTAGAGTTATAAATGATGTACAATACCTTCTTTTGGTCTTGCTTCCAAGCGAGTTGTTTTATAGGGTTTGTTAGTAAGCGAATCTGGCTTCTCTTTTTCATCACTCTTACTCGCTTTTAGATCAACAGACCGCGATCGACTTGTTTGCAATGAACCAGAACCAACATCCGTTTCAATAACCGTGGGTCGGGAAACTTTGGATGTTGCCTTAGGATCTGCAATTGATTAAGGAATGTTCAAAATCACAATCTATGTCCAAATATGTTGTTATGTTTGTTGTTTGTGCAGGTTTATTATGAGGAACTCATTATGCACATCTTCCATTCTTGAATATGAAGTGTTATAAAGATATGCTGCACATGAAGTTTTGTTGAAAGATGAGGGGGGCTTCTTGTATCTCTCTCGCTATAAAAGAGTAAACCCTGGCTAGGGTTAGACTCACTCATTCATACGCAGATCATCTCCTTCGATCGCTATATCACTCTCCACATAAACATATATGTTATGATCATTGATCACTTCAGATCGCTTTCTTTGATCATTTAATCTTGTTCTTGTCTTGCAACAGTTTGGTTGTTATTGTTCAAACTGTGCCGACTATTGTATCTTTGATTCTTGAATAAAGTGAACTTGTTGCTCTGATTATCTGTTTGATACCATCGCACATGGTATCAGAGCTATAGTCTACTGATTTCTCTCGAATCCCGCTCTCAAGAAATTGTTATATTGGGGGTTATTGTTTCTGATAACTTCGGTGGTTCGTATCTGGGTTCTGGAACATCTGTGGAGTGCAGAAATTAATTTTTCTGGTCCCATCGGTGCTTAATCGAAATAAATTAAGGTTTGTTCGAAACCCTAATTAATTTTTGATTTGGGGGTTTTGTTTGAGGAGTACTGGGATTGTTATTTCTGGTTCTATCGGTGCTCAATCGGTACAAATTAGGGTTTATTCGAAACCCTAACTATTTTCGTACTTTGGGGGTTTTGTTCTTGGAGTGCTCTCTGGTTCTAATTGATCATAATCATCCCTAGACTAAGTGAATCTAGGGTGGTTGTGGTCGGTCTTCACCTCTTCCGCTGCACAAAGCACTGTAAGTATCTCTCCCTATCTTGTTTAAACAACATTCAAGCTGATTGGGTGCAAACGGGTAGGTTAACTCCTTGATCTGCCACCTCTGAGTGGTATGAATACCTGCTCTGGCCTACCCCAGTCCAATGGCTTAGTGCTTGTTTGAACCGTGGGTGTGAGTTGTTTATATTTCCTGTATTTATGTTCTTCTAGTTGACGGAGGCTAGGACTAGTTAGGTTGGAAGTTGATTTGGGATTATTGCTCTTATTGTTTGTGGTTGCTGCTTTTGTCTTTCTGTTTATTTATCTGTGCTGTGGAAACGTAGAGGGGGGTGAATACGTTACCGTTTAAAAACTTTAGATCTTTAGTATCAAATCGCTTATGAAGCTTGTTATAATATGAAAATACTAATTATTGTTTGTGACTAATATAAAGCATGGTAAACCAAGTTGTCACACAATCATGAACATAAACCATATCACAAACAATAGTATAGTGCAAGTATAAAAGTAAAGAGATAAAGAAAGGAAAGTGCAAACCGAACACGAGGATTTATAGTGGTTCGGTCACGGATCTCCTTTCCGCCTACTCCACTCCCGAGTACCCAACTCGAGAGTTACTTCACTAAATCAACAAGCTCCCTTCTTGGCGGAGAAAACCTTACAATCGTCGCTACACTTTTTCGGTACAAAGCTAAATACCGGGTTCTAGTTCGAGGTAGAACCAACCTAACGTCGCTTATACAATATTTCCGACACTAAGCTAGATGTCGAGTTCTTTACAAGGGTACAACCACTCCCAATATGTTTTATGGCCCAACATAATAAACCTTGTGTTTTATGGCACAAACACATAAACCATCTAATCTAGTTTGGTGAAAATGTTGTGAGGATGCAATGATGTTCTACACTAATGATCCATGACACAAATGTCTAATGGATATGAATAACTACTTCTAAATGATCTTCCATTGATAGGAAGCCTTCATGATGAAGATCACAAGTTCCCTAAACTTGTTGTGATAGATCTTCAGCTTGTGGTGAGTGTGGATGGCTAGATCTCCAAGCTTTCCTTGGTTGATCAATGTAGAGTATGCTTACAATAAAGATGAATGTTAGAAGCATTATGATCATGATCATTAGGGTGTTTAATGTATGTTACTACATTGTTAATGATAGATCTAAATGTATGCAAGAAGGTGGAGAAGATGTGTTTTCAAGTGGTGAAGAAATGGGAAAACAATGGGCTTCTATTTATAGCCAAAAGTGGACAGGAGCGTCCACGGACCACGGACCCCTTAAAAGGGTTCCGTCCTTTATACAATTTGGTACCGTGGTACCGACATAAAATCTAAAAATCTTTCTTCAAATCTTTGCAAGATATTACCAAATCTTACTAAGATCACATTTGATTTATTGAGTATCAATCTAACCAAAATATTCAAGTGATCTTCCAAAGATTTCAAAGATGATGCATGACATGATGTAACATGTATTTCCATTTTTAGATTAAAATGTTTATCAAAGTAAACTTGTAAAATGTATTATGTAACTAGTTAATAAAATGTCTAGTTACCTTTTGAAATACTTGTGAATGCAAATGTAAATGAGGTTCTAAATAGAATGGTTAACCTATTAAAATACTTAGTGACTCTAAACGTATTTTAAACATTCTATATGATTTGTTAATGGGTTTGATCATAATGCCACATAACAAACATGTACGAACCTGTGTTGTAACATACGAGGACTTGAGACATCGAGAGGTGTTGAATGTATGTTGAGACAAAGTGTGATTACAAGTAACTTGTACATTTTACGTTATGTATTACAAGTTACATGTTTGTCATCAATCAAAACAAACGAGGCCAGATAGATTAAATATCGTAATATTTGCACTAACAATCTCCCCTTTTGATGATGACAAATATATGTCAACGTAATAGAAAGTAAAATGTAAAGGTTACTTGTATCCTTACTACCTTTACATTACCTTCTCCGTTTACACTCTTCTCCCCTTTGTCGAAACAAAAGGCGTGTCCTGAGTTTAACTTCATTTCTCCCCAAAAGCTTGCATCATCCCTAGTGAAGTTAAATCGCCTACTTCAATCCGTTCCTTGTTAGGTAGCGGATCCATGGATCAAATTAAGAGGCTTAACCTACATCAAGGTTAGTTTTATGCAACAAAATTATGAGAAATCTATGAAAAGAAAAATGCATATCAATATTAGCTTATTTTCTCCACTTTTATCGAAGCACAAATGCTTGTTGAAAAGTGAGAATGATGCTAAATCGTGCATGCTCCCCTTGACGGTCGCTCCCCTTGTTTGAGGCGCTGGGGTATAATAAAAACCTACAAAACAAATATTAGTGCAAAACTATATTCGTCATTGGACGAGTAAGTGATATACAACAAAGTGTATATAAGATGCACTCGATAAATTCTTGACGAAGCTCCCTTGCTCTAGGGCGTCAAGATGAACCTTCAAAATAAATATTAGTATAATAGAAGCTTTGTCTTTAGACAAATATGTCATATACAACCAAGTGTATAGGCGATGCAATATGAGTGCTTAAAGGACATTCCTCCTTGTTCTATGGTGTCAAGAAGCACCTAAAATAAGAAAAATAATTGATCCAAACTTCATCTTTAGATAAGTAAATTATATACAATCAAGTGTATATGATGATGAACCTACAATGAAAAACATTAGTGCAATATATTTCATCTTTTCACAAAGAAAAATAAGATGTATATATGTGATAAATGATATAATCAAAGATCTCATGAAGTGTAGTCTCCTAATTACAATCATAAGAAAAGTGAGAATATAATGTGATAAAAAACTACAAAATAGT
Source organism: Chrysanthemum lavandulifolium (assembly GCA_022545495.1). Classification (NCBI taxonomy): domain Eukaryota; kingdom Viridiplantae; phylum Streptophyta; class Magnoliopsida; order Asterales; family Asteraceae; genus Chrysanthemum; species Chrysanthemum lavandulifolium. The sequence continues at coordinate 52,329,951 of CM040246.1, forward strand.
TCCTAGAAAGAAGATATGAAGTTTCCCACCGGGTGTGCCACTAGTGGTGCTAGTGTTGGTGTCGGTTTACTTGTAGGAATCATGTGGTGATGGTAGATGACTCGAGATTTACAAAAGTAAGTTTTTCACTAATCCATGATGGTGATGATTTAGTGAAAGTGGTGATGGAAGGTGGTGGTGATTAGGTAGGAAGCTATTAAGGAGTTAGAAACTCATATGTATAGCAAATATAAAAATATGGACTCATGCAATCCTTTCGTCATGTCAAGTGACCAAAGCTAAAAAAAAAATATGAATGGACATTGCATTTCAATGATGCATAAGGGTTATGATTTGAATGATTTATTGATGCCAACAACCTATTGTTTTGAGCAAGTTCTCATATGCTTTAACCCAAGAGTAATCAATAATGTGTTCTATCTAAAAGTGACAACATGAAGATAAATTCGTTCATTGATTGACACGAATTATAAAATGACCTATTCTAGGTGACAATGGGAAAGGTAGTATTAGCATGGTTTTGACCGACATGGATGATTATCACTTTGAAAAGAAGTGAAGACAATATGGAAAATACTAATAATAATAATGAGTACCTATATGAGGATGAGAATGACATCATATAAGTGAGAGTTGGATGGACCAACGTGTTGGAAATGGTTTTTTGATTAATATATCGTTTGCACCGACAAGGACATGCATGATAAGCGAGAAAGGATAAGATCCTATGATGGTGTTCTAGATAGTGAAGTTGTAAGGTGCTAGTTTAAGGAAAATCCTATATGTGGAGATGAAGACGTTTTGTAAAACACATGATCGTTTTCACTTGATGAGATATTGGTGCGAAAAGGTTGAACTAGTTGTGGTTTCATGAACCGGCTTTAGCTAAGTGGTGTTTACATATGTGTTGGTATTGTAGAGTCTAAGAGACATAAAATTTGACATAAGACAATTATGTGAATGAATTTCTCTCCCCCTTAATTGGTGGACATCCAACATAATGTGTAATGTATCAAATAAGGAATGACAACAAAGTGTTTAGGAGGTTATTTGGTATTAACGAGAGAGGTGAGCTTAGTGATGTTTTACTAGATGATGGTTAGCATACAATGAACTTCATCCTTAAAGTCACGTACCTCTTCTCGATTAATACGAGATGATCGTATAATGAGGCAAGTGGATTTCTAATAGGAAGTGAAGATGATTGGAGTATTGTTATAACTAAATAATGATGGAGATGATTTTTGGAAAGCGGAAGCAAAAATGAGATTTGGAAAGAGGTCGGTTGAAAGACAAAAATGAAAAGCCAACCCTCTAGAATTTAATTCTATATGCTTTTAAACTATATGCAAGTGTAGGGGTCCCATAAAGCATATTACTAATCTACGTAGCAATAAAAGGGATTATGCAAAATGAGCATATAAAAGTTAGAACCAAGTGAGATAACAAATAATTTGTTATCAACCTACAAAACAAATTTGTTAGTGACAAAATATGTTAACATGATATAAATCAAATGATAACATATGATATAAGCAAAAACAACACATTGCACTTAGTAGACAAGAAATCACCACACAAGATAGCATTAAAACAATCATAATATGCACGAATACGACTTTATTCAAGACATTTCATTATGAGATTGTTTTGTCATTGACTTAGACACTTAAGCATACTTGGATATACAATAATCTATGTGATTAATTTGTAAGATAAAAGGCTTCTAAAAGTTAGTCATACCAAAAGCACTTTGATGATTATATGTGCATACGTAGCAAACAAATAGTGTGACAAGAAGCAAAAGAAACAAGATGAAAGATTCATGCAAGCCATGTTCAAGACATAACAATTTGGAGCATGTATCATTTGGATCGTACTACACATAGATGTAATGAATGCCAACTAATAGCTTTCAAACACAAATATATCATATCAAAATTATCACGTATCAAAATAGCATATTATGAGTTCATAAGTAACATGTTAATCATGCTAAAAATAATTCAAAAGTAAGTATCATGCAAATAAAGTTTAGGTTTAAACGTTTAGTAGCATGAAACAACAATACAAGCATTATAAAAATAAAACCGTACTAAGGTTTACACATTTGACTTGTTATCAAACACTAAGATAATGTCAAATCAACAAGAACATGTAATCAACACATGTAAGTGAAATGCAAGTGGTTTTACTAAGGTTTACATATTTGACTAGTTATCAAACACTAAGATAATGTCAAATCAACTTATCGTATCAAACAAGAACATGTAATCAACACATGTAAGTGTAATGCAATTGGTTTTAAAAGAAAAATCATATATACTACTTGTTTGATTAGTATTCCTAAGGCTAGGAAAACTATCAATGTTTTAACACTTACTTTAGGCAAGTATAGGAAAATGATTTTTCAAGTTGGAGAATGAATATGAGACTATTACTAGCGGTGCTCAATTAAGGCTAAACACGACCATTTTACGGGTGATTCCACATACCCAACTTCTCTCCGTGAAGCAATTCAACCGTTAGGTCAAATTGAGTTTCTAGTGCAATAGATTCTCCAAGAATCATTCTCATGTTAGAAAGATGGAACTCCTACTTTTGCCTATTAAAGTGTATAAAGATGATAGTTTACCAATACTTGGCTTAATGTGACACAACTAATATGCAATATAACTAAGGAGATGAAGATGTCATGTTATACACATGAATTTTAACAATGGTGTGTTTGATAAACAATGTGTTTTAATCTTGTGTTTAGAATCGAAAGTTGTTCAAATTACACACTAATTGTATGATCTAATGGATGACATCTTGTACTTTAAATGTGAATTGATCATCTAAGACTAGAGAATAGAATATGTTAAACTAAGAACGTTCTCAAGAAAGCTCTTTGGAACATTATTTAACAAGAATCTAAGTGAGGTTACCAACTTCAATAGATCTTGTGTATGCTCTAAAATTGTGTAGTTTTAACCTTGGATGTGCACTCGGTTTGAGCAAGGTTAGGTTATGATGTACGCTTGAAAGGAAATAGATACAAATAGTATCTTTCAACAAATGAGATTATCCCATGGGATAAAGTTATCATGCTTATGAAAACAAGTATGACAAGATGAATTGAATATGCTAGTTCACAAAACTTGTAGATGTTTGTTTCAAGATCATTTAGCTAATGAGGTGTGATGAAATCTCTTGTAACACAACTATTTATGTCGCATAAGTGATGCATAGGATATACAATATCCTTTTAACAAAATGAAAGCTTAACGATGAATCTTAGTCATAATGTTCTTCAAAACATCATGTTTTCCTAAATGAAGATATGAAGCCAAAGTGTTTGAATCGGATAGTCCCATCTAAATAAACTTGGTCTCAAGATTATATTCACTAGATGATGACAAGAGGAATTCACTCGAGTTTCTTATGTATACTCCTCAAGAGTCATTGTTGCTTGGGGTGTATGATGTTGGCTTTGAGATTGCATTTTAACATATGTTGTTAAAATGTTGATTTGAAGTTTAACGAAATTTATGCAGAAGTTTAACGACAAAGTATTACTAATACTTTGATTATTTGTGAAGGTAGTACTACTTATACCTAGTGAAATTGACAACAATTACCAAGAGCACCATGCTTATTTGATAGTTGAGGTTCTAGCCATAATGAATTATCTAAGTCCTTATATGTGGGAAAGGATGGTTGAGTTTGTTCAAACGTGCATTTGATTCAAGACAAGTGTTGGACACAAGGGCTTTTTGAGCAATACACTCAACGAATTCAAATGATGGCAAGGATGGTGGATTGGTTGATCTAGGTGGTAGGTCTTAGTGTGTCTAAATAAGGATGTGGTGATGTAGGGTTTGTTGTGCTATGGGAGTACTTAGGTTGATTATTTGTCCACGGATGTTGAACACAAAAGTACGGATACTAATTCTTATGGTTCATTGGTTACTACAACTAGCGGGTGAAGTGCTTGAAGATTTGGTTATGTCTATGAAGCTTAGGGGCTGAGGTATAGGTTCACCTTGAAAGGGCACGTTTGATTTAAAGTATACTCTTGGAAGTTCATGAGCAATACGGTTAATAGTGCCAAAAGATGGAAGAGGATAGTAGGTGTCAAAGAGGATAAGTGGCACCGTGGGTTGTTTGTTTTGGATAAGTGTTTCAACATGTGTTGTTAAAATACTTGGGTGTTGATTTTTCGGATATGACTTTTAATGACTACAATCGTAAGTCGCATATACTTGAATATTTCGGATGAAATACTTAAGTTGTCAATCCTAATTTGTTGAGGTTATAAAGCTTAGATTGAACTCAAGGATAACAAGACTTGATAATATGTATTTAACATATGTGTGAGTTATGACTCGATGTAAATACTTATTGTCTTGAAGGATGACACATTATTTTCATGTTAACCAGGTGAGGCAATACATGTAGATACAAAACAATATCTATAGTCATATGTTAGACTTGTGTATGATATCTTTGCAAATAATGAGTCCAGTTTATTAGTCTCAGAAGTCATCTAAGTCATCCGCAAACGGGTGAGGAGATGTTGGTGGTGTTGCACAAAGTTTGATAGGAACAAGCTTTGGAGACTTTGGTAGTGAAGTTGTTTTGGATGATGGTGGGTGATTTTGGTGGTGGAGTTGGAGTACTCAAGTTTAGAAAGTTCACATCTTGAATGGGTGATGAGATGTTGAGAGGTAATGAGTCTGAGGATGAAGAGCTCAAGTTAATGAAGCAACAAGATCTTATGTTAATCCTAGTGGTTTTCTTAAGTGGCTTATTTGAGGTTAAGGATTTAGTCATTTTGATTTTTCTTTAAGAAATGCTAAGCTTGAGGAAAAGTAACAGTGAAGGTGTGAAAATGATCATCTTGAATGTGTTGATTTATGGAACTAAGGATTCATGGATTTGATGTTAATCCATACAAAGATGGTAGTTTCTAATGAGATGGAAGTGTCTAAAATCATGTCAAACATCCTAAGTTAATCCATTGAGGATGTGTTGAGTGAGGTATGAAAGATATGCATTAACAACTATCCTAGAAACGAAGTTTGGTAAATTAGATTATGGATTTAGTAAAATTCAATAACTTACCCGTAGGATTCACGGCACCATTTCTTTACACACGGAACCCTTAAATTGGTGCCGCCGGTCCGCCTGTGTGGTATGGCGGTACCAAAATACATAACAGACGGTACCAACATTTTGGTGCCGTCGATCCGTGGACACCGTAAAAGTTCACAGACCCATTTTTAGGTGTCGGGAGTTTTCGAAACCCGAAATTTTGCTTAAAACATGTGACATTAATTACTTCTAGTTAGGAAAAGTCGATAACACATATACAAATATAGTGGAGCATAGACTTTGACCAGGGCTAACGATTTTCACATAAAAGTGAAAATGGGTAAAATTTGATAACACACTTGTGCTATCCACCGCATAAACCGGTTAGCATATAACATTGTTTTAAGTCATATTATCATCCTACAAAGTAAAACAAATAAATTACATCATACAACATTGTTTTTGTCCTTGTACCAAACACTCTCTTAACACCTTCATTTTCAAAGTACTTGACTAATTTACTTAGTACTCATTGCTAAGTGAGTTATGACATTTCATAAGTTATGCGAGATGTTAGTAACCTATGCAAATGAAGTGATCTAATTCTCAAGCGATGGTAAAATAATTTTCCAACTTAGTGCACAAAATCTAGCAAATAACCTATTGTGCATAAACAAGAAATCGTCAAACAAGCGAATAAATAACATGGCAAGATTGACACTTATATTATGCAAACAAACAAGTGTAAACAACAATTTAAAAAATAAGCAAGCAACATATATGCAAACAACATAAACAAGTGGTCATTTAGCATAGCATAACAAGAAAAACACTTTTCGTCGTTTTGCGTTTAAGTAAGACGATGTATACCAAGCTTGATTAGTTTCCTTTAAACATATTACCAAATTATTTAGTTTCAAAGGAAGTTGTATCAAAGTTCTAAGAATACCAACTTAAATTGCTTGATTCAAAATTTTGAGTTTTTATGTTAAAGCGAAACTCAATATTTTAGACATAGTGTAGTATTTGGTCTATTTCACTTATTTAAAATTAGACTCAGGCCATGAGAGTATTTTAAATGAAAGTAGACTCAATTCCTTTAAAATGATAGGTGGCTCGACTCGTGCGGACTTACGGTTAATTAGTTATGATTTTTGAAGTTGCCCAAAAATCGCATCTCAGATGCAGACGGATTCCACGGAACCAAATAAAGGATCCGCCCTTTATAAGATTTGGTGCCGTGGTCCTCCGAGACAATTCACCAAAACTATTATTTGACATAGAGAAAACGTATGCGACTTACTAGATTTCATAGTAAACATATAATACAAATATTTAACAACATATCTACTTATGTAACTTATCTTAAACATTTACTGGAGGTGATTTTCAACTAGATTTATAGTTATCCCAAACACTCCTTTAAAATCATATTTCTTCGTAAATTTTCTATGAGCACACAATACAATACTTACTAGTTCTTTCAACAAACTCTTTTTATTTTATTTTCAAGAAAACCTTCAAGCTTGTATACAAAGTTACATTTAACAACAAAATTTCTAAGTATAACAAGCAAAGCATTTTTCATATTATTTTCGCTCAATGGTAATTTGATACATGGATCGTACTCTATTTTAAAACCATTTGTTTTGAAAATACGAGCTACGTGGCTCTGTACCAATTGTGGAAACGTGGGGGTGAATACGTTACCGTTTAAAAACTTTAGATCTTTAGTATCAAATCGCTTATGAAGCTTGTTATAATATGAAAATACTAATTATTGTTTGTGACTAATATAAAGCATGGTAAACCAAGTTGTCACACAATCATGAACATAAACCATATCACAAACAATAGTATAGTGCAAGTATAAAAGTAAAGAGATAAAGAAAGGAAAGTGCAAACCGAACACGAGGATTTATAGTGGTTCGGTCACGGATCTCCTTTCCGCCCTACTCCACTCCCCGAGTACCCAACTCGAGAGTTACTTCACTAAATCAACAAGCTCCCTTCTTGGCGGAGAAAACCTTACAATCGTCGCACACTTTTCCGGTACAAAGCTAAATACCGGGTTCTAGTTCGAGGTAGAACCAACCTAACGTCGCCTATACAATATTTCCGACACTAAGCTAGATGTCGAGTTCTTTTACAAGGGTACAACCACTCCCAATATGTTTTATGGCCCAACATAATAAACCTTGTGTTTTATGGCACAAACACATAAACCATCTAATCTAGTTTGGTGAAAATGTTGTGAGGATGCAATGATGTTCTACACTAATGATCCATGACACAAATGTCTAATGGATATGAATAACTACTTCTAAATGATATTCCATTGATAGGAAGCCTTCATGATGAAGATCACAAGTTCCCTAAACTTGTTGTGATAGATCTTCAGCTTGTGGTGAGTGTGGATGGCTAGATCTCCAAGCTTTCCTTGGTTGATCAATGTAGAGTATGCTTACAATAAAGATGAATGTTAGAAGCATTATGATCATGATCATTAGGGTGTTTAATGTATGTTACTACATTGTTAATGATAGATCTAAATGTATGCAAGAAGGTGGAGAAGATGTGTTTTCAAGTGGTGAAGAAATGGGAAAACAATGGGCTTCTATTTATAGCCAAAGTGGGCGGGAGGCGTCCATGGACCACGGACCCTTAAAAGGGTTCCGTCCTTTATACAATTTGGTACCGTGGGTACCTGACATAAAATCTAAAAAATCTTTCTTCAAATCTTTGCAAGATATTACCAAATCTTACTAAGATCACATTTGATTTATTGAGTATCAATCTAACCAAAATATTCAAGTGATCTTCCAAAGATTTCAAAGATGATGCATGACATGATGTAACATGTATTTCCATTTTTAGATTAAAATGTTTATCAAAGTAAACTTGTAAAATGTATTATGTAACTAGTTAATAAAATGTCTAGTTACCTTTTGAAATACTTGTGAATGCAAAATGTAAATGAGGTTCTAAATAGAATGGTTAACCTATTAAAATACTTAGTGACTCTAAACGTATTTTAAACATTCTATATGATTTGTTAATGGGTTTGATCATAATGCCACATAACAAACATGTACGAACCTGTGTTGTAACATACGAGGACTTGAGACATCGAGAGGTGTTGAATGTATGTTGAGACAAAGTGTGATTACAAGTAACTTGTACATTTTACGTTATGTATTACAAGTTACATGTTTGTCATCAATCAAAACAAACGAGACTGTATAGATTAAATATCGTAATATTTGCACTAACATGTGCTATCACCATGGCTGTGGGTGAGGGTGAACAAGCTAATAATGAATCCAGGTTTACTGAATCTACGACTAATGAATCTGTGATTAACTCTTCTGAATTAAAACTTGTCTTTGGTGATACTCTCTACTTGCATCCTAGTGACACTAGTGGTAATCCCATTATATCTGTTAAACTTACTGGTTCAGAAAACTATAAAATATGGAGCATTGCCATTACTTTTGCATTAAGAAACCATAATAAACTTGGCTTTGTTGATGGAACTTGTAGAAAAGATATTTCTAATGCTAGTCTTGCTAATCAATGGGATATGTGTGACTCTGTTGTCCTTACTTGGATTCTAAACTCTTTAAGTCCTGAGTTGTTTGCTGTTGCTATATATTCTAAAACTGCTTATGAAATGTGGAATGACTTAAAAGAAACTTATGACAAAGTTGATGGATCTGCTGTGTTTAATATACATAAAAATATCAACTCTTTTGGTCAAAATGGGTCCTCTCTTGCTGATTACTACAATAATCTTAATTCATTATGGAAACAATTTGACTCCATAATCAGTCTTCCTACATGTACTTGTGATGCTGGAAAACATTTTGAAAAATATAACCAGCTAATCAAGTTAATGCAGTTTTTAATGGGTCTTGATGACACTTATGTGCCCATCAGAAGCAACATTTTAACCAGGGATCCTCTACCATCTGTCAAAACTGCTTTTTCAATTGTGTCAGTGGAAGAATCCCACAGAAACTTCTCCTCTTGTACTGGATCCATTAAACCAAATGTGTCTGCTTTTGCTTCAAAGTTCTTTGATAACAAAAAAGGGGGAAACAACAATTACAAAAGCTCAAATCCCACATCTAGAAATAATGCTTCTGGTAACAGCTCTAACAATAGAGGACCCAACCTTAATTTGAAGTGCTCTAACTGTAAAAAACCTGGTCACACCATTGATAGATGTTATGATATTGTTGGTTATCCTGCTGGATATGGAAAAAGGAACTTTAACTCTAATAGTAAACCTACTAGTAACAATGCTTCTTCTTCCTCCACTGATGCCAATCTTGAATGTAGAACTAGCAACTCTCCTGTTTCCTTGTCTAATGATCAGATGGTCAGACTGATGAGTCTTCTCAATGATAGCCCTTTCAATTCCAACATCGCAGGTAAATGTTTTTCGGGAACCTTTTTTAATGGTAGTGTCAAATTCAATCTAAAATTTGAAAAAACTTTAATGGAAACACAAATTTTCTAAAAGGAAGAATCAGTCTTGGTTGGATTGTTGACTCTGGAGCAAACCAACACATGACTCTGTCTTCAAAACCTTTAATCAATACTATTGATGTTTCAAAACTTGGTCTTACTGTTGGACACCCAAATGGTACTCAAGCACTTATTACTGAAATTGGTGACATGAAAATTAACAACAATATTACCTTACATGATGTCTTAGTTGTGCTCGAGTACACTTTGTCATCGCTATCTGTTCACAAACTTGCTAGAGATAGCAAACTATCTGTTAGTTTTGATGAATCTAAATGTTATATTCAGGACTTTGCAACAAAAAGGAATGTGGGGATTGGTAATCAATCTAATGGCTTGTACTTGTTTGATGTTGACACTAATTGTAAGATTATCTCTCATAATTGCATTGTCTCTAGAAACCTCTGGCATCAAAGACTTGGTCATCCCTCTGATCAAGTCTTACAAGTTCTTAAATCCAGTCTTAACCTTGATAAACCAATTGATCCTACTCATCTCTGTGACACTTGCAACAAGGCTAAACAAACCAGGGAACCTTTTCCCTTAAGTGAACATAAGTCTACTAAAATTGGTCAACTTGTCCACTTAGATGTTTGGGGTCCTTATAAAATCACTAGCAGAGATGGCTACAAATATTTTTTAACTATAGTTGATGATTACTCAAGGGCTGTCTGGGTTTATATGCTTAGAAACAAAGGAGATGTCTATGATTCCATTGTCAATTTTTCTCAAATGCTGTCAAATCAATTTGAAAGTAATATAAAAGTCTTTAGAAGTGACAATGGTACTGAATTTGTCAACAACAGAATGCAACAATTTTTTCATAACAAAGGCATTCTACATCAAACCTCTTGTGTCTACACACCTCAACAAAATGGAATTGCTGAAAGGAAACATAGACATCTTCTCAATGTTGCTAGATCTCTTATGTTTCAGGGGGAATTACCTCTTTACTTATGGCCTGAATGTGTTCTCACTGTTGCTTACCTTATCAACAGGTTACCTTCTTATGTGTTGTCTGGCAAATCTCCTTTTTCTCTTGTGTATGGGCATGACCCTACACTCTCTCATATTAGGGTTTTTGGTTGTCTTTGCTATGCTACTATCTTAAATAACTCTGACAAATTTGACAGCAGATCTAAAAAAAGTGTTTTTATTGGCTACTCAAATGAAAAAAAGGGTTACAAACTTTTAAGCTTAGAAACAAAACATGTTTTCTTTTCAAGAGATGTCAATTTTTATGAAACTGTTTTCCCTTTCAAACTAAAAAACAATCTTCAAAAACAAGTCTTTGAAACTGGTGTGTCAAAATATTTAAACCACAAAAACTTTTTTAATACCAAAGATTTAAATCACAAAATTGCTTTTGATACTAGCAACCCTAAAAGACCCAATGATGAAGGGAGAGTGTCTTCCAATAATGATGGGACTGAGTTGAATCCTCTCAATGAGAATGGTAACTCAGATGCTTCATCCAATGATGATGGGACTGAGTTGAATCCTCTCAATGAGGATGGTAACTCAGATGCTTCATCCATGGAAGAAAATACACACCCTGAGGGCACTGTTAATTCTGATTCAGACTCAAATGAGTCAACTCCTGAACAAGGAAACTTGCCAGCCATCACCACTAGAAGGTCAACCAGACCCACTAGATTGCCCAAAAATCTTAATGACTTTATTGTTGAAGGCAAAGTTAAATATGGTAAAGAAAAAGTTGTTAACTATTCTAATCTTAATTATGAAAATTACTGCTTTACTTCCAACTTAAATAAAAGTGTTGAACCTACTTGTTATGAGGAAGCCATCCTTGACCCTGACTGGGTTGATGCCATGAATGCTGAAATTGAGGCCTTAAATACTAACAAATCTTGGATCATAACCACTCTTCCTGCCAATAGAAAACCCATTGGGTACAAATGGATTTGGAAAATCAAGTACAAATCCAAGGTGAAGTGGACAGATACAAAGCCAGGCTTGTTGCCAAAGGCTTCAACCAAAGAGAAGGGATAGATTACAATGAAACTTTCTCCCCTGTTGTTAAAATGTCCACTGTTAGAATTCTTATTTCCTTAGCTGTTAAGAATAAATGGCCTCTTTTCCAACTAGATGTTAATAATGCTTTTCTCTATGGCGAGCTTGATGAGGACATATATATGACTATTCCAAAAGGTTTTTCTGATGAAAACAACAAAAACATGGTCTGCAAACTCACTAAATCTTTGTATGGTCTTAAGCAAGCTCCCAGAAAATGGAATGAAAAACTTGTTGGTGTTCTCAAAGAACATGGATTTATTCAGTCTGTTAGTGATCATTCTCTATTTACAAAAAACAAACATAACAAGTTTATTGCTTTACTTGTCTATGTTGATGATATTGTTCTTACTGGCAACTGTGTTGAGGAAATTGAACACTTCAAAGTCTTTCTTAAAACTAAATTTAACATAAAAGACTTGGGTACTCTCAAATTTTTCTTAGGTCTTGAGGTGATAAAAACTGGGAATGACATCTGTCTCTCCCAGAGAAAATACAGTCTTGAAGTGTTAAAAGAATTTGGTCTCCTTGGATGTAAACCTGTGTCTACACCCATGGAACCAAACTCTGTCCTTCCCTTTATACCAACCCAAGATGACCCATTGCTTGATAACATAACTGGGTACCAAAAACTGCTTGGAAAACTAATTTATCTGACTCATATCAGACCTGACATATCATATTTTGTTCATTGTCTAGCACATCATATGCATACTCCCTTAAAGTCACTTTTGGATTCTGCTTTAAATGTGCTAAGATACTTAAAAGGTGCCCCTGGTAAAGGTCTTAGATATGATCATAGCAGTCTTAATAATGTTCTTGAAGGGTACAGTGATGCTGATTGGGCAAAATGCATTAAAACCAGGAAATCTGTTACTGGGTATTGTGTTTTCTTTAACAATTGTTTGATATCATGGAAAAGCAAAAAACAGAACACTCTCTCAAAATCTTCTACTGAAGCAGAATACAGATCCATTGCTGCTGCAGCCTGTGAAATCATTTGGGTTCAAAAAATCTTAAAGGATCTTAATGTTGATATTAATCTTCCTGTTAACTTATTTTGTGATAACAAATCAGCTTTACAACTTGCTGTCAACCCTGTTTTCCATGAGAGATCCAAACATTTTGAAATAGATGCCCATTTCATCAGAGAGAAAATTGCAAAAGGTGTCTTGAGTGCTATCAAAATTAGCTCCTCAAACCAAACTGCAGACATTCTAACCAAACATCTTCCTGTGTATCAATACAAGTTCCTTTGTGAAAAACTGAAGCTATTTGACATATTTGGAAAACAGATTAAGGGAGAATGTTCGAAATCATAATATATGTCCAAATATGTTGTTATGTTTGTTGTTTGTGTAGGTTTATTATGAGGGACTCATTATGCACATCTTCCATTCTTGAATATGAAGTGTTATAAAGATATGTTGCACATGAAGTTTTGTTGAAAGATGAGGGGGGCTTCTTGTATCTCTCTCGCTATAAAAGAGTAAACCCTGGCTAGGGTTAGACTCACTCATTCATACGCAGTCATCTCCTTCGACTGCTATATCACTCTCCCACATAAACATATATGTTATGATCTGTTGATCACTTCTGTATCAGTTCTTTGATCATTTGATCTTGTTCTTGTCTTGCAACAGTTTGGTTGTTATTGTTCAAACTGTGCCGACTATTGTATCTTTGATTCTTGAATAAAGTGAACTTGTTGCTCTGATTATCTGTTTGATACCATCGCACAAGGAAACACTAGATTTAAGAATCAAGAAGCTTTTAGAGAAGCTAGAATAGATGATAGTTTCTCACTGGCCAACGACAATTCTCACCAAAGCCAAATCAGCCCCAAATCCATACTTAACCATACATGCATGAAAATACTCAACATAACAACCCTCAACACCCCGACAACATCGCCAACAAAGTAACCGCACTCACCTAACTCCTTCCAAACCCATCTCCCTAAACGACCTATGAGCAAAACCCACATCCCCAAATTTCATAAAACACGAGAATTTGCCATCAAAACTTTTAAACTTTTAAAATTAAAAGAAAGATGGCTTGGCAGGGACGAAAATGAACCAAGTTTCCTCCAAAGGACAAAATTTGTAATTTGGCCAAACCACAAGAACTATTTTGCCATTTACTCTAAAGAAAATTGTATTACCTTTGAAGGTGTCCCGCCCACTAGCACATTCATCGTCCATTATGAAACCAACTCGACCAAACCAAACTTGGGAAACTACCGCAGGAATCATGATTAACATAATTAAGCTTAGGGTTGATGGCATGTTGGATTCTTGTCCTTTAAACTTTCAATGAATAACTATTGTGTTAATTATGCTTGCAAAAACAAATTACTACATTATAATCTTAATCTATAATTAAAACGACTTAAAAAGTTGTATGCAACATAAATTGACTGTGGAACGGTTTTTACCCGTTGACCATTCTCATTTAAATTAACTTTATAAACACCCATGACTCAGTCACCTAGTTTAGTATAGTTTGTACTATTGATTGATTAAAAGCCGAGAAGTCATGACTCGTACTTGTGGACTCGAAACGAATAACGATTTGGAAACTAATAATGAAATTGACGTAATATATATATATAAAAGGGATAATAAAACTATGAAACATAAATAATATAAGGCTTTTACACCAAAATTATCGATAACAAGACTCGTCTTGTTATTTACTATTTTAAATGGAAACTAACGACTAAAAATGGAAAGGTTTTCCAATAAATAAGTAATTAATGTTTTGAGCGCACGTTTATCGAAATGTGTCATTTATGAGCATTTAATACTATTTTCAAGTATTTATTTATTTACGTTGTGTGCATGGGTTACGGATAACCTAACATTAATAGTGTCGACCCACGTGGATGACGGACTTATTAGGTTGACGAATCTAATAAGAGCCCGTTAGGAACGTTGGATAACAATATTAATGGGTGAATTATCCTTATGACTCGTTAGGATGCAACCGGTTTATAGGATAATAAGCGACACGAATAAATAATTGAGTTTATCGGGTTGACGAATTCGATAAGGTTTACTATTTATTCCGAAACTTATTGGACTATGGAGCTTATCGCTTTGACGTCTCATTGCATTGCATTGAGTCACATATTGGTTGTTTGAGTGCATTCATGATATCATATTGAGTCGATACACCCACATGAGGATACCAAACACTAGGACTAAACGGTGAAACAAGACATTGTTGGAGATAAAGAAAATGAGTACATTGTGGTAGATAACGTTGATTTTGGGAAATATATATTAAAATTGGTTTACATTAATAGGTTGTGCCGAGTCGATAGTTGTTGTGCCGTGATTAGCTGTTATCTTCTGCTAGTGTTTATTTGTGCATTGCTTGCTTGAGGTGAGTTTCATAGCCCCACTTTTATCTATGTTTTTAACTAAATTGGGGTGAGAATCATGCTACTATTTTTGGACCTTCTAAAATATTTTGATTTTCTTATGTGCTTGACTGATTAGATAGATATGTGGTAGTTGTTGCCTTAGTCTAGGGTAGCAATCCTAATTGCTATAACACTTGCCTAGCTAAGTATAGACTTCTACCTCGACCTAGTCCAGGGTTAGCAATCATTCTAGACTTTGCTATGACTGTGCTGGCTAGTGTAGCTAGGGGCCCATTATGATATCGGATATGATACTTGTATGTGATTGATGTGCATCTATCTTAAGTCTCGCATAACAATTTAACTCCTACAGGTCCACTACTTTTTACTTGAATTTAAACCTATGAACTCACCAGTGTTAGCTAACCTTTTAGCATGTTTTCTCAGGTAATTAAGTGATGTTTGGAGTACGTGTTCTGTGGAAGCTTGGCAAGGAAGCATGGTTCAAGGATCATAATCAACTCTGATAATTTATGGGGACCTATTTTATTAAATCATGTTTGGGCCTAATATATACATTTTGGGATTAATGTTTTGAACATTTAAATTTGGGATTGGTTTTGAATGACAATGACTATCTTGTTTGCTATACTTGTGTGAGATACCAATCCAATTGTAACGCCCTGAAAACTTGATTAAGTCTTCCGCTGTACCGAGATTTGGGGGTGTTACATCAGAGAGCTTTGGACTTTTGGCTCTTACAACATTTATGAATTTGGATATGGACACATGGCTTGTAAAGTATCAGGAGCTTTTAAGTGGGTTGAAGGGTTCAATTCTTAAAACACCCTTATTCTCGAATATTTGAACGTGTAATGTACTAAGATGGAAATTCAATCCTCAGGATATTTTCGTTTATGCACATGTTTAGTTTGATGTTTGTTTTTCATGCAAAGGAAGTGAACTAAATTTGAGGAGGATTGTTGAAAAATTTAGTGCACTTGTGGGATTAGTTCACACCTAGTTTTAGGTTAGGAGGTACGGAGTGTACACCCATGAGGTCCCTGAACACCCTGACTCAAGTAGTGGTTAGTACTGGCAGTGTATTGGTTACTACTGCTAGTGTAGTGACTGATGGATCCACTGCTAGTGTAGTGACTGATGGTTCCACTGCTAGTGTTTTGGTTCCTGCTGGTAGTATTGGTTACTACTGTTAGTGTAGTTCCTACTGCTAATGTATTGGTTCCTGTTTGTAGTGTTGCAGTGATTATTTGTAACAACTTTGGGTGTTATGACTGCTTTATGACCACGTTTAATTGGTCGTGTAACCACTATTTCTATGATAATGGAGGTTTATTATGGGTGATTAATTGGCCATTAATCACACATAATGTCCATTGATTAGTGTTGAGTATTCTCTACTATATATAGAGAATGTCATCATCAGCATGAAGATACACTGAAAGAGACTGAAACCAGCAGAAACAAACAGAAAGCTTAAACACTTCTAAGCAAAAGGGTTATTGATTTGTGCCTAATTCAATAACAAACATTTGGTCTTATCCCAAGTAGATATTCGTGATACCCAGACATTAGGGTTAAATAGTTTACTTTGGAAAGTGATTACACGATTCCAAGTGATATCCCGTAACCACCTAGTGGTATTGTGTTACTGCTGTTGATTATCTTACCCTGTTCTGGGAACTACCGCCAACATGTTGCATATTCAAAGTATAGTGGTTACAAACTCTATACATAAGTTCTGCTTTACCAAATTCGAAATTGACAGCAAAAAGGAAAATGTCATACATACACTAAAAAAAATTGTCTATCTAAGGACATACATAAAAAGTGTCACCAAAATCATAAATGGTGTCACTAAAAGTGAAAAATGTCAACCAAAAGTATAAAAGAAGTGTCACAAAAAACATTTATGTGCTTCTCTCATTCTTAAAAAGTTGTAGATAGAAGACAAGTAGGCAAAATTATATTTATAATGACACAAAAAAGTGTAAGTACATAGTTTTTGCTTTTTTTTTATCATTACATAGTTTTTGCTCTTTGTAGCATATTTTTATTTATAGACAGTGTCATTAAATCTCAAAATTTCCGTATTTGCTCACACTTTAAAAAAAACAAATGTCACTAAAAGGCTATCAATAACACTTTTTTGTGTCATTAGAACATTTGTCACTAAAAGTCTATTATTTTGTATATAAGTTCTACTTTACCAAATTTATTGCATAAGGCTTTGGTTCCATTGAGAAAATTTTAGATTGAGAAGATTGAGAAGAGATCTTAGCCATCTATCTATATTAATTTTGAATCATTTAATTAATTATTTAATATTATGATAAGGGTAAAT
Organism: Chrysanthemum lavandulifolium; assembly: GCA_022545495.1. NCBI lineage: Eukaryota > Viridiplantae > Streptophyta > Magnoliopsida > Asterales > Asteraceae > Chrysanthemum > Chrysanthemum lavandulifolium. Next base: position 52,347,332 of record CM040246.1, read on the forward strand.
ATGTAATTGAATAAATGCCAGATTTATGTAGAGATTAAATATCCCTACATTTTTGCTTCAAAAATTTTAAACTGACAACAAACCTTATATTATCACAGAGATTCTTTTCTCTTTTGCATCGTGATTTCAGTTTGTCAAAAATTTTATACATATCAAACTTTTCACTGAATCAATAATCAATTAAAAGGTCGTATCTTTTTTGAAGATGAATAGAAAATCTAATATACAACTACAGAAAACTCGGGATGACAAAGGTTAGCATTATTATTTTTGAATCATGTTAATTCAGTTTGAATGACAAAAGGTTTGAAAATGCACATATTAGTTAGTTATGTTACATGAGTTCTGCATTTTATTTCAAATGTTAATTAGTTTATTTTAAATGTATAGTGTTGGTTTTTTGTTATTGCGAATCATGATGAATGTCATAGAAAGTTTTAGAACAACATGTTTGTGAATATATAAAAAATGAATCGAGTTGTATTTATGAATCATTGTGTATCATAATGAATCGAGTTGTATTGTGTTGGTTTTTTGTTATTGTGAATCATAATGAATGTTGTATCATTTATCTCTTAATATGTGAATCATTGTACAATTTTTGCTATGTAATTTTAAGATTATTTTGATCTCTATTATGAATTCAGCACGTGTTTTGTGAAAATGTGATGCTTATTATGAATGGTATGGAATGATGCACCTGTATGGTTAAGATTTTAGTGATTCATATTATTTTGTATCGTAATCACCCTTATTATTAATAGGTGTGTTTCCCAATCGTCTAATCCGGCCACTTCTACTACATGACATTCAACTTGATGAAGGATGAGGTTCACAAATGAATTATTTTTATTGGATGATATTTTTGATTAAAGTGAATGAAATTCTTAAAAATTTGGATAAACAACAAACATTTGATTTTCATTGGGAGAATTTGTTTTTTTACAATTAACTGTAGTAAAAATGATCTTATTAACCATAACGTTAAGAGTTGTCGTTGGCAAAACCCATTTATTTATTATATATTAAATAGATATTAGATGGGTTTTGTCAACGTTCTTATTTTAAATGTCTCAACCACGTGTCAAAATAAGAGACCAAGTATATCAGTAGCAAATCATCAGAAGCGCCACGATTGTCAAGCACATACACCCAAACAAAGGAAACACACAAGATTAACGGTTGTTACTTACTTAATTTTCGTAAAGTAATGACCGTTATCTTTAACATTTAAAAATAAGTAATCCATACGTAGTTGGTACTTCATCTCACAAAGTGCGTTGCAATGTTAGTCCTTGCAAATTTTACGTAATTAGTCCTTCATATTATATGTTTGTTGCATAGTCAGTCCTTGATCATTAACTTCACAGCGAAATGCTAACGTTGGGTCAAAATTCACATAAATTTTTAACCCGACCACTAGGGATGGCAAAAAGTATATGCATGTCTTCAGTTTTATCTTAGTTTCTTAGTTTGTAGTGTCTGAATATATTTTGTTTAACAGAATATTCTATAACTCATACTATTAGTGAAATGTCCATATCTTGATATAAGTCAGCCCTCTATATGGTTTCCATTGTAACAGGTTATCATGACTCTTTGTAATCATGCTTGTATTGGAAGCTGGTTGAAAACCAAGTTTCAAAGTGTCCATCAAAAATCTGTATCATCCTATTTAGGGTGGGGGTTGATCTTTCGAAATTGACCAAAGATGCCAAGATGATCAAAGGTTTAGTAAAGCTAGAACCCTAGTGTAGACGTGTGGTTTATATTGAATTTTGTTTAGAAGATAAGTTTTTATTGCATTAACTTAGGACTATGAATGTCTAATTCCTTCTAATGAGAACTTTTATAAATACAATACAAATTTATTAGAAAACTTAAAACCCTAATGAACCTTATCGTGTTTATACATTTATGCACCATCTAACATAATGTCCTTTAGCACGCCATCTTCTTAGTCTAAAGTATCATGTACTTCAACTTTTGTAAAGTATCCATATTTCAACTTTTTGTAAACTATCTGAATTCTCTTTTTGTAAAGTATCTGTATTCCAACTTTTTTTTTTATTTGTATTTGTCTCAAAAAAAGAGAAAGAAAGATTTTTTCGATGCTAAAATTTAGACTTTATTCATTTCAGGGGAAAAGATGATTCCATCAACAATAATGTATCAAGTATTGTTACTTTGTTGGTATGTTTGGAATTATTAGTCGTTTGAGCTTAGTTATTGTGTTTTGAGCTTAGGCAACTTCTACAATTATCTTTTTGTAATTGCATGATATACTATGTCATTAATTATTCTCTTTAACTTGGTATCACAACCAAAGATTCTCACCTCTTAAAAACCCTAACAAAAACTCGACCTTTAATTCCTAACATCTAGGTAAACCACGGTTGACAACCCTAACAAGATAACTTGACTTTTGATACATTCGTCTACTCCTCCTAACATCAACAAATCTCCATCGTGACTTGCCCTAATATTACACCCACTTTATCTCTTTCTTGTAAGTTACTAATCGTTCATGATCGCCGTAATCTTCTTCTTGTTAATTTAGATATGTATATATTTACTAATCATTAAATTCTCATTATGTTTTCTTGTTTATTTAAGGTTGAGGATGTTTTATAAGACGGAATTATGATTCTTGTCCACAAATATAACTTAACATGTAAAGATATTAATGAATTATAAATTCTTATTTTACATTTAAAGCAAACTTCATACCCAGAAAAATAACACTATAAATTTTTATGTTATCTGGAATGTATTTTGTAGTGAGTTTCGATAAAAAGATGATTCACACGTTGATGATATGCTCACCAGCCGTGTAATCTATGTTAGAAACTGAGATAGTTAACATATATTTGCATGCGATAAGAAAACAAAAACATTCTTAGGCGAGTATATATACGATTAAAAATATGATTATGAAGTTGTCAGAAACTGAGATCATCAGTCAACATAAATTTTCTTGCGATTTAAAAACAAAGGCACAAAGATTAGAAGGCTAAAGAACGATGAGCACCCTTCTTGTGCGAGTATATATTGGCTAAGAATTAGGGTTTCGTATTCGTATTATAATAGAATGTAACGTAATTTAGATAAATAAAAAATATCTATCGTTTTTAAAACCTTCTACAATGTTCATCTTACATTTGAAAACACTATTCTAATGAAACGAAATTATTTTTTGTACTTTTTCGACACAAAAGTTTTAGAAATCATGCCCAGTGTTTTTTAAGTTTTTTTCTTCGCAATTTCGACACACATAATTTTTAGAAATTCTAATAAAAACTCTAATACTGACCTAATATTTTCTGGCTTGAGTTCTCAATTGGCTAATGAGAATGCTCAATTGCAAAAATAAAACCAAAAACCTTGTAGAGATCGAAAAAACTTTATTAATACAAATGCATATTATTATTCCTTTTGTAGCTTATACTAATGATTTCTTTTAAACTTACGTACATGCAAAATTAGTTTTTCTATACTTTGGGAACACGTAAATTTTGAAGGTGATTTAGTATGTGGATGAAATTAGCCCACTGGATGCATGGATTTCTAAGTTCAAAAAAAAAGATGCATAGATTTCTAGGTTTTTAAAACCGGTTGGATTATTATACAATAAATTATTGTTGATGTGATTTGATGGATATATACTTGCAAATGAATAATAATCCAACCGGTTTTAAAAACCTATAAATCCCTGCATCTTTTTTTTTTTTTAACTTAGAAACCCATGCATCGAGTGGGCTTATTTAATCCACATACTTCAAATCACCTTTCAAAACTTACGTGTTCCCAAAGTATAGAAAAACTAATTTTGCATGTACGTAAGTTTAAAAGAAATCATTAGTATACGCCACAAAGGAATAATAATATGCATTTGTATTAATAAAGTCTTATTTTTTGGAAAATTAACAATGAGATCACAGCACTCGGCGCTTATCACTTTATGACCACGACTCTTGACATTCGAAAATAGACGAGTTCTTCAATGATTTTCTTGACCCAACCGTATCGCATGCTGTCCGACAACTTATGACACAAATACGTATTTTGAAAGTATATGTCATGTATTGTTTTTGAGTAAATTGTATTTTTTTTTTGGGCATATTGATATTTTTCAAGAACTCAGTATTTATTCATAAGGATAGTTTGGTCTTTTTACATTTTAAATTTAAAAAAAAATCACGGGCACCAAACAAAATCCAATCTAAGGTGCCGTTTGCTTTGGGGTATTAGGCATTAGGATTGGGTACAAAAGTTGAAAACTTTGTTTGGATGAGAAATTGGGTTTTTAAATAGTGATCTTAAGTCCAAATATGTGGGACTGCATAAAAGCCACCTCCCCCATATGGTTTACTGACAAGTTAAGAGGTTTTATGACAAATTTTTTGTCTTTTTTGCAAGTAAATGGGCCCTCTCTCCCTTTTAACTGGCATTTTCGTTTTTTAATATATATATTTATTATTTTATATTCAAACAAAAAATTTTTAATAATTAATATTACACTATTTATATATTTTCTCTCTCCATCTTTTCTCAAAAACTTATACCAAATTCAAATCTAAATCCAAATCCAAATCCAAATCCAAATCCTAATCCTAAACCCATCTACAAACCAAACAGGCCCTAAGTCTTTCATCTTCTAGATACAATTATTTGAAAAAGCAGCAGCAACAACATCAATTAAGATCGTCATCGACTAAAACCCAAAATTCAAAATCAAAATCAAATTACCACTTCCAAATGGCAGATTCCTGACAGACCCAGATCTCAAAAACCTTCAAATCCTCCAAAACTTCAAGCTTTTTTACAAATTACCATCTGGGTCAATGCTTTTAATACGTGTCATGCAAGAACAAGAGCTTTAGCTGAGTCTTTTGCTGAATCTATGCTGTTACCTAAAACTTATGTTAAGCTGTTGGCTTATTTGGTTAAGCAGTATTTGGTTGAGAGAAGAGGGTTAATGCCTCATGCTGCAACTTTGATTGCTTTTCATAGAAGTGAAAGTGAATGTGAAGATATCCAATTAGCAGGGACTGTTGAAGTAAGTTTTGATAATAAGGGGGCTAATGTTGCACCTCCTACTCCTGTACCTCCTAAGAATGCTCCTTATATTTGTAATATGACTGCTAAGAAGTCCCTTTTTACTGTGGTTTGATATGTTATGTTTGCAAATTTAGTAGCTTTATTTGTTAAGTTGGTACTATAATGTGCATATTTAAGGGGTGGTTATTTAAGCTTATTTTTGGACTTACAACTTATTTGACGCGGCTTATATTTCATAAGCTTATTTTTTGACTTATGAAGTTATCACGAGTCATGAATTAAATATGTAAAATAAGCCCATAAGCCAGAAAATAAAGCCATAGAAAATGGGCTTATGAAATATAAGCCGAATAAAATAAGCTCATAAGCCAAATAAATAACCCCCTTAAGAGAATGTTGATAACAAGTTGCGAACTTAAAAGGTTTAGTTGTGCACTTGGACTAGTGTTGCCTTTTAGGAGTCAAACATTTCAATTTTTCGACCTCAGTTTTGATGCAGATCATTGTTCTTTAGATGAGCTTGCTGTCAGGAATTATTGATAACAAGTTTGTATTTAGAACTTAAAAGCGTTAGTTATGATGATGTTAGATCAATGACTACATATGGACCTCAGATGTGATGCAAATTGTTATACTCAATATGATATTGTAATGCTACTAAATGATGACGGACATGAAGGAGTAATATTGAATAGGTGTAGTGAAACAAGTTCTTACTAGTTACGGATTTGAGTTGTACTAGGTTAGACATTAAAGAATAGTAAATGAGCATATCAATTTCTTTTTTTAGCGCGCGTAGTGTTCTGACTTTTTGTAAAACGTGTTGGACTGAAACCATTATCACTTTTGTTGGTGTTTAGCATATTGTAGGATTTTAACCAACAAAAATGGTTTGTAAAGTTTGAAAATTTGTTTTATCTTTCAGTTGGTAAAACTGATGTAATTATGAAGTGTATACTGATTTGTGTACAACAAATTTTAGGCAGGGCATTGGTTGGCAGCTTTTAAAGGCAAGTGAGGAACTTATATCTCAAATGAGTTCGGTCAGAGAGGTTTACTTGCACTGTCGAATGATTGATACAGCTCCATTCAACATGTATTCAAGAGCAGGATATTCTGTCTACAAGACTGATAGATTACAAAGACGTAAACATTTAATGTGAAACAACTTCCTCCTTCCATAAACATCGTTTCAGAGACAAATACGGTGTGCAATGATGAGAAAAATCTTGCACCAATGGATGTCTAGAAATCTTGGAAGTTCTACATCATAGGTTCAGTATTATTGCAGATATGCTTTTATTCATCTGGTGTGAAGCAGTTTGCCAAAGTTGAATATTTAGGAGTCGATTTGGTTCACGCTTGTGATACATCTTTCACAAACAGATGCATTTCGATGATCATAAAGAGGAGGACTTCATTAAATTTTATAGTGTATCCAACCATCCTCAAGTCATAGCCATGAGGTATGATGTCTAAAGCTCTACAACCAGTGTATCATAGTAATTAGTAACACGTTTCTTTTGTTCATTTTGTATCCCAATGTATATTTTGCACACAGGAATATAACTGTATCATGCATACTAACATATGAAAGTACATGATGTTTATTTGAAAAATGATAAACTTTCTATCTTTTCTCTATATAGTTGGCGAGTTCTTCAAGTTCCTTACAAAAAGGCCAAATCGTCAATGGTATTAAGCTATACTTGTTGAGAAGAACGAAGATTAATTATTTTGGAAATATAAACGAGTCTATCAAGTTCTCATAACATTCTAAACGCGTGCATTGCCATGCCCACACCTTTAGAGTTCGTATAAGTGATGATCTGGAGTTCTTTCACACATTCTTCCATAGATGGCCTTTCGTGGCTATCAACACGTACACATCTTGATGCTAAGTTTGCATACATTGCTACTGACTCGATTGTGTACGAGCTACGACTCATCTCTGGATCTATCACCTTTCGCAACCTCTTCTTGTGATTCAAGATATGCCTAACCTGCATTTTTTCCACAGTTATAATGGTAAGATCTTGACCTAGGCTTTAAGTAAATAGGAAGAACGGAAGTAATCTGGAGTGTATGTAAATATATTAAACCTCCTATATTGCTTATTAGAAAAGGTTAGGTTATCTTTGAACTTGAAAAAAAGGGTTAAAAGAAGTGTTGTAAGGTCATGGAACCCAGCCTGTAATGACCATCACTAGAAATTACCTGACCTGAACCCATTATTAAAACTTGGAACTTAACCTCGTAAGCTTGTCATTTTGCCACCTTTGTCTATGAGGTTTTGATAAGAACTTTGAGTCGCCTTCTTTTTATCTCTTCAACTGACTTGAGAAGGATACAGTTGTCCTCTTTGGGAATTGTTGCAGTATTAATCTCTGTTTCTGTTGTCTTATTGGCAGGTATTGCCTACACATGCAGGTTACATTTTACGAGGCATTGAAAGACGTAACAGAATATGGAAAGCAAAAATGGTTCCCCAATTCAAGTTTCCAAGTCAATAGTACTTTTGAGGGGCTTGTGTTGGGAGGAATAGCCGGAGGTATGTGTCCTTCTGCTTGCGGAGTTATGAAGCTCACTTGCTTGTTATGCACTTTTTAGGACTTACTTATTTGATATGCAAAACGTGCAGGTGCTAGTGCATATCTTACTACTCCTTTGGACGTAATCAAGACAAGACTACAAGTACAAGGCACAATTATAAGGTATCTAACAAAGCCTTACACTTCATCTTAATTGAAGGTTGCATTTTGATCCGTTTACTTATGAGTTCATTTAAGCCGTGTTTTATCTCAAACATGTAGAATGGTTTACTAATCCCCTTTAGCTTAAAGGGGAACGGGTCAAAATCTGTTGAACTCGTTATAGTCTACTATTAATGCATACAACCATGGAAATCAGTTTATTACAACCTTTACATATACTACAAGCTTGTTTGAGTCTCTGATATACTTGTTGTGCTCATGGTCATTGTTTAAGCTTATTGTCAATTGAAGTATGTTTCTTGTAATCTTTTCCTAAAATTTTCTAAAAAAGCCAAAAAATGTCATCTTGAGTTCAGCTTATTTTCTGCTTTAAGTGTGTCAAAAATCTGTTTTAGTGTGTTTAAAATATCATTTTACTGTCAAAATCATTCAATAGTTTAGTTATTAAATTGTTTCAAAAATGATTAGGTTAGTTAAGGGGTGTTTGGATTAGTTGCATAATAGGCATTCATTTATGTTTCAGTAGGTAAATTTGCTTCTAGTAGAGTAGTTTTGTTTAATATTAATCAGTTTAATCATAAAATTGCATAGGTATTTCATAAATAGTCTAAATCCTCTTTAATCTTTCATAGTTTGCATAATTCTAGCTTAATAGATTGCATTTTCACTCTAAGTGGTACATTAGTGATTAGTTTGCTTAAATTAGGTTCTCATTAAGTCTAAATCATCCATCTCAGAAAGTTAGATCCAATCAAGTTTCATTATAGTCAAACTTTTCAAAAATAAAAAGTCAAAAATACTCAAATAGTGTTCAAATTGGTTTTATTTTTGATTTTTAATTTCCTTAATTTGTTTCCAATCAATCTGAGATTTTGGGTTTTAGAAGTTGGCTTGCTTGTGATTTCAAATATGATTTTCTTATAATTTTTAGAATTTTTCGTAAGAGTTTTTCTGTGGCTCTAAGTTGCTTGTTTGGTTGTGAACTCCCCTGCACATCAATTTCTTAAGTGTCCATTTAGCATAACCTCAATTTGCTTTTCCCTTAATTATTTTTGCTAGTTTCTTTTGTTTATTAGTAGATTTAGTTATTAGATTCACATGTTTGCCATTTAGATCCTTTTTGATAGCTTATTCAGTTGATTATCTAGCCTGAACATCTGCAATCCCATATCAGTTTCCATTTCAATATCAGTTAGCTAGTTCTCATATAGCTTTTATTTTTGATTTTTAATTTCTTCATATTTTGTCCTTAGAAGCTGAAATTTAGGATTTAAGCTTTCTGGTTGGTGAACTTTAACTAGCTTATTTTAGTTTAATTTTATGATTTTTCTTAACTGGTATAATTTAGGCTTAAAGTAGGCACTTAAGGGTTGTTTGGCATAGATTATTTAGGAGCTGATTTGATGATTAAATGCTTTTAGCTTGTGCTCATAGGATCCACATCAGTTGCAGTAGATTATTTAGAAGCTGATTTTATTGGACATGTTTTACCTGCCATCGACCTTATTCTGTACTCAAAAATCAGAAAATTTTGTATATAGTAGTTGGATATTGTTTTTTTTAATAACAAATTACGTATTATTAACACTGCTAGGCTTCTCGTTCCACTGCTAGTTATCGGTTACCACTGCTAGCTTTAAATCGTTTCCACTACTAGTATTATCTTGTTATCACTGCTGCGATCTCATTACCACTGCTGCGTCTTATCCAATTAGTACTGCTATTAATGGAGAAAAGTTACATGTTTCTCGACATACGGTTAATGCTACCAATGGATACACAGCTTTTGTAAGTAATTATGAGATTTTCGTTCTACTCCAATTTACTTTCTACACTATACCGAATTCTAGTTTTCCAACATAATTTTAAAAAGCAAATTTGTCAAAGTTAATGTATTAATGCCTATAACTTGAAAATGACTAAATCTGAGACATTTTTCTTTATTTTATCAGCAACCTGCTATCAACGTTGTGCAAGAGATTCGAGTTTTCCTGGAAAAGAAACCATAAGGCTCGCTCAGCTATGTTTTCCATTATATACTTGCTATGCTCAGTAACTGAAGCTCCTTATTCTTTTTCATTCCAATTGATGCAAGGACATTGGTGCAACAAGCAAGGAATGAGGCCGCCGAGTTCCGTTTCAAATACGGATATGAGATGCTGTTGACGACCGCTAGATGGTAATCCTGTCATTTTTTGCACCTTGTTAGATTTGTTGGTATTTGCTCCTCCTACGTGTGTGATAATTTGACTGATTTTTACACCTACGAATAATTCATGTTAAATTAGCTTGTCCTTGCAGTTCTAATGGATAAGAAACCTATGGGTGTTTCGTGCTAAGTCTGTGGCTGCATCAAGAGGTGTTTGATTTGCGCTTTAAAGAAACAAAGTGAAGACCATTAAGAGACATGAAGACGTTAGGAATTTCAGCATATGATAATATAACCCGGTAAAGAGTAGCGCATAACTGATTTTACCAAATTAATGTATATTTGCTACTTTGCATATTGTTAAGAACATGACAGCTATTACAATATATATCATTAGTCAAAATTTGTTAATATTAGTTAAGAACGCCTGTTTTGGCCATTTTTTCTCACAAGAACTTCTTCTTTTAACTTTTTCTGCTTTGGCAACTTATTAGGGCAACTATTTTGGGCAACTCCTTATTTTTGGGCCACTTCATTCTTTTATCACGACACCTGTGCTCGTGGAGGAATAACTTTCGGTATGTAGATGCTCAGGTCAAGTTATCCCTTTGGGTTCATTGTTACGTTTACAGGTTTTTTAATATGGATCCACTGTGGTTAAAAGAGTTAGTCATTGTTGCAACTTCAGTCTATAATATGAGTAAAACAGATACGTAGATGCTCAACAATCTTATATTCATCCAGCTTGCTTATAGAGATGGTAAATCCGAAAAAAACAAAGAATTCTCATGTTCATATTATAATAACAGTAAGGAGACACCCATACAATATACCTATACACTAATAAAACCGGACTTCAGATCCACACCAAACTCGAGCAATCTTTCCCACGTCAAATGCGTCGAAGAGAAGCAAGCCTCTTCTCGAGATCATCAACATCATTTAATTCAGAACTGCAAAAATGCACAATGATACAGTAAGATAAATATCTCTTTTTTTTCAAAGAAAGAACAATGAGAAGTAAATTGGCTAAAATGAAATTTGACTTACAATTAACCCCTTTTCTATTTATTTATTTTTTACTTTTGCAGTCAGGTATAATGCTACTCTCGTTATTTTCTTCAAATTCTGATTGTTCTTTGTGCACTGCCAAATGCATTTTGGTTGATTATGCTAAAATGTAATGACATAAATCTATTGTGATAGCATACCTCGGGGCAGCAGCATTGTTGACCTTCTTGGGCCCGATCCGACCTTTTGGTGCTGAAGACAACTGTAAAGATACAGATATTATTAGAACGATTAGAGATAACACTCAACCGAAATCGACCCTTTCAGAAGTAAATTATTGCATAAAAGAAAATGGGTCAAAAGTGGGTCTAATGGGTCAAAAGTCAATCCAACCAGGGTCAATTCAACCTCTACCTATAATTTTACTTGCTTTTACCCAAACCCGTTTGACCCATTACCCATAGTACCTATTTTACATAGTAAAATAAAAGTAGTGTAGAAAACTAACCTGTGATGCAACGCCTACACCAATCTCGTCAAGCACCTATATAAATGGACCAAATTTAATTAATGTATATCCGAATATTCTAAAAAAAGGAACACCGGAATAAAATTTACAATATCATACCAACATTTGAAAGACACGTACAACAGGAGAGAGAGTATACAATTTAAATGCATTCAATCAAAGGAATCAATGGAGTAACAAAAAGTACTTTGCTATTACTCATCTAATGCCGCTAAAGCTTGTACTTCCATTAAAGTTGAATTGGATTTTCATATTCTTACCTCTGGAGCAAGCTTACCGACATAAACGGTTGTATATTGAGAATTATTTTCTGGAGCATCTTCATTTATTTATTTAAATATTAAAGTTAACATTTTACTTAGTATAAAACTAAATTAAATAATTTATCTTAAGTGTAAACAATAGAAATAAGACACGGACAATTAATACAATCGCAAAATGCTTATATTTTTATGAGCAATTAATACACGTTTAGTCAATATTTTCTCTAGTCAATATTCTTCTCTTATATATAGATTCGTCAAGCATAGGCAACCAATCTATAAACAACACATAAAACAAATCAACATGAAGAAGTATTTGATTGTCTCAACACTTCTATTTCTCATGATTATCAAAGGTAATTTTTGGTTTCATTCTTCGTTGTTAAAACATTATCATGAAAAATAATATATTGTCTTGCTTTATATAGAGACACTTACTTAAGAAAATTTTGATTTGTTCATTAGGTGAAACTACATCACCTTACTCTCTTTTCAGAGACAGCTTCAACAGTAGCAGAATAAGCTTCATTGAATGGTTCTTTCTTCACAGTTAATGGCTCACTGTAATTAGGGGTTTCCTCAACAGCAGTTAGCTCAACATCATCATCATCATGAGATATTTTCATTGATGGTGGTGATGAACACCTGCGTCAATATGCTAATTAGAATGTGGAGAGTATACGTAAAATTCAAAAGAGTCAAAGAAAAAGGTTCGGCTAGAAGAGAAATGTGTCAAATGAGTCAAACGAGTTAAAAACTACCAAAAGTCTATTTTGGTTGTATATGACTTCCAGATCGCTTTATCAAGGAAATAGATTATTGTTATAGTAATATTATGATACTAATAGGCAAAAATATCTGCAGGCGAATAGAGTTAACATACCTGTTTTCAGTCTCCAAATCAATATAAACTACGCCAGTGTTTTTGTCGCTCTTGTTGGCTGTCCTTTCTTCTGGACCTATAGATTCTTTTTTGAGGTGGGAACAGTCATACTTTTTTGTCGGAACTGCACTCGTGTTTATTTTAGTTGCTACTTGAGGTGCTGCAACACCATTTGACCCTGTTGGGTTGATTTTATTTGCTTTATGGTTCTTCATTTCTGTAAACCAGCTTTTTGACTCCTCCACATCAATCACATCAATGGGTTTAACATCAACCGGCTGCACAGAACTTGCTTTGCTCTCAACCTATTCTTCCATTGTTTTACAGAATGAGCGAATACGGCACCAATAGAAGTAAGACAAAATGAAGCATAGAATGTTAAGAAAACTATATATGGATTGAAAAGAACCTTGATGTCTCTGAAAAATGATTTTAATCCCTCTAATGACTGGCCAAAGTCTTCATATTGTCTAATCGAATTCCTTAACCATTTAGAAAGTATGCTAAATTTCTTTCTTGACGGAACCGCTCATCTGCGTGCAAAAAATAACCATAATAAGGACTACCAAAAGCTTACAAGATCGCAAGAAGATACTAAATTATATTTCACCAAATTATAAAAGATTAGAGAAAAATAATAATTTAGAAAGGAGAGCTTTGATCCAGATTGCTAGTAAACACATAAAGTCAGAAATAAAACGGTAAAGCTGTACCTTAAAATGGGTCAAATCAAAATACATTTGCAAAAAGGGGAACTGATCAACCAGGTTGAAACTTGAAACTCACCCATGGTGTACTTTTGATGTATACGATCTTCCAAAACCTTTTTTTCTAGATTTAGATTATTATGGCAATAATTAGGTTTTACTAACTTTTAATAAATACGTAGTTCACAGCAAGGCCAGATGATCCCTGCAGCAAGCTGCACGAAACCTTATATGCTGCAAAGTGTTAAAAACAGGCGGTGTTTATTGGACAAAAGTGATTGTGGGTCAACCAAACCAAAAATGACCCGTTTTGACCCATGCGGCCGTACTATTAGTTTTACAGCAATGATGACAAAAGGAGCCTCCAACTCTAACAAGATATCTATTTAATTATTTATATAAAGTCTAGAAGAATAGATACAAATACTTAAAAAGGGTTACCTAGAAAAATTATGGCTCCATAGTCAAGTCTGTGTCAGATGCAATGGCCTACACAAAAAAGAAGCATACTATAAAAAATTTGGATAAATCATAACGACTACTTAGTGATTAAGTGTGGGGTTAGGGGGTACCTGCTGCCTGATTAAGTGATCGAAAAGCTTGCTGACAGTACCATTCATTGCCACTAAGAAGGCCTTTAGAAGATCTATATGCATCATTGTATTTCTTCTTTTCAGAAACTTTAATATCATACCTGATGAAACAAAATACCAACAATCACCAAGATGTGAAAGACATGATATAATTTTCGAGTAGAACATAATTCATCAAATCCTATCAAAAACCTACACATTTGGAAAAGGAATCCAGACAATTATCTGAGATTTTCGAAGCGGTGGTCAAGGATTAATTGGGAAAGTTAACATACTATAACAAGCTCTGAATATTACTAAAAGTTATTGTAATATAAACATTTTCAATATTCTTCAGAAGCAACAAATGATACAAACGCTCGAGCATTTTCATCTGAGAAGTCTATTCCTTCAGAGACCTATAATACATATCAACTTCGGAATATTAAGAAAACTTACATAAAAATCAAGACGAATCAAACCCATCAACAAATTTGAATATGGAATTTGTTATCAACTCGTAAGACCCTGATTTGTCAGCCACAATCGTTTCTTTTAAAAGTGATGTAGGTTATTGTGAACACTTGGCACACTTTGGCTTTCACTGAAACCATCCATTAGACGCATTCCGGTTTAGCTAACTTTACTTTTAATACTAAAATGGATCCATTAGAGACAACATTTTACCCAAATTATGAATTAGATGACACATGAACATAGTACATACCTTTGGGCGACTTTTGACACGCAGAGACAAAACATAAACCGAATAGTTGGATCAGAAGTGCCACCTCTAGTTATGTGCAAATATTCTTCAAAAAGCTATCTATTGTAATAACGTGTACTTGACACTGAAAGGAGTGAATATTCACCATTTCGGGTTTATTAAGACATTGTCTAATAAGTTCTTGTCACAGGTCATCATCATGCTGCATACTGACAAATTCTACAGCCTGTAAAATGTCATGTAATCAAAATTTAGAAAGACAACCAAAATAATATAAGCCCAAAAGGAAGAAGGAAAAAAAGGGTACCTCTTCTATATCCCCCTGTTTGTCTATAATAACAGCGAGAGCTTGCTTTGGATTCCCCATTCTTCCGAGTATGAAAACTTGCTCACCTAGATCTTTTTTTTAAACAGACTTCATAGGCCTAATGTAACAATTTGGAGACGATGATGTCAGGAACAACAAAGATATGGAATATCAGAGCTTCGCAATCATCGATTTCCCATACCTTTTCAAGCATGTAATGCTGGCTACTCCGAAGAAAAGGAAGCAACATCTTTTGATCATACTCTGCATACAGCTCGACCTGTTTTCATAGGATAGAAGCAATGTGGTTAATACACACACTAAACCTTATGTTATCACCTCGATGGACAGACCAGGTTTTTATATGTAACAAAAAAGAATATTGATCTGAACTCTTTCAATTTACCTGCATGTCATGAAAATCTCTGCCAGCATGAGGGTTAATTTCAAATAGCGCATGCAAATACTCATACAGAAAGTATTTCGAATCGCATTCTTTTTTTGCAGCCAGAAGTTGGGAAACTACTTCAGCAGGAGTAATCAAGTCTCTGTACTGGATTAACAGTAAAACTTCACGTTTATGATCAATCACCATTAGCTGCGCTACCTGTAAACAGCATATGAGAGATTTACAAATCAGATGATCAAACAAAATAACAGCAGACATGTAAGGTATGCGGTTTAAAAAGCTAAAAAGATTGGGTCCCTGTCAACTGCATATAAAGATAAAAGAGTATTTAAGTACAATTTGCTTGTAAGTACAAAATCTATTACCTTCTCACGAATGGAATCATGCAAGTTATGCTTCTCGATGAACTCGAAAATATCTGGTTTCATAAGCTGAAAGATAAAATTGAATAAAAAGCGAACAAGTTATTGCCATATAACATTCATAGATGAAAAACTCTATGATCTAACTTGTACCGATGATTCTAAGTGAGCACTTACATCAGCATAAAGTGCAAAAGCTTTCTCGTATTCCCATCAATTTCATACAACACTGCCAGTGCCTGATACATCAAACAAGCTGAGAGATTTAATACGTTTAGCTCAATTGCATACACATGGCAGCCATTTTTATTTGCTCTCACCTCTTTGAGTTGGTCAGTCATGGATGACGTGTTAAGTTGGGGCTCTATAGCTGCAATGACAGGAAGAGCAGAGTATATTGCAGGACGCCAGGAATATTAACATAGACGGAACCAGAGTGGTTCTAGGATACCCACAGATTATGCGTTATGCTGATTTTTATTTAAAAATAAAAAAAAATAAAAAATAAAAAACGCGATCTTTCTTAAATGCACCCGGTAAAAAAACATGTTTTTAACAATTGTAATTTTTTTAAATGGATCTAGTCTGTTTTTGTCATGTTTTCGTCTATGCATGTTAACCAAAAGTCCATAATCATTATCATAATCACCATCAACATCATTTTGCCAAATTTTCAAATAATCACACCTTAAAAACAGGATATTCAAGTCTTACATACATAAATAACTAATTAACACATGAAAGCATATTGAAAAAGGGTAAAACTCAGAAAAAGAAAGCTATGGACTTTCACGTTTTATACGTTGTGAGACTTGACAGTGCAAAAACAAAGTTTAAAGACTTACATTATCAGAAAGCTTCATATTCTTGGTGTGAATGCTGATGACCTCAAGACGCCCAACTTCATCAGGCACAGCGATATCAATACTGTTTGGGCGGTTAGTAGCCCCATTACAATAACATGAGCACGAGACTTTAACCCATCCATAGGCGTCAATAACTGAGACACAATCCTCCTTTCAACTTCACCATTAGTTTTTTCTCTCTTGGAGGCAATTGAATCAATCTCATCAATACAAATGATTGATGGAGCATTCTTTTCAGCTTCCTCAAACGCCTTTCTAAGATTGCTCTCACTTTCACCAGCCAACTTCGACATGATTTCAGGTCCATTAATGCAGAAAAAGAAAGCTCCTGTTTCATTGGCTACGATTCTCGCTATGAGTGTTTTCCCAGAACCAGGTGGTCCGTAGAGTAAAATACCTTTAGGTCGCTTTACTCCAATGGATTTGAAAAGCTGAGGGTGCCCTTAATGGCAATTCAACTAATTCACAAATTTGAGCCATTTGTTTCCTTACACCACCTACATCATCATAACCAATCTCGTCCAACCTATTCTCATCATCCCTCTTAATGGGCTCACCCTCGGAAAAGATTTCAGTGTCTGGAGCAACAACACAGTACTTCCCTGGGTTAGTCTCGATTACCTTGAACTCTACACTTCTCATCCCTCCTCTAACAAGAAAATGATCCCCCTTTCTTACAGGTCTGTATGCAATCCCATAATCAATGGCTACATAGTTCTAAAAAGTCAAAAACCAATTATCAAAACGGGTGGCTACATAGTCAATGGATCAAATTTGTTGGAGAATAGATATGATTAAAAAACATACCCATTTATCAAAAGCATTATCTCTCGAGCTAATAATTTTGTTAGCAATCCCATAATCAATATACCTTGATTAAAAAAATTCATGGCAGCGACACTTTGCAATCCATGTTCAAACCTGCAATTAGACATAAACCTTAGAATAAAAATACAAACTTCTAGTATACAAAATTAACTGGAATTAAAAATATGACGAACCCTAGATTTGGTTAACCTGAAGTTGGTTTATGTGCGTGTGTGTGTTTGAAAAGAAATCTATTGTGTGTGTGTTTGAAAAGAGGAAAACAGATGGCAATTATAACGGGCCATCTGTTTTGAGATGAATCATAGAGAAGTATGAGGTGTCGAGAAGCAGGAGGGGAGCTGGAGAGAAGCAGGAGATGGATAGCAGTTAATGGCTATTGTTGAATGTACTTTTGAAATGGATAGCAGTTGTTTAAAGGAAGGTGTACTTGACAAATATCATGTAAAATGACGAAAAAATCCTTTCATAAAAATACGGTTGCTCATCGCTTTTTAGTTCTTAAAAACAATCCTTACACATACTTAATGACTTGTCATGAATGTGGTTGAGTTCTTGATAATGACAGTGCCTCGGTCTATTTTCAAATTTAAAATAAAAGTGGTTCATAAAGTGATATGCATCAGGGCGCGCGGTCTATTTGTGTCATTTTCACTATTTTTTTTACAACTAATTTTAGATCTCCTACAAGGTTTTTTTGGTTTTATTTTTGCAATTGAGCATTCTCATAGCCAATTGAGAACTCAAGCTAGAAAATATTAGGTCAATATTAGAGTTTTTATTAAAACTCCTAAAAAATATGTGTGTCGAAATTGCAAAGAAAAAAACTTAAAAGACACTGGGCATGATTTCTAAAACTTTTGTGTCGAAAAAGTACAAAAAATAAATTCGTTTATTAGAATCGTGTTTTCAAATGTAAGATGAACATTGTAGAAGGTTTTAAAACGATAGATATTTTTATTTATCTAAATTACTTTACATTCTATTATAATACAATCTGAAACCCTAATTGAGCCAATATATACTCGCACAAGAAGGGTGTTCATCGTTCTTTAGCCTTCTAATCTTTGTGCCTTTGTTTTTAAATCGCAGGAAAATTTATGTTGACTGATGATCTCTGTTTCTGACAACTTTATAATCATATTTTTAATCGTATATATACTCGCCTAAGAATGTTTTTGTTTTCTTATCGCATGCAAATATATGTTAACTATCTCAGTTTCTAACATAGATTACACGGCTGGTGAGCACATCATCAACGTATGAATTATCTTTTTATCGAAACTCACCACAAAAAACATTCCAGATAACATAAAAATTTATAATGTTATATTTCTGGGTATGAAGTTTGCTTTAAATGTAAAATAAGAATTTATAATTCATTAATATCTTTACATGTTAAGTTATATTTGTGAACAAGAATCATAATTCCGTCTTATAAAACATCCTCAACCTTAAATAAACAAGAAAACGTAATGAGAATTTAATGATTAGTAAATATATACATATCTAAATTAACAAGAAGAAGATTACGGAGATCATGAACGGTTAGTAACTTACAAGAAAGAGATAAAGTGGGTGTAATATTAGGGCAAGTCATGATGGAGATTTGTTGATGTTAAGAAGAGTAGACGAATGTATCAAAAGTCAAGTTATCTTGTTAGGGTTGTCAACCGTGGTTTACCAGGATGTTAGGAATTAAAGGTCAAGTTTTTGTTAGGGTTTTTAAGAGGTGAGAATCTTTGGTTGTGATACCATGTTGAAGAGAATAATTAACGACAAAGTATATCATACAATTACAAAAAGATAATTGTAAAAGTGGCCTAAGCTCAAAACACAATAACTAAGCTCAAACGACTAATAATTCCAAACATACCAACAAAGTAACAATACTTGATACATTATTGTTGATGGAATCATCTTTTCCCATGAAATGAATAAAGCCTAAATTTTAGCATCGAAAAATGCACAAAATTGACATAGGTTTTTTTTTTAGGTTTACTTTGGAAAGGCGCTAAACAGGCCTATAGGTTCGCCTTTCTATTTATAATAGAAGAAGTCTAATATAATTAGTATAGAAGTATATATAATTAGCCAAATCGTCTGAAGCATGAACGGAATCGCCTTTGTTCCAAAGTCCTAGCGAGTTAAGCGAGTTCATTTTTTTTCAAAGGCGGTCCTTTTCTTTCCCGGACCGATGACTCGCTTGTTCAAGATCTTGCTAACTATTATTGGAGAATTTCATCCCTCGGACTACCAAGAGCCGGTTGTTGAATCTCGTGCAAGTTAGGTTGTGGTTGTATTGGCTGCAAGCGGAACGTAGGGGCTTTAGGTGTGTTGGCCATGCACTCTCGCGTCGTGTAATGTCGTATGTATGATAGAGGTGGTGTGGTGATTGACCTCAATGGTCGTTGAGTGTTGAATTTATTTAATATGTACGTTTACATTACTCAACTTACACAAAGAAAAATAAAAGGACCAATTTTTTTTTTTTTTTCGCAATTAAACGTATGCCAACTAACACTTCAAATGAAAGATAATCAATCAATATATCAATTTGCATTTACCCTTGTTGCATTCATCACAATCAAATGTATGCTAGCTAAACCTTCAGAAACCTAGTACGGTTGCATTCATCACACATCAATACATCATCGTACTCTTTGACCAATAAAACATTCGAAAAAGATATGATCTATTCGAAGTTTTATACAAACCACCAAAACAATCTTTCTTTCTCTCTTTTGCGACAAAGACAAATAAAAAAAAAAAAAAAAAAAAAAAAGTCGAATACGGATACTTTACAAAAGAGAATTCGGATAGTTTACAAAAGTTGAAACGCGGATACTTTACAAAAAGTTGAAGTACGGATACTTTAGACTAAGAAAGATGACGTGCTAAAGGACATTATGTTACAAATAGTTGCTAAATCAGCAAGGTGTGTAGGCGGCTATGATGAAGGAAAAAAAAAGGTTGAAATTGGCGAAAAATTAGGGAGTGTAAATTTGGAGAGGAACACCTATGTTTCTTGTAATGTGTGAGGACTATTCTATAGTGTTTTTAGCTACAAACAGATTTTTCAGTACCCATTAGGATTTTGGTTAGGTTTTCGTTATATTCCGACTTCAAATGGTTTCCTTTTGGTTCTAGTGTTTTTTCTTTGTTTTCAGTCTTATGAGTTCTTATCATGTGTCATCTTTAGTTTTTCTTCTTCTTTTTCTTTCTGTTTTATCCTTTGTAGATGTGCACCAAGTTACATCGATGTAGCAAAGCAAAGCGTTACAAGTTTTGGCAAGCATTAGTCGTTTTGAGTATGCTTTTGATGTTTTATAGGGTTCAAAATGTGTTGTGTTTCTTCACTACTATCACTTAGCATAGTTGGAAGGTAGGTATGAAAAGAAATATAAAGTGGAAAGCATCAATTTTGTTAACCTACAAAGATAGCTTTTTGCTCAACTTGAGGACTACATTAAGAAATACCAATAAGTAGTTGACATTAGATGTTGAAATGCTATTAACTTTATGAAAAACACCTAAAAAGTGGATCAAAAGCCAGAACAAGGAAATTGGTGGTGACTGTGTTTCTTTTTTCATTAGCCTGCACCAATAGAAAGCTATGAACTTCAAAGGTGATATGAGTTGAGATATGATTTACACTATAGACTTTAATGCATTGTCTTGGAATCATTGTTTTGTATAAATATAAGAACCAAACGTTGGAATCATTTTAATCATTTGACTTGTAGTTGCAAATATGATTCGTGCACTCGCAAGTTGGGACAAGATTCCCATTTTGGTCACTGTGAGCTCGAAAAAGAAAAAATATGGTTTTGGGTATCCCTGCAGTTGTGAGGTCCAGTAAGATGGGTTCAAGAGACATGTATTCCGGTGGTTGTGAGCCGTAAGAACATGGTTTTAACTTAAGATCAGAATATTCGAATGAGAATTGTAGCCAATACTTGATTACGGATTATCGCAGATAAACAACTTATGCGATCAAAGATACACACAAAACACAAATGGAAAACAACTTGTATAACCATAGTGGCATAGTCCATAAGTAACCATTCCCACTCTACATTTCTAGCTCATCTTCCAAACCAACAAACTTGTATTGAGGACTTGAGGTGTATTCTCGATCTAGATGAGTACACTAATAGAAAAAAATTATTACAAGGACATGAGTACATGCTAGCATTATTTATGTGTCGTATGGGATACTTATGCATTATTGCGTTTCGAGTCACAATCAAAATCGTTTTGATTTCACTGTCCTTGAAACTACTTGGTAGTATAGTTTTAGACAATGTAGTCTACATCACTCTTTTTGCATCCACTAACTTTTGTTAAAGCGATTCGTACATGGTTTGTATATTAGATGATCATATATTTCGTAACTTCAACTCGCTGCTCGTATTTAGTAATTCGGAATATAGAAATTCAACCAACCTAATTCTAGTGTGGAATTGTAAGTTTCTCGGCTTTGTCAGAAAATATAAAACATTTTTGTGTCATTGTGTTCGTTATTCACTCAAACACGGTCTAAAGCTGAATCCCAAAATAACATCAATGCTCGGATTTAGTAGTTAACCAGTTAAAGTACAGTTACATAACCAAGATTCCTAAAAATGAATCAACATGATCAAATAAGATTACAAAGCATCTAGTTTGGCGAGTGTTATAGGACTTGCAATTCGGGCACTTAATTAGGAGCCACAATATTGAATGGCACTTCAGAGTTGGTTACACAGTCGTTGCACAAGATCAATATCTTCGCAAAATAGATGAGTTAGAACTCAAAATACCAACATTAGAAAGCTCAAAAACAAGGATAAAGAAAGATGACATACCAATTTGTCTAGATAAAATTCAGGCATTGGTGTTGCTGAAATTTCCATATCAAGTTTCTCCCAAAACTTCGACATATCACAGATCGACTTAAAGAAAGAGGACAAGCATATCTGCAGTTGTTTTAGTATAAATCAAGCACAACCGCATAAGTATACTCGCTTAATAAGAAATTTATCTTAATTATTAAAGCTCCATGGTTGTAAAAATTCACTTAGTGCGAGTGCTGCTTCATGTCCTTTAAACACTTCTTATTAGTGGTATGGCCACAAAGCAATAGATACAGCAAATAACCAACATTTTAAGCCATTATAGGATAAATCCAGGATAGTTAGTCGACATAATTAGTTTTCAATGCTCTGGACCAGCTTTTACTATATACTAGGCCTTTCTATGTGTCCAGTCTTGATCTAGATTTGATCCAACAGGTTAAAACATTTGACCCATTAATCAAAAGTCAGCCATTAAACCATTTAGTAATATAAATGGATCATTACTAGGTCAATCAAATTACTCCTCTCTTTGAGTCATTCTCGTTTTCAGTTCATGGATCTTCTTACAGCTATCTATTAAAACATTATTATATATTTTTATTTTTTTGAAAAAAAATCATGACATCATTTTTCTTCAAAGACAACTTATACAAGGGTGGTGAGTATTAGTCGATATAGTTTACATATCTATTAGTTAGTATTTGTATTAGACCCATTTATATGTTTGAAGGCCTAGCCCACATGTTAGTTCTAGAATTCTCTATGTACAATTATATATACGGTTGTTTTTATGAATGCAAATCAAGGAAACATAATCACCTTCCAATATGGTAATCAGAGCCAATTAACTCTTCTATTTTCTCTCTAAACAAATCTCGTAAACCCCATCTCAATCTCAATTCTGGAATCCTTTTCATTCTTTCTTCTTGCCGCACTTTGTATTCTTTTGTTGAATATTTAATTGCATAGCCACACAAATATATCATCACCATTCACCACGTAAAAGATTCCAAGTGTGTCAGGCATTTGTTAATTTTCATTTTCTTGTCCATTGGTTGGTTTGACTAATACAATTCTTTTGTATTATGTATCAATCTCCTAAAACCATAGTTGATGAAATCCCAACAGTTGGCTCCTCTATGGCTAGTATATTAAAAAATAATCATGCTAGGTCATCATAGAATAAGATATGGAATAGTTACACCACCAATTCATTTATCGCTCAACCAACTCGAACTGCAGTTCTGGCCCAACAACTCCAGGCGGCCCAACAGGCCCATAACATGGTCACTACTCAACAGTTTGCAACAGTCCAGCAGGCCCAATTGGCCCGGTCATTTTTCCACAGGAACAGCAGGCCCCTTGGCCCAACAAGCCCAACCATATGCTCCGTTGTCTTCCGCAGGCATACTCGGACCGCACCCGCTTGTACCCAACTCAAGCCATGCCACTTCCTAGTGCTTTTAGCACTATGACTTTGCAAGACCCGACATGGAACATGGATACAGTGCTCCTCTCATTTAAATTCTAACGCAAGTAACTTAAGTTCTGCTTTTAATAAACGCTTATTCCCATCATACATGTTGGCGACAGTAATTCTATTCCGTTACCAACACGGACATAGCATTATTCCTTCTTTTCATCGTCCTCTGCACACTCCATAATGTACTTGTCACCCCTAACATCATCAAAATCTTATTTCGCTCGTCGGTTTACTAGGGATAATAATTGCACTATTGAATTCGATGCCTTTGGTTTTTCTGTGAAGGATTTCTTGACTCGTCATATCCTCCTTCGATGTGACAGCTCGGGTGATCTCTATCCAGTTACCAAGCCGTCACCTATCCCCACTGCTTTTGTCTCCACAAATTCTTCCACATGGCATCAACGTCTCGGTCATCCCGGTGACGAAGTGCTACGGTCTCTTGTTTCTCGTAATTTTATTTCATGTAATAAAACTAAGTCTACACATGTTTGTCATGCTTGCCAACTTGGCAAACATGTGAAACTTCCCTTTCATAGTTCGACTTCTACTGTTGAACATTGTTTTGATATTATTCATTCGGATTTATGGACTTCTCCCATTGTTAGTTCTAGTGGTTTTAAATATTATGTCCTTTTTCTCGATCATTACTCTCACTACTTGTGGATTTACCCTCTTCGTTCTAAATCTGATATGTTCTCCAAATTTTTGCATTTTCGTACTTATGTTAAAAATCAATTTAAATGTGAAATAAAAAGTTTCCAATGTGATCATGGTGGTGAGTTCGATAATAACCGACTCCACACACTTTTGCTAATAATGGTATTCAACTTAGATTTTCTTGCCCTAAAACCTCTCAACAAAATGGCAAGGCGGAAAGAATGATTCGCACCATAAATAACGTCATCCGTACACTCCTTTTTCAAGCACACCTACCACCCACCTTTTGGGTCGAGGCTCTCCATATGGCCACCTATCTCCTCAACCTTCTTCCCTCAACCGCCATCAACAATGAAATCCCATACACAAGACTTTTCCACAAGGAACCCGACTACTCCCGTTTACGCATATTCGGGTGCCTTTGTTACCCCCACCTTCACTCCCCTCACAAACTTGCGCCACGAGCAACCCCGTGTATTTTTTTGGGCTTTCCCGCATATCATCGTGGTTCTGGCTGCTAGACCTTGAAACAAACAAAATTATACTCTCTAGACATGTCACCTTCGATGAAACCCAATTTCCCTACCGATCCATGACACCCACATCTCCTCCATCATATACATTTTTAGAACCCGTCACTTCCTCACTTCTAAGCCACACTCTAACCAATCCTGTTACCGCACCCCCATCAAATGAACAACACCAACATCAATTCAACTCACTCAACCCAAACCAAACAAACATTCTCGCGGCCCAATATACTGCCCAGCCCACTTCCCAAACTCACGCTACCACCCAACAACCCCCTAGCCCAACCACTAGCCCATTAACGCATAACCACACTAGCCCATTAACGCATAACCACACTCAACCCAATAACCAAACCATCACCACCTCCGCTCCACAACCCACTGACAACTCTACAACAACCAATACCTCGGCCCAATCCCCACATCCCGCTAATGAACCACCTCGAACTCACCGCATGGTCACTAGGTCTCAATTGGGCATTGTCAAACCCGTCGATCGTTTATCCTTACATACGTCTTCCATTTCCCCTATACCTAAATCTCCATTTATTGCTTTAAAAGATCCTCAATGGCGTAATGCTATGTATGATGAGTATAATGCGTTGGTTAAAAATGGTACTTGGGTTCTTGTACCAAGGCCCTCTGGTGTTAATATGGTTCGCTCTATGTGGTTATTTAAGCATAAGTTTCATGCTGACGGGACTTTGAGCCGTTATAAGGCTCGTTTGGTTGCTAATGGCAGTAGCCAGCAACTTGGTGTTGATTGTGATGAGACATTTAGTCCAGTTGTCAAACCGGCTACCATTCGCACTGTCCTTAGCCTTGCTGTGTCTCGCAAGTGGCCTATCCATCAACTTGATGTTAAGAATGCATTTCTTAACGGTGATCTATCTGAGACTGTCTACATGCATCAGCCTCCGGGTTTTGTTGATTCTAGATACCCTCATCATGTTTGTCTTTTGCAGAGATCCCTATATGGACTGAAGCAAGCACCTCGTGCTTGGTTTGATTTTGCGAGATATGCCACCGGGTTGATTCTTCATTATTTATTCTTGACATGGTTCGAGAGGTTGCTTATTTACTTATATATGTGGATGACATTATTCTTACAGCCTCTTCTACAGCTCTACTTCAGCAGATTATTACCTCTTTACACAGTGAGTTTGACATGACTGATCTCGGGGCACTTAATTATTTTCTTGGTATCTCTGCTGTTCGGCATTCTACAGGATTATTTTTGTCTCAACGGAAGTATGCTCTTCAGCTTCTTGAGCGTGCTCACATGGTTAATTGTAACCCTTCTCGGACACCAGTTGATACGGAGTCCAAAATGGGTCCCGGCGTTCTGCTCGAGATCCTACTTTGTATCGCGAGCTTGCGCAGTGGCCTCTGATCTCACGTTTACACGTCCGGATCTATCTTATGCAGTACAACAGATTTGTCTTTATATGCATGATCCACGGGAGCCACATTTGGCAGCTCTCAAACGTATCTTGCGATACGTTCAGGGAACTTTGGATTTTGGTTTACACTTATATGCATCCTCCACTACTTCTTTGGTTGGTTATACTGATGCTGATTGGGCAGGTTGTCCATCGACACGCCGGTCTACTTCAGGTTATTGTGTATTTTTGGGTGATAATTTACTATCTTGGTCCTCCAAGCGTCAACACACCCTCTCCCGCTCCAGTGCCGAAGCTGAATACCGAGGTGTTGCTAACGTTGTGGCCGAGACTGCATGGCTTCGTAATCTGCTTCGTGAGTTACATTCTCCTTTATCGACTGCCACTCTTGTTTACTGTGATAACGTTAGTGCCATTTATATGTCTGCCAACCCTGTTCAACATCAACGGATGAAACACATTGAGATAGACATTCACTTCGTCACGTGACATGGTTCTGCACCGGTCGTGTTCGAGTTCTACATGTACCTCACGCTATCGGATGTCGATATCTTCACCAAGGACCGCCTCGGTTTTGTTTGAAGATTTTCGATCCAGGTTTGAAACGTCTGACTCCTCCGCTCCAATGCGGGCGTGATAGTCGATATAGTTTACATATCTATTAGTTAGTATTTGTATTAGACCCATTTATATGTTTGAAGGCCTAGCCCACATGTTAGTTCTAGAATTCTCTATGTACAATTATATATACGGTTGTTTTTATGAATGCAAATCAAGGAAACATAATCACCTTCCAATAGTGAGTAATTTAATGATGACAAATTTTATAAAAAATCATGACATCATTTTTCTTCAAAGACATCTAATAATGCAATAGCTGGGTTGGATCATTCTTTAATGGGCCATATCACGATCCACTAGTTAATGGTCATTTCAAGATCCATGTAATTGTATCATAGAGATGAGAACTAGCCACATTTGTCACAGATATACGAGTTAGAAGGTTTATACCACAGTTAAGAACATCAAACGAAGGCTATAGAAACGCTAATGTTCTACCACTCAACAAAAATTTACTAGAGAAACATAGTCATTTTTAACTGTTTGGCAATACACAATAATGTCTACTACGATATTTTGCGTAAATGAATATTCAAAAATAGTACTTGTAGATACCACAACACAAAGCAGGACAGCAGTCTCATGGAAAACAAAGGCACCTTCATAAGCGCACAAACATATGTTATTAAAGCATATCGCCTCTGGACAGTTGATATCGTCACACTCGTTATTCATTAATTTATGTATGTGCTTTGTGATTAATTAGAAAGAGTGATTAACTGAAAGAAACAAGAATCAGGAGCATGATGACCAGATTATCGGTTTTCCTACTCATGATCATTTGAATAGTTATTAAACTGTTGCAGTATTCTAGCGACAAATAATCTGTCACTATAATTTTTCTATTCATTGTATCTGAAATCAAGTTATAGTTTAAATAGCACTTCACACCTCCAAACGACCAAACTCATATTATATTTTAACTTGAAATCCTTTTTGTCTCCGGCTTTTAGGTAATCTTAGTTGCACAATATGCATGATGACACTAAAATCATCAAGAGTGATACATAAGAAGTTTTGTGTATCAAGTTTGTGTAGATGGTCACAACTTTGGGTGATACGACAGTTTTTCACATCAGAGATGTACTTTATAGACCAATGTATGGTTTAAGTGGCATCCTAAGACATAAAGATGTGAGTAATAAGGGGCTCGACCTCGGTCATTCGGTCCATAAGGACGCGTCGCTGCATGAAAAAAATGAGAAACGCCTGGCCGATCGACTTGCGTGCATGATTGTGTGTGTGAGTTTGTATTTAAAATGTATTTTTGTAAAGTATGTTTTTTTGTGGTGTCGGTCTCTCTTTTACATTAAGTTAAGTCACCAAGTAAAAAACAAACTGATAAACTAAATAGACAGAAGAGAAGAGGTCACCAGTAGTCTAAGTTCTGGCTCATCCTAGTACAGACACAAAACAAAAGGCCTATAAAATTTTTGTGAAACGAGCTTATAGATTTACACTTTACAAATGGCATTCTTAAAAACATAATGGCTAAAGGACCCCATATTCACAAAAAGGGTCGTGTCCTAATATTCACAAAAAGGGGTCCCCCTATTCAAAAAGATTGTGTCCTTAAACAATAGAAGGATTGAAGGCTTACATCATCATCAAAAAGCTTGCATGTACTAATATCCACAAAAAGGTTCGTGTCGTTCTCCTAGCAAAGAAGGATTGAAGGCTTAGGGACCCATATTCACAAACAAAGTCGTGTCGTTCTCCTAGCAAACATTACTAATAATCCTAAAGTAAATCTATAAATAATAAAGATGTCTCGCAATTAAAATTTTCCTTCCACCAATGATTAGGTCTATTATTTACTTTTTGATTTACAGTATACTCATATATAGATCTTTTGGCTTTGTTATCGGGTACAAACACAATAATGCACATAAGAGACCCTACCATTTGGATAAAGGTGGTGTTGTTTGCTATTACTTACCAAACAGAAAAAAGGCATGGCCCAAAACAAACAGACAAAGACCCATGTTACAAAAGCCAAATCTTGAAAGTGGCTAAGTGGGCTTACTTTGGCTGAATCACTCTTGTTAATGTTATTCGATACGTACAAAAGCCAAAAAGGACATGTCGCTTGGGAAAGACCCCAAGTGTCGCTGGGAAACCGGTCTATGTTGTAGTGTTAATGTTATTCGATACGTATAAATTATAGAAAGGTCTCTGCTAGTTACATACTAAATTGTGCTTCCATCTTTTAATAAGACTAATGCTATTGGTGACCACTTTTTCACCCAAACAACCTCATGCCACCTTAACGTCGCATCGCTTTTCTCTCTCACAATTCCACCCCAACCATAAACTAGCTAGTGGTGAATGAATGTGTTTAATTGTTTCGGTTGCCTCAAACGGTCAAAAATAATGAATGAATGTGTGTAATTGTCTCGGTTGCCTCACCGACCGAAAGATTGAAAAAGTCACAGGGAGACGCGTTGCTTTTGTTCCAGCTAGTGGGGGCGGCGTGTCGTTTGGGGTGCGTTGGGTTGTCGAGAGACGCTCATTAGCATTAGTCTAATAAAATCGGAACTGAAGATTTAAAAGGAAGACGCGTCTGGTTCTTTTGTGAAAGAAGACGTAGTGGTCTTCTAATAAACTTTATGATTTTAAGTTCTCTTAAATATCATTTGCATCCCTTTTGATTTCCTTTGGTGGCACTGATCCTTTAGTATGACATGGAAATCTTATGTTAATATGTTTTTAGAAAACATTAAATATGTAAACCATAGTTTTTATAATGATAGTTATTTTTTCGTTGTGAAACGCTCAAACCAAACAGCAAACACGTATTAATTATTGTTTGAGATAATAAACCCGTTAACACGAGCGAGAATAATTTATACGATATATGTCAAGTTAATTTTATCTCGTATTTGTCTATTGAACCACCCTAATGCTTGTAGCACCCAACATAGTTTATCTATCACATGATTTTGTTGTAGACCGGACAATTTTAGACGAAACATAGAAAAAATCAACTTTTATCAAATTTAGTTTATCTATCACATGATTCTGCTGTAGACGGACAATTTTAGACGAAACATAGAAAAAGTTATCCCAATCAATTTTTACCAAATTCATGAATATTTTTGTACTTTTCGAAAATAATTGTATATCCATGGACCATTATTAATCACTTTATTGTTTGAAATATTCAATGTTGGTCCACCCAATATATGTTGGTCCTGTGGCATCTCAGGTAGCAATTTGTTTGTATTAGAATGTTGCGGGGCATTTGATGTTAATTTAGTTACTTTTATTACTCCGTATTTTGGGTCATTAATTAAGGGGAATCTTTGGTGTAATATGTTTGAGTGTCGAATGAGGTAGAAAGAAAGGGAGAGGCGTATGTTTAAACTAGGGGAAAACGTGTGGTAAGTATTACAAACGGAATATTGTGTTTAAGGGGGGTGTCGTGTGAATGAGGAGAGGAGGCAAGGAGATTTCTTAATATTATGGAGATATATTTACTTGATATTTGTTCTTATCTTTAGTCCTTCTTGAAAAATCAAAACGTGTATATACGAGGGAGGTCGATTGGACAAAAGTTTGGGGTGAAATTAGTATAGGTTTTATGTACTAAGGGAGGACGGAGTGGGCAGCGGGTACCCCATCGAGTAGTTGAGCTCGAGCGGGTACACCGCCCCTTGTTGATCGGGTTGCCTAATCGAGTAGCATATTCGAGCTCGGAACCCACATGTGTTGTGTTTGTATTTTTTTTTCTTTTGTCTTTTGGTTTTGCACGTACAAGAATTTGGGAGGAAGAAGACTTGCAGGTAGGTGAATTTGGTTTTGCAGAGGAGGAAGAAGACAGGTACAGATATATTGTTTTATTTACAAAAAAATAAATAAATAAGTAAAAAAAAAAAATCGGGTACTAGGGTACCACTTCCTCCACTTAGGGTAGTGTTAGGGTAGAATTGAGGTATTTTTGAGTTGGAAGGTTTTTATTGGATAGAGGTGAGGTGACACTCCCAGGGTATTAGGGTATTAGGGTACTAGGGTACCACTCCCTAATACCTAAGGTTATTATAAGTTGTATTTTATAAAATATGTTTAGTTTATGTGTCGCTAGATGTGTTGAAGTCCAAAAAGACGTGTAACGAATTCTAGGGATTTAGGAGCGTAACAATTTTTTTTAGTTAATTACTTAGGTTTATTTCATAACGTATTTAATTATCGAATATCACATAGTTTAAGACATTTATAAATCCCAACATAACTTAGGTAAAATTTCAGATTAGACGTAAATTATGAGTTCGGAATTTAAGGTTTTACAATTTAAGTCATGTTTCATACTCCCTATTATAATTTTGTAGCTACTAGCCTACTAGCTAGCTATGAAATGACATAAAGTATGCAAAGCCACGTATTTTTAACATCACCAATGGTCAAAGCACCATCCGTAAACCTTAAAGCGTATTAGTACATCACGCGGAAAACCTACACACATTTAACAACAGAAACACAGTGGTTGGAGTCTAAGAAAAAAAAAGTTGAAAAATGTTTAAGAGTAAGTTGAATGAGTTATGTCAACAGAATCGTTGGAAATCACCTACATACTCCTGTGTCAAAGAGGGTGAAGATCATATACCACTCTTTCGAGCTACAGTTGTGGTGAATGGCCAAAGATTCCACTCTTCAGCTCCGTTTAAGAATTGTAAAGATGCTCATAATCATGTTGCCAAGATTGCGTTTTCGCGCTGCTCGGCTAATTCTCGTATGAATCCCTTCTTTGCTTTTGTATATCTAGACAAGTTGCTGAAATGTTGTTAAGGCCTTAAGGGGGTGTTGTTTCGGTTTATATAGCGGGCTTATGGCTTGTGTGGTTTTACGCTTATGTTTCATAAGCTCACTTTTTGTGGCTTATTTTCGAACTTTTCGGCTTATATAAGCTTTTCATGTAAAAATAAGCTTTATAAGCTGATCAAAAAGTGAGCTTATGAAACATAAGCTGAAAACCAAGTAAGCCACAAAGCCCTTTGTATAAGCCGAAACAAACACCCCCTAAGATGTGTCTTTAGTACTACAAAGAAGTCAAACTTTTATTTTATCGAGCTACTCGGACTTGACCTTTGAGATTTTAGGAGTTTGAGAGAAAATAAGAGTTCAAATGTATAACTAGCTGAGCTCGAACTCTTATAGAGCTTGTAAACCCTTATTCTAGCAAAACAGGAGACGGTGTATATATCTCATATGAGTTTGGTTCAAGAATATAATGTTTATACTTATTCTGAGCTATTAGAGCCGAACTTAAGTCCATATCTAGAAGGTTGAGCCTAGTCCGAGCTTAGCCTAAAGCTTTTTGAGCTAGCTTGGCTCAGGTAACTTGAAGCCCTATGCCTCTGCATAAATACTTTAGCTAAAAATATCCTGTTAGGGTGGGTGTTTGGATGTGGTCTTTAGCTAGCGAGAATTAGTTTATGTTACATTTTTCTCAGTATCCAAGTTTGATATTCGTTTAAGCTAAAATATTCACAGAATAGCAGGAATCGGTTTTTTCCAAACACTCTGCACTGATCATTGTAAATAAAGCTTGGAGAAGACCCAAACACATACAGTACTTTGTAAAGAAAAATATTTAATTTATTCATAGTTAGAAAAAGTTCTGGCTTGCTGAAAAGAGATTTATGTCTCAAATAAGATTTTAGATACATTGATTATGAATATATCTTGTTTTCCATTCGTTCCTGTTGTATCTGTTTTCGTTCAAGATATGAAAAATCTTGATTTACTCGTGATACGGGAAGCTTGCAAATCGCTTTGTAAAGTCTTTATTAATGTTCTCTATATTGTGAGTGACCAAATGGTTTTCCTTATAGGCTTATACTAACGGGATGTTTGGGTTACTTATTTACATGTTTATCTGCTTATTTTTTAAGAAGAAAAACCATTATTGGTGTTAGTATGAAACTACTTTTCAACTTATTCCAAAGTAAAAAAAGCAACCCCGAACACCCTTAAGTGACATAATAATGTTCTAATGTTTTTATATGTATGCTTGCTTTATTAGCAACCTATTGGATGATTTCTAACTTCCGTTTCTTGTGGATGAAGTACCCGTTGCTGATATGAAAAAGTGTAAGAAGCTGAAGCGGACTACCATGAGTTCATGCTCAGATACGGACAAAGGTATGGAGTCGATAGTTGGTTGTCAAGTCTAATAGTAGCCAAGTCATTTTTTAGTTAGATGCTTAATGTGATATAACTACTTATACCAATGGGTGAACATGGGTTTAGATCTGTGACCTCCTAGATATTACTGTACTGTGTAGTGGGCTTATAGACATTTTCATAAGATTCAGTTTACAGTTTCTATGCTAACCAATGGTTAAAGGACGGAAAAAACCTCTAGCTATGATGAAAACGTGGGTCAAACGGGTAAAAAAATTGCGCAATGTATATTTAAATCCATAAAATCTCTTATATTGTTTTAAACAATATGCAATATTGTTATCGTAATTGTATAGTCTTTGTGTTCATATTTTAAATCAGTAATTATGTATAAAAAAGGAAAAAAGAAAAAGACAAACGAGTGTTTGTGTGTAGGTCTGACCCAACCCAGTACGTTTCTACCCGCATTAAGGTTTTTTTTTTTTTTTTTTTTTTTTATTCGTTATCCTACTTTCTGTTATGACCCATGACCCATCTTGTTCTCGAGCCATTCCGCTAGCTTGATTCAGTGAAACATCTACTATGCTTTGACCCTAAAAGGTCAAAAGTTCTCCGCTCATTCACTTGGTCTTGTGATGATGACTTATTTTGTTCTGTTCAGGTGCTTTGAAGGAGACCAGCCACACTTGTTCACCTACTTTGCCGGAAGAGACAGGCATGGAGATGACACCACATGTTCTTGGAGCCCCCACCATCGACAAGCCTAATCAGAACAAGTCTGCGGACAGTTACGCGAGGAAAGTGTACCTTAAGGTGTACACGTCCATTCCTGAAGGGGAGATGCCTGAGAGAGATGTTGAGCTACTACCTGGTGATGAAGGCCAATGGAAAATTGTGAGCTTGAAATAGGCTTAGCTGATGACCGATTCCATTTAGTTAAAACACCATCTATTATTAGACTCTAGCGTGAGGGTGTTGCACCCTTTATGGATATGTAATGAACTGAGCTCCACTACCGAATATGCTGCATGAATCTCTTTTGTCTGCTTTGCTATGAATAGTAGTTCTTATCAAACATCCTCCCTGCTCCTATTTTACCAAATAGTAGAGTATGGTACAGCTATCAATAGCAAGCGGGTATCTTACTACTTTGCAAATCATAAACGAGCTAGTACACTCTCAAACTACAGTACTTTACAAATCATCTAGTTATAAAATTTAACAAGTTTCTAACATCTAGTTATAAAATTTAACAAGTTATAAAATTTACCCAAGGAAAGTAGTTCTTTTGATCTACTACTTTTGATTTGACCCATTAGATTTGATCCAATGGCTCATAGTGCCTCAACTTGACTCAAGTTGATCCTCTCAACTTGAGAAGATCCACTCCCAAGTTTGATGCTACTTTACATGTTTCGGACTGGTATTTAGAGATTTGTAAATATAGACATTTAGTCCTTGCACAATAGTTTAAGGATGCAAAGAGATTTGTTAGGTTTTTTTTATATATATATTTCGGAAAAACAGAATTTATATAGATAATATGAAACTTCAACATGCAAATTACAAACACTTACCAGATGTCTTTAACTCAACTACAATACTAACTACACTTGATGCAACAAACTAAAAAATTCAATGGCTGTGGCCTTTCTTTAATAGTATGAAAAGTAGTTACTCTACAATAGAATTGAAATTCACGAGATTTTACATCTAACCAAAGAAGATTACCAACAGAGGAAAGTTTCTTATGTCAAGTTATTGTTGGCTGAAATTAGATGGCCTTTCTTTAATAGTCCTTTTTCCCAGTATTTCTTAATTTTAGCACAAAAAATGGAAATTCCATTCAACTGCTATAGTAGTATGTATAATAAATGCTACTGAAATGTTTATTAAAAAAGAAGAAAAATCTGCATTGAAGGGGAGAAGAAGATTGGGTAGTTTAATCAGGTCACTTAAGTCATAAACTGAAATTGCAACCATAAGTTCACTACAAGGACGGTGTCTTCTAATTTAAGACACCCAAATGTTTGGCGACCCACTCTTCATACATTGTTGTGTAGACCTCTAATTTACAAGACACAAGAAAATTACCTTTCTTGATCTTACTTAGTGTTAACATTCTCGACCACTTGAAAATCCAAGAACATGTTAACACCATAATACCCGCTTTTAAAATAAAAGCAACCAATTAATAACCGACAAAAGCTTTTACTCGCTTATTAAATAAAAGAGTGAGAAAGTTCATTAAACACCATTTTAATTTTTTTTTCGATTTATGCCCCTAAATGAGGGGTTGATTTTTGAGGGAGATAAATTGTTGGTGAGTTACGCAGTTGGACATCTCGGCTTGAGATCCACACCGACCCAACGACGTGTACACGGTTTAACTAAGTTCACTACAAGGACGGTGTCTTCTAATTTAAGAAACACCATTTTAATTTTTTTTCATTTATGAATGTGTTATGATAAGGGTGTTTTTTTTGTTGAGTTAAGGTGAAATGTTAAAGCTGATGTGGCGCTGACGTGACATGGTGTTAAGGTTTAACCTAGGTCACCATAAGGAGTGCTCTAACTGCTAAAAAATCTTTAGTTTCGACTTTCGAGTACTTTTATTTTCAATTTTTACTACTCGTCCGTCCCAAAATATAAGTCCGTTTTGACTTTCTGAATAAAACTTTGACTTTAAATAGTTTTGTTTTTATTATATAATACTTGATGAAAATTATACCAATGAAAAATACATTTAAAACACAATTTATTTATATATTTTGTATATAA
Source organism: Chrysanthemum lavandulifolium (assembly GCA_022545495.1). Lineage (NCBI taxonomy): Eukaryota > Viridiplantae > Streptophyta > Magnoliopsida > Asterales > Asteraceae > Chrysanthemum > Chrysanthemum lavandulifolium. Next base: position 52,383,159 of record CM040246.1, read on the forward strand.
TACAAACAAAAATATTTAAGGTCAAAGTTGGAGTCAAAAGTTCAAATGGACTTAAATTTTGGGACGGAGAGAGAATATCTGATAGTAATTATGTTTCTTCTACGAAATAAGCTTGGTTTATTGAGTTGTAAAATGATGTGTTTCCTTTGAGTACTCCACCTTTTCTCATATACGTTCTATTACTAGCAAGATACACAGTTCAGGTAAGAAGGTAATTAATATTGACCCCATAGGGCTATCTCTTAAGTGCGGATAGAGTTGATTTTATTTACAAAATTATAGCAAAGGTAGAAGAAATTGATTATTTTTGGATTTATGGCTCGAAATGACATATATGAAATGTCTAATCGTATGAAAAGCAGTTACTATACAATAGAATAGATATTCACGTGATTTTACATCTGACCAAAGAAGAGTTACCAACAGAGGAACGTTTCTTACGTCAAGTTATTGTTGGCTGGAATTAGCTGGCCTTTCAATATGAGCGTTTTACTTATCTTCATGATACCATTAATTTTAGCACAAAATATGGAAACTGCATTCAACTGATAAATGCTGCTGAAACGTGAATTAAATTAGAAGAAAAAACTGCATTGAAGGGGAGAAGAAGGGTGTGATACGGTTTAACCCGTATTGCAAATGGAGTCTGTGTGCTCTAAAGCATTTGACGTGAGAGCATTTTGTACTTCATTATTTGCATGCATGTAGTCTTTTAATTAAATCATGTTCCCATGTTCCTTGTTAGTTTTTTAAGAGTAGTTACAAATTACAATAGTCATGTCCCATGTTCTCCTAAGAATTAGCAAGTAGTTTTATGTTTCTTTACTTTATATATTGTACTTTGCATTTGATGAAAGGATATGGATGAAAAAGAATATTAAAGTCTAGTTCCTCTCTAGTTTCTTGGAGTTTTGCCCGCTCTAAGAGCCTTATCAATCCGTCTCTTTAATCTACTTCTTGGGAGATTGACCATCTCAAATCAGTCTACTATCAAGGTGCTGCTTGTTTAATCACATCACTTTTGTCAGAAACTGAAATTGCAACCATAAGGCTGGGTGTAGTAATGCAACCAAATATAATAGCTAAGATTCTAGGATTGATAGTATATCACAATCAAATATAATAGCTAAGTGTGGGAACGTAGAACAAGTTAAAATGCTACATGTAGTTGAACAATGTAGAATGACTTTGAACATGTTTAACCTCCTCGACCCTATTGACCAGTTTACTTTTTAGGTCTTGTAGCATTACCAATTTATCCCATCATATATCAAACAGAAACAACGTCTAGCCATTTATGTATTAAGGGGTTTAGCCCATCAATATCAAACAGAAACAACGTCTAGCCATTTATGTATTAAGGGGTTGAAATGCCGAATGCCTCTAATAATAGCATAGAGTTGTTGTATGCTGCCTTTTTATATTAGGCCAAATGTAAGAAAGATTGATAATAAAAGAGTTTGTTAGAGCACAAGGTGAGGAGATACAAATAACACGTTATTTGTATGCTACCAATCAATACATTATACACCTCCCAATAACATATCAATAACTAAAAACCCTACCTCATAACACACCACTAACACGTTATCAGATCCCACAAAATACCTCACTAAAAATACCTCACTTATAATACAAAAAAAAAATGCAAATGGCTTGAGCCATTGCATTGACTCAAAACGTTTGGCTCACGAATGGCACGATGCTCCGGTATGATTGGCACACGAATGACATGCATTTGTCACACCAATGCCACCCCATACCTTGTGCTCTTACGGTAGTGTCCATCAACTGACTTATGTATAATTCAGGTTCATATAATTTGACCATCATGCTTTTCTACAAACTAACAACTTTCTCAGAATCTTGGTTTCTGTAAATGGGGTAGACTTCAATGTTAATGTGCATGAATTGGTAACATGGAGTATTAATATTGAGAAAGTTCAAGATTCTGATGACGAGTCACGTGAGACAGAAGATGGGATACCAAATCCAGATCTTGGGGATCTCATCTCAGAAGATAAGCTTGAGGAAGTTTGGCACATAATCACATCGGCAATTCAGAGGAAAATATCGAGAAGTCTGCTGAAAGCAAGGAACACGTGGTCAAGGATCAAGCACATAATTCTTCCCAATCCTTAATACAGTACATCAAACGCTAACAAAGCATCAACATATTCTGAAGATTTGAGCTGTCCACCGGTTTCGAGCACCTTAAACGCAACATCTCTACTCACCCTTCACATTCTGTATGTTCTTCATTAGGTAAATGCTCTATAATGTTTGCCAAGTATCATAAAAAAGACATTAAAATTATTTCTTTGTTGCATGAGATGAATCACATCATTGAAGTAGGAGGAGGCGAGGAGCATTGGGATATGATGTAAGAGGATGTCGTAAAACCTTGAAATGCATTCTAAATGCGTCGGGAGCTTATTTCTTTAATAGATGAATATCCTTTCAATAAATATAAGAGACACGCGGAAACATTATAAGGCCGATGCTAATGGCTCGGTCGACCCTCCCCCAACCGAACACCCAACCGCGTTCCAACCACTAGCCCAACCGAAGATTGATCGGTCACCCCAACCTTTCATATGTTTCGGTTTGCCTGCCAACCGATTAAATTGGCACATCTCCCTTTATTTTTTTGACCGTTGCATGATTCTTCCATTGTTTGTATGAAGATATTCAAGCTTCTAAAATGGTGGAACATATAAAGTCAACAACCGCTGAAAACGTAACTGCAAAGAATAATTATTATTATTATTATTTTTTTTCTTGATGATTCTGGATCTGAAAGAAACAAAGATGGTGATTGGAATTGATATTAGGTATTAGTTTATTTAGAGTAGATATATAAAAGGTGATGTCTTGAATTCTTCAAAAAGAAAGATGAAAAAAAGCTGGACCTCACGAAGGAGGTGAGAAGCAGGTAAAATAAATGTAGAGTAGATAACTAGATATATAAATATAAGGGCTAATTATGAAAACACACATTTTCTTCAGGTGTCAACACTTTCTAAGAAAAAGTTGGGATTTCCAAATTAGGCACTTGAGACTTTCACTTTTCTTTCCAATCTAAGAGTGTCAGTGTCCTTCAACTTTTCGAACCCAATCATTGAAAGTTGCTTTTCGTGCTTATATTTTCTAATCGACTTATATCCAAATAATTTTTAAGATTCTAATAAATTCTTTTTGTTATTTTCGAAAAAAATTCAAACTTTGAAACTATTATTTTATTCCTTTAGCTTTCCAACGCCGAAATGACTTAAGCGAATTACTTTGAGTACCTTTTTAACTTTGTACTTTTGTACTTTTATATTTTTTACATAACTTTTAAATACTTTTAAATTACAATGACTATTGTACCCTTTACTATTTTTACATGTTGTATCGCTAAATAGAGATTCGATCAACACTTTTAAGTAGTCTCGCACAAGAAGGATCGGACCCAAATATCTGCAAAGATGATTTCCATCAATTGCTATTCAAGATTAAAAGAAAGTTGAAACTTTTAAGGGTAAAATCATACCTTTATAACTTCACTTGATGGATATAAGAAACATGGTTGATGATGTTGTTTATCAACACCTTCACCTCCGGTATCAACACCTTCACTCCGGCTATCAACACCTTCATCTCTCATCTCTGTTATCTCACCATCTCCGGTCAATTCACCGTCGCCGAAGGTATTATTTCTCTAATTTTAATATACATATAATAATTAGGGTTTCATTTACACCGATTGTTGTGTAAATGAGCTTGATTATCACCAATTGTTGTGTGGACTTAGTATGCAATAGTCGAGTCCCATATTGATTACAAGTTTAATTTCAAGTTATTGATAGGAAAACTTATTCAACTTGCAAGAATCAAAACACAAGCAGAGAATCAAAACAAGCTAGCGATGGTAACGACAAGAAACTAGTAGTGGTTTCGAGAAACGTAGCGATGGTTACCTAAATATACTAGCGGTGGTTTAGTAACACTAGCGGTGGAATAAAATAAAGTAGCGATGGTTACCTAAATATACTAGCGATGGTTTAGTAACACTAGCAATGGAATAAAATAAAGTAGCGATGGTCCGGTCTCATTTATTTCATCATAATAATATCACTTACGGATGAGGAAATGGTGCTATTTAAGTCGCAAGCTTCTTTGTGATTCGGTGATCGGTTTATCAAAATGCGTTGAATTAACATTTTATACATTTGTTAATTTGTCTTGCAAATGCATTTAAGGATAATGTTTTATGAATGTAGGTTAATCGTGGTTTATAAATTAGTGTACAAGGTTAATTTGTCTTGCAAATGCATTTAAGGATAATGTTTTATGAATGTAGGTTAATCGTGGTTTATAAATTAGTGAAAAATTAGGATTCTCGCGTTAGTTTATGGTCGTGGATAGAAATGACGAAAATCACAATGTATCTTTGTTTTGGGGCTCGCTAATTGCTCCAAGTAAAAAATCTACAAGTTTCTTCTCATCTTACAATTAGGAAATGTCGTGTTTGTTTTGACTATGATGGTATGTTTCAGGAAAATGTCAAGACGAAGCACCCTCAGCTGCTATACGAGTCAAAGCTATACAGGATTTTACAAGGAGGAAGTAAGTAGCTGCAATAAGATGTTTCTCTCAGTATTTTGATTAACCGTCATCACTATTTTAGACCCGTTTAATTGATCACCAAAGTTTGGCCATTGCAGCTGGTGTCCTGATAACGCTACACGCGTCATTCGGGGTCAAAGGAACTTCCTTTTCTTCGAGCAAGTTTTATAACACCCTAGGCAGTGAACCTAATCGTTGTAGTGTAGTATTAGGGTAAGCCACGGGTATTGATATCGTTCTCAAGGGGAATAGGAATGCTAGTGAGAAGTTACTACGCTAAGATTGGGGTTGAGGAAGATTATTTTTTTTATCTTTTTTTATGTTTTTTAGGAAATGGAAAAGTACGAATCTCGGGGTTTGGATTTGGGGGTTGGTATTGCTACCGATCTACTTATCTAATTATCTAATCTAAGGTGTATGTAGTCTATGTCTAATTATTGTGTGCTCGTATGATAGTTTAAAGATGTGTTCACTTAGGTTTTACTACTCCTTAATTATCTCCTATTGGTGGTTGAATTGTCACGTCCTTATTCTTAATCGCGTTGTGTGTCTAAAGTCGTAGGGTATGCGTTTATCCCTAACTCTTTGAAGTTACCAAAGGGTCTCGTCTACAAAAAACCACTAGGGATCATAAACTCTAACTCTAAGGCCTCTTTGGATAGTTTAGCTTACAACCGCTCAAGGTGCTATAACCTAAGGTTCACAAAGATTAATCAAGCATTAAGTACACAACGAATGACCTATCGCATTACTAGATCATTAACAACTAAGATAAGAGACAACCAATCAATATTCAATAATTAAGTTTCATATTCCTTAAGCAAACACACAAGTAAATTAGCCGGACATGGAGAACATGCAACCATACACACAAATAATCAAAGACATAATTGAATTAATGAAGTAAAACACTTATCTTGATGTAAGATAGGGTTTGGAACCCTAAAATCTTGTACAAGACAGCCTTGGTTCGGTTTAGGTTTTTACCCAAAAGACTACACAAATCTTGAAAATTCGGATTCTATATATAAGATTACACATGCGACGGCGCCACCTTATGTTTTGTGGCGCCGGATCGCCGTCATTAGGGTTTCGTCTTGGCCACGTTAGTCTTGCGACGGCGCCACCTTGTGCTTGTGACGCCGTCCTCTTCACTCGACGCCGTCGGATCAAATCTAGGCCGTCGAGTTGCGACGGCCTACTCTTTTAAAGCCCGACACCGCCACTTGAAAATATGAATTTTGGCTTCGTGTCGTCACAAAATACTCCGACGGCGTCGCATATAAGCGTGATGCCGTCACCTTGTCATTCAATGACTTGAGCGTCTCGATTCTTGACTTTGGGCATTTTCTTCAGATATCCGCTTTTTCGTCCAAATAAGTGCCATTACAACAATTTGCCTTCAAGAGACCTAAAAGTGAAAAGGAACGATATTAAGTAATAACGGATACAAAAGTGATCAAATAAGGGCTTAAACGACCCTCAAAAGGTACATTTTAAAACCTTATCAAATATCCCTACACTTGGTATTTGCTTGTCCTCAAGCAAATGTGCTTTTAGCCAATTAATTTATAAGTTAAGGGTCATGAAGCATTGGTTTAAAACAGTCCACAACACATATAAGCCCATAAAGCCATAACAAGCACGGAATTACATACTAGCACCTCACATGGGGTGTTTGGATACTCACATCTCTCGGGTGTATATGAAATATAACAAGTTGAAATGAAAGATAAACACTCATTAACCGGTCCTAGTACATAGATTACCATAGGCTTGAGAATAGATCAAACCTCCATCGCTTTGGTGTAAGCACCTAGGAAAGACTATCAAAGAGGTCTTTAAAGGGTTGTAATGTTAGGCTTACGGTAGGGAAACAAAGGGTTTGGTGGGATAGGCTATTTAGTGGTGGCAAGTCAAAAATCTCTATGTTACAAGCATACGAAGAATGGCGTTGCTAAGCCAAGACTCGACACTCTAGACTCTAGCTAACTGAAACAAACAAACATAAATTTAAAGGATAGATGTAGGATGGTAGCCCGTATGTTTTTTTTTTTCTTTTTTTTTTCTATTTTTTTCGATTTTTTTTTCATACACTTTTACTCTACCATCCTCTACGGTAACATCAAAATGATAGGGATTTATAGGCACATCCCTACACTTGAGTTTTTATTACTCTAACACTAATTTGACCCGAATTGAAAAGATCAAAACACTTGGGGTATGTTATTACGCAAATTAGGGAATTTAACGTTCCCTTCCAATCATTTTATAAACTTTAGCTTTTTCCCATGAGTCCCAATCGTCCCAAAACTATGTACAAAGGATATGACTCGACTTAGAAACTCATGCAAGCAACTAGATAATTGAACTAAGGGTTTAGGGTGATAACAATAATGCACTAAAAGTGAGTGCATACAGGGTAGGCTAAGGCGATTTGGGTGTATATTTGGGGTGAGGTGTAAACAATGCTCTTCATTGATATTCGGAAAAACCGAAACATCACAAGAACCGCGAAAGGATAGGCTCGAGGGGTTAACTAGGGTATCATGTACTAAAGATGAGTACAACGCAAAGGGTGTGGGAATTACTCAACCGATGTGGAAGAAGTAATTATATTACGAGTATCAAACAAGGGTTATCCTAATGCCTCTTATCATTTAGTTATTCCTAACTACACAAGTGTAGTCTTACTAGCGATCTCGGAATGCATCACAAAACAAGTTCTAGAATCTAATATACTACCGGTTCACACTCTAAGCATTAAAGATGAATGCTTTTAATTCCTACTAATCTAAGGGCGATCCTCATATTTTGGGTGGAATTTAGGTTGTTAATACAAATAAACCGTAAAAACATTTATTAATATTTTGCGATCTCTTTGTGTTTTGTTGATAACATATATAATGTTGTCTTAAGTATAATTATAAGGATACATGTTATTTTTGTAAAGCATTTACATGTAATCTTTTAAATACAAAAATGTAGTAATTAAGCATTTGTTGTAATAGTTTATTAGGATGGGTAAAAACCATAAACCATGGACCATAACCCATGGATCTTAACCCATACCGAAGACTAGATACAATGTATACTTAGATACATTGAATCTAAAGAAAACCCATGGACCAACCCATAACCCATGACCCATAACCAAAAAACACATGGGCAAAGAGGCGCCCACGGATCCCTAGCTTTGTGCTAGCGGATCCCAAGTGGAAGGATCCGTGGGATCCGTGGGAGCAGTGAAAATTTGCCTATAAATAGAGAGCCATTTCTTCATTCTAACTCACCCCTCTTCTTACTAAATCTCTCATACACTCTCAATCTCTTCTAACATATAGATCACTTGATCTAGAGAGTTGTTCTTCTTTCTTTCTATTTGTGATCCTCATATAGGTCCTTCTAAGGCGAGATCACGAGCATTCTACAAGTCATCCAAGCAAAGGGTCCTTGATTGATTTGTCACTCCGCAAGATTTCAGAGCGAAGATCTTGTATTTGATATTTCACATATTTGTTGTGTAATAGTTGTGTTGGTTTGGTCCACCGTGCTACGGACTCGGTATCTAGCTTTGTACCGGATAAAGTGTAAGCAAAGTTGTGAAGGCTTCTCCGCCAAGTGAAGGAGTTTGTTGACATAGTGCTTGAACTCTCGAGTAGGTGACTCGGGGAGTGGAGTAGGGCAAGGAAGGTGTCCTTGTATCCGAACCACTATAAATCGGTTGTGTCATTTCTATCACTTATCTTTATTTATTTGCTTGCACTATCATTAGATCTATACGTTCTCAACATCCATACGATTTCACATAATATCGGATCTAAAGTTTTTGAAATCAAATTAAAATCGGCAAAACTATTCAACCCCCCCTTCTAGTTTTCCACAATTGGTATCAAGAGCTAAGTTTATAAAAGTTTTAAAATAAAATTGTATTTTAAAACGTTTGATCACTATGGGTTCCGAAAATTATAAGGAAGGAAATCTATGCAACGACCACCACTACTTGAAACTAATGGTTTTATATATTGGAAAATAGATTCAAACATATGTGAAATCTAAAGATATTGATCTTTGGTACATTATTGTTGAAGGCGATTTTGAGGCTACCTCAAAAGATGATAAAGGAAATGTAGTTTACATACCTCATGATAAACTAAATGATGATTTGAAGAAAAAGCTTTCTAAAAATAGTGAAGCAAAAATGGTTTTATATAATGATTTACCAAAAAAGGAATTTGAAAGAATTTCTTTACTCAAAACCTCTAAAGAAATTTGGAATTCTTTAGTTGTAACTCATCAAGGCAACGAACAAGTTAAAAATAATAAAATTGATTTATTTGTTCAACAATATGAACAATTTTCAATATCGGATGAGGAAACTATAGATCATTCATTTGCTAACTTTAATACTATTATTACATCTTTACAAGCACTTGATGAATCTTTCTAGCAGTAACCATGTTAGGAGATATCTAAGGGCACTTCCATCAAGTGGAGATCTAAGGTGACGACGATCGAAGAGTCAAAAGATTTGACAACTCTCTTCGATGAACTCATATGCAATCTAAAAGTCTGACGAGCTTGTTCTTGCTAAAGATTTGAAGCCTTAAAGGTAAAAGAGAAACATAAATCTCTTGCCTTAAAAGCCTAAAAGGCTTCAAGTGATGAAGAGAACTCTTCCTCGGGTAGTAATGACGAGGAGTATGCTATGTGATGAGGACTTTAAAAATTTCTTTAGAAGAAAGGAAGATTAAGTCAAACAACCGTATGGCGATAAGAAAGGCTTTCGGAAAAGCAAAGAGGACGAAAGCCAAAGGATGATCGTACTTGCTTTAAATGTGGGGACCCAAACCACTTTATTAGTAAGTGTCCCAAACGGGATGATCAAAAGCGTTCGTGAAGCGCACGTGGGGAATGAGCGACGAGGAGGACGAAGAAATTTGTCTCATGGCAAATGACGAGGTGTGCTTAAAGGTCGACCTAGACCCCGATGAATGGGTCAAGGATAGCGGGTGCACGAGGCACATGACCGGCAATAGGGATCTATTCTCCACATATGAATCCGTAAATGGAGGTAATGTGGTGTTTGGAAATAGCAAAAGTAGAATCATCGGTAAAAGTACGGTTTCTAACAAATCTCTAACCATTAACGATGTGTGTCGAGAAAACCTAAACTTTAACCTCTTAAGTATAGGACAAATATGTGATAAAAGTGCAATGTACTTTTACCGAAACCGTAGTAAGATACTTAAAAATGGCATAACCATAGGAAGAGGAATTAGGAAACATGGAGTCTATGTCATTAAAATCGATAATGAACCTAAAGATAAACTATGTCTTACCTCTATGGATGATACTTGACCTTATGGCATCGAAGATTGGGTCACGCCAACATGCGACTTCTTCAATCGCTATCATCTAAAGATCTAGTAAGAGATCTACCTAAGTTAAAATATGAACATCATTTTTGTGATGCTTGTAATGTAGGTAAACAAGCTCATTCGATTCATAAAGCTAAAAACATTGTGTCCACAACTAGGTGTCTAGAATTACTACATATGGATTTATTTGGTCCATCCGCTATCCAAAGTTATGGAGGCAACTACTACACTTTGGTAATAGTGGATGACTACTCTAGTATACATGGACAAAATTTTAAAGAACAAAGCGGAAACCTTTAACTACTTTGAAATATTAAGCAAAAGATCCAAAGACAACTAGGAAGTCCTATAGTGTCTATTAGGACGGATCATGGTAGGAATTCGATAATGAAGTGCAATTTGGAGCCTTTTGTGACGCTAATGGTATTACTCACAACTTCTCGGCTCCACGCACTCCACAATCGAATGGGGTAGTAGAAAGAAAGAATAGAACCCTTCAAGAAATGAGTAGAACCATGCTTAATGAACAATCCATACCTCAAAATTTTTGGTGTAATCTCATTGATACTTCAACATACATACTCAATCGAGTCTTAATTAGACCAATCTTAGGTAAAACTCCATATGAGTTACTCAGGGGCAAAAGCCTACCCTAAATCACTTTAGAGTCTTTGGAAGCAAATGCTTCATTCTTAACACTAAAGATTACCTTACAAAATTTGATCCTAAATCAACCGAAGGTATCTTTCTAGGTTACTCGCCAAATAGCAAAGCTTCGTCATATTAAACAAAGAAACAATAAAGGTAGAAGAGTCATTAAACATAAAATTTGATGAAAGTCCACCCAAACCCTCTCCACCTCTTGTCGATGACGAGATCATAGAAAGTGAAGCTATTGTAATTAAGAAAAAGATAAATGAAGTAGAAGAACCTTTAAATGGTGAAATCATAAACATTAAAGAGTCAAAAGATCACCCGTAGATAAGGTAATAGGAAAGCTAAACGAAGCGAACATTAAGGTCTCAAGTTCAAAACCAAAGTAGCTTATTTTGTTTTGTTTCAACCATAGAACCTAAGAACACACAAAAGCCATAAAAGATGAAAGTTGGGTAATGGCTATGCAAGAAGAACTAAATCAATTTGTTTCTAATGATGTTTGGACACTTGTCCCTCCACCTAGTAATCAAACCATAATAGGAACAAAATGGGTGTATAAAAACAAATTAAATGCAAATGGAGTAGTGTCTAGGAACAAGGCTAGACTCGTTGCCCAAGGTATAACCAACAGAAGGAATAGACTTTGATGAGACCTATGCCCCGTGGCTAGATTAGAGTCTATAAGAATACTTCTTGCGTATGCTTGTGCTAATGATCTAAAGCTTTATCAAATGGATGTCAAAAGTGCTTTTCTAAATGGTTTCATTAATGAAGAAGTATATGTAGCTCAACCTCCCAGGCTACATCGATTTTGAAAACCCAAACACGTTTATAAATTAAAGAAAGCCCTTTATGGTCTTAAACAAGCTCCAAAGCTTGGTATGATAGACTCATGTCCTTTTTAATTAAACATAACTATACCATGGGGTTAGTTGACAACACACTTTTACTAAGAAAGAGAGTCACACATAATCATAGTACAAATATCGTAGATGATATTATATTCGGATCCACTGTCAAGACATGTGTGATGATTTCTCTAAAATCATGCATGACGAGTTGAAATGAGTATGAAAGGAGAGCTTAGTTTCTTTCTTGGTCTACAATTAAACAAGTAGAAGATGGTATCTTCTTGATCAATCTAAATACATAAAGGAGATGTTAAAGAAATTTGGCCTGAAGAGTCGAAACCAATTAGGACACCAATGTCATCCGACACCAAACTCACAAAAGATGAAGACGGTGAATCCAGTAGATAATACTAAATATCGTGGCATTATAGGTAGTCTCCTCACCTCACGGCAAGTAGGCGGATATCATGTTTAGTGTTTTCTTATGCGCTGGGTTTCAAGAAGACCCCAAAACATCACACCTAGAAGCGTAAAAGAATATTTAGATACATTAAAGGGTACAACACAATTAGGATTATGGTATCCTAAGGGCACGGGTGTAGAAACAATTGTATATGCGATTCGACCATGCGGTGATTACGTTGATAGAAAAAGTACAAGTGGGGTGTTTAACATCGTGGTTTTCTAAGAAACAAACGGCTCTAGCAATATCAACAACCGGCGAGAACGTCTCCGTAAGAAAGCATGCCAACAAGCACTATGGATGAAAAAGCGTTAGTAGACTCGACATTCATCTAGCGACATAGCCATTCTATGTGACAACAAAGGTGCCATCGACTTAAGTAAGAATCCGGTATTGCATTCTCGCACAAAGCATATAGAGATTCGCCACCACTTCTTAGAGACAATGTTCAAAGGGAACATTTCTATTGAGAAGGTAGCATCCGAAGATAACATAGCCGACGTCCTCACCAAACCGTTGAAGCGGAACAATTCAACCTACTTCGTCTTGGTCTTGGTTTAAGGAACACCGTCGTAAATTATTTGACTCTACAAGGTATGTAAATACTAGCCTTCTTCTTTCTCGAGTATAGGATCTCTATTTCACGCACAACTCACTAACAATACGGGAATTTTCAAAACCCAAGATAAGTTTTCCACTTATAGCTTTCTTATTTTTTTTACACATTTTCAAAGAAAACCTACTTTCACAATGTTTTCTAAAAGGATGATACCCTCCAGTATCAATTTCACAAAAGCATTTCTCACGTCTAGGACAAATCGCTTTTTCATTATTAATACAAAGTAAAAACCCATTTTCATTGCATCTCATGTCTTTTGAATGCTAAAGAGGACACATAACTAATATGTGTTTTCGGGTACATTCTTTTAAGCTACAATGAATTAGGAGCATTGAAAACACAAAATTACGTACTTATGTACTAAATATGTGTTTTCGGGTTATCTCATTAGGACATTTCATACTTCTAGTTTATTTTTTATTTCCTTTTAGGGTCGAGATAACATGACTCCAAATAGTTTGCATATAGGCACACAATAGGCAAAAATGTTTCCAAAAGGAAAATTTTGTCTGCTCGAATCACTGACCCACGGATCCCAGCCTTTATCTTTGGACGGATCCCCAAAGGAAGGAATCGTGGGAACCGTGGAACATAAGCGACTTTACTTTCTTATTTTTTCACTTTGGATGAAAAATCCACATTTGGTTAATTTTTTTGGAGTATGCTCTTTAATGCTTGTGTTCTCATGATCACATGCCTTGAATTCATATCTAATCATTAGATTTTAATCCACATTTTGGGTCAAGCATTCATTACAATGCTTTGTTTTTCTCTATATATATAGAACTCTCAAAATGCTTGCATAATTCATCTCATCCTCACATACACAATACACCATGTCATCCAAAAACCCTCTAGATGAATCACCTAGTACAAACAATCATCTTCATGATACCCAAACCTTTGTACTACCACCATCCAAAATACCACAATCCAACTCTAGGATATCCGCATGGATTAGTATCCGATCTTGTTGTTTAGCAAAACCAACCTCAAATGATTCATCCTCAACAAATAACTCATCACAAGTTGCTTCCATTATAGCACCTCCCTCATCACCAACAAGTACACCAACTTCATCACCACCCAAAATCACTCTTTTGGAACTCCTTAAGACTCCAACAAAATCTACCCAACCTAAAGAAAAAGAAATAGTCTTTTCAACGCCCCCCACATCACCAAATACTATTTTTCAAGATCTTGAAACATCACCACCTCTAGCTCCCATCACATTACAAGAACATCTAGGCTATTTTCCACCACCACTTACAAACATTCCGGATTTTGATCCATATTTTCCTATTTTTCCACCACCACTTCCGCATAACTCAAATCAAAACAACCCGGAAAACTTCCGCACTCATTACCCACATCATTTACATTGTGAACATTGCCAATCCACTAGGGAAATTGCAATAGAAGTTAGGGAAGAAATGCGTTTCATACTTAACCTCATCCTTGATCGCATCAATACCATTACTCATCAAAACCTCCATCCATAACTTTATGCAAGCATGGAAGGAATCACTACTACTATTTTTCACTTTTAGTATTATTTTTATTTTGAAGTCATTTTCAAGAACAAGTCTTGTTCTTATTTTTACATGCTTGTAAGTGGCTTAACTACCACTACAATTTGTCGTTTTATTACAAGGCCTTGTTTACATACCTTGGCTCCCTATCTTGATTCTCGACAACCACAAGATCATTTAACCATGTTACTAACCTTTCTTTTTGTAGGATTTTATTTTCTTCACTTGACGCCCAAACTAGGGGGAGCTACCATCAGGGGAGTAAGAAATACGAGACTACTTTTTCCTCCAAGGGTTAACTTTTTGTTTCGACAAAAGGGGAGAAGAAGTAAAACTTAGGAGCTTTCTAAACTTACATCTATTCTTAAGTTTTACTCATCATAACATTATATTTTGTCATCAACAAAAGGGGAGATTGTTAATACAAATAAACCGTAAAAGCGTTTATTAATATTTTGCAATCTCTTTGTGTTTTGTTGATAACATATATAATGTTGTCTTAAGTATAATTATAAGGATACATGTTATTTTGTAAAGCATTTACATATAATCTTTTAAATACAAAAATGTAGTAATTAAGCATTTGTTGTAATAGTTTATTAGGATGGGTAAAACCATAACCCATGGACCATAACCCATGGATCTTAACCCGTACCAAGAAGACTAGATACAATGTATACGTAGATACATTGAATCTAAAGAAAACCCATGGACCAACCCATAACCCATGACCCATAACCAAAAAACACATGGGCAAGAGGGCGTTCCACGGATCCCTAGCTTTGTGCTAGCCGGATCCCAGTGGAAGGATCCGTGGGATCCTAGGAAACGATGAGAAATTTGCCTATAAATAGAGAGCCATTTCTTCATTCTAACTCACCCACTCTTCTTACTAAATCTCTCATACACTCTCATTCTCTTCTAACATATAGATCACTTGATCTAGAGAGTTGTTCTTCTTTCTTTCTATTTGTGATCCTCATATAGGTCCTTGATTCTCACAATGAACAACCCGTCAAGTTTACTCACACAAGCTAACCGTAAGAAACTTAAAACGGTTCGGACACTGATTCGCTGATAATGAAGGCTTAAGGGTGTGTGTTTGGATAAAACCTCAATATCGATATCAAAAATAATCACGAAGATAGATTCAAATTCTCTTAGGAAAAAGAATAATAAACCAAATCCCGTGTGTGATCGTTGAAACGGATTAGTCAACCCGAATCGTTTCCCAACGAGGCGTGAATTGCCAACGTCGTTTTTGGTTTGGAATTTAATGCTCGATGTTTGATTTGTTTGATTTTGATTTTATTAAGCTACGGGAATAGGGAAAGTAATTAAAGGAATCTATTTTACGGGAAATCCTAGGTGCGAATTAACTAAAACGTAATTAATAAAACGTAATTAAAATGCAACTACGCCTAAATTATATCCTAAAATGCCTAAAACTACTTTTACTCCGAAAAGTAATATGAAAACTATTTTAGAATTAAAACTATTTTTGGATTTTTAAGATTTTATTTAAATTAAAAAAAATTTTAACTATTAAATCTAAATTAAAATACTAAAAATATGAAAATAAAAGAGAAAATGTGAAACTATTTTTATAAAATCTAAAATACCATAAGAGACTTTTCAAACTATTTTTTATTTTTCTGATTAATTTTCTATTTTCTACTAATTTAAAACTATTTTAATCTAATTTAAATTGTGAAAATATCAAATAAAAGGGAAAAATAAGGAAAAATCTTTTATGCTTTTTATATTTTTCTTAAACCGGAAAATTGAAAATTATTTTTGAACTTTTTCTTAATTATTTGCAATAAAAGCTAATTAAAAGTGATTAAAAACTGTTTTAAATCTAGAAAAATACTAAACAGTGACCAAAATTTATGAAAATCTTAGGAAATTTCTAAAAAGTTAATCTAATTTTATGAAAAATATAAAATGTGATGCTTATGTGTAAGATAATAGAGCTGCAGTGTAATTGGATTCTAAATAAGCACTTTTAAGTAAGCAATCTAGCACAATAAGCCACCAAACTTCTACACAAGCTAAATAATACCAAAACTACTCTAAAGAAACTATCTACTGCTACTCCTAACCTTAAATAAGCAGATTACTAAGATAATATGCTAACTGATCTCTTGGGCAAAACAATAACTGGCCCTATGTTTGAGCTTATTCACCAGCTTATCCAAGGAACTTATGTGAAAACCAGATAGGTGGTCTTCAAGACCACCAGAGAGAGCAAATGTGCCAAGTTTGAGACCCTAACTAGTCAGATTGAACTCAGGCAATATCTCGCAAGATCTGCAAAAACCGCTTTGACACCATTTGACTTTTGAAGAACAGTTTGATACTTTGACTTTTGTGAAATTTAAGATCAAATGTAGAACTGATGGTGATGAAATATGATGAAATGAAACTTTATCAAGCTAGATTATCAACTTTTACATCTATATGTGATTATATCAGCAACTAGTTTCACCAGATTATGCATATAAGATCAGTAACTATGAATTTTTGACTTTATTGAAAAACTGATGTAAACATTTGTTGAAATGATGTTACTAGTGTTATCAGAGACTAATGCAACACAAAGCTTAGACCAAGACAGCTATGAACTCAGTTTAATCTAGCAATCCAAACACCCCTTTATGACAGATTATGCAATATATTCTAGTTAAAACACAAAGATAAGATCATTCTAACTACAAAACAGATTCAATGCATCAAAATGAAGCTATGTGATAGCAAGATACACTACTTATAACAGATCTATGAGAAATTATACTACCACTATTTAATAAGCTAGAATATGAGATCAAGATTACACTTACAAGAATCCAGCCACAATGGCTTGCAAACCAGCAATAGAACCACTAAACCTAACCCATATAACATCAAATCAACCCAGATCCATCATCACAACCATCTCTGAACCAAATAAACACCACAGTTGACTTTCGTTGACCAAGAGGTTTTTATTAAGTATTGAGTGAAATGAGATAGTGAAGGTGCAATATAAGCTCACTAAAGCTATAACAAGCTGAAATGAGCTTATTCCATTATTCAAAAGAGCTTATTGATTACTTAAAACAAGAAATGCAAGATTAAAGTTAAAAACTTGGAACTTTGATTAATATTGAAAAAGGGTTACAAGGAATTGAAAATACAATAAAAGCTTAATAAAACATTTATAAAACTACTGAAAATTAAGAACAATAAGCTAAAATGAAAACTAGGAATTGCACGAAATCCATTGTGAGCCAAGAGGGTCTTTATATAGTCATCAAGAGGTCTTGGGATCCCTTTCAGAAGAGCCTAGAAGTCCAATCACAGCCACAAATTCATTCCATGTCACCATAGCCAATCAAAGAGCACCAATTCACCATATGAGGTGTCACGGCCAATGAGATTGCTCCATTTGTCCACGTGGGCAACCTTATCTGACAAGTCAGAGGTTCTAGAAGATAGATAGATTCTTAGTACGATGTTAAGGTGGGTAATTGGTGGGTAAATGGTGGTAAAAATGGTGAATGGGCGCGTTTGGGAGGAAGGAGCACTGTGGGGCGCGTTTGGTTTATTTATAATATTTCAAATGGTTTGACCGGGTCAAGGTACTTTGACTTGGGTTTAGTAACGGGTAAAAGGGTAAAGTGGGTGGATAACCAGGTATTGGGTTTGTTAATATAAAAGGGTGGCCGGGTAAGGTGTTTGGGCCAGGCAGAGTTGGGCCGTGGGTTATGGTTCTAGGATTAGACTTGGTTAAATGGACTTAGGATATATTAGTGATCCAAGAGCAACCATGGGGACCCAAGTTGTATTTTCTCGAAACTTGTGGACCGACATGTAATATTTGAGAATATCTTCAAGGACCATTCTTGTCAATCTTCAAATAGAGCAAGGCCAATTTGCAACTTTTGAAACTTCAAGGGTCAATTTTGCCAATTGCTCAAACTTGAGGGCCGTTTGACATTTCTTCAAACTTGGTTATTTCTTCCAAAAATCATCCTCGAGAATAAAATCTTCATAAATGCTCAATTTTGATCTTCCGGCCGACTTAGCTCTCTTAATCTCTCGTGCTCGGATTTATATCTCGATTTGGTTCCTTTTTGTGTTTTTACATATCCGTACCGCACAAGCACAAACTCGAAAACCACAAATATTAGCAATAAACGGCTCTTTCTTGGTTATTTTGGGTCTATTTTGATGATGAAAAGGTATGTGTTATAGCACATACCAAAATACCCTGACGAGACTATTGTCGTGTCCTCACGCAATGCAATCAACTCACGCTTCTAAACCAAGGATTTCAATCTCTATCTACTAAACCTATGAAGAAGTAGCAAAGATTACTCAAAAGAGATTAAGAAAGCCTTAATTCTAAAAACGCCCCGTATACCTTTTTAATTCACATATATAGAGATTACGATTAAGCACATTCCGGTTATGAATGACGGTTTGTTGAGCTTTCATATCGATCAATAACTCCAACATTTTCAAACGACACGTTAGGATCACGAGTAGAAAACACAACACACATGTGAAGTGACCATACTGGATAGAATACATCGTCTCCGATTTTTCACAAGTCCCAAACTAAGCGTAAAACCGAAATCATTGTTACATACGACTCTAGATGCTAACACTACCCATGGAAGTTACTTGTGTAAATACCTTTGTTCCCATTTTCCTATTTTCCTCTAGATTTTTTATTTTGTGAGAATTGAATTTCTTCAAGTTCTCGCTTCGATAACTTTTATTCCGATAAAGATACAAAGCTAAGTCGATAATTAGTTATCCACCTTCTCTCAAGAACCATTGTCGTAAAATGAGGTCCACATCAAGGAATTTTATTCACTTAAACTTTTGACTTTTTTCATCACTTTTCATCAATAATATATATATATTTTTTTTGCACTTATACTCTTACTTATATGAGCTATGAACTACGGAGCTTCACGGGGTAATTCCAAGACTATAGGCTTCATGAAATGAGGATCCCATCTGGCTAGGCTAAGACCTCACTCAATCCCGGCTAAAGATCCAAGGGTCCGATCTCGACACCGCAGCTCACAACTTTACTTATTACTTTTTCACTTATCACTTATTACTTATTTATTACGGATCCTTGATGTGTACCCAATTTTAAAACAAAAATTATTTTAAGAAGATAAAGAACTAACTATCGCCAAAAACTCAACATCTCTAATTATTGTTAGATGATATGGGGTGAAACAATTTTATGGAACAAAAAGCCATAAGTACCTTCGATGGGCTCTAAAGAGAACCAACTACTCCACGCTTAGCATCTAAACTCATAAGTAACTCTATCATTTCTCGATCTCTCGCAAATTTAAAATCCCAATAATGAGATCCGCGGATGCTTAGCCGATAATTTTAGATTATCTATGGTTAAGGGAACAAGCTAGGGCTCAACACGCCCGGTCAAGTCGTAATTCTATTCCTACTCTCACCAAATGAAAGTCAACAAGGTGTCAAAACATATATTAACTTAGCAAATGCTTCGTCTAATGAAATAAAGTTATGCATATTTAAAGTCACTCAGGAAACTTGCAAATTCTTGGCCTTGTGAGCTAGAATTAGCATTTTATAGCTTCTTGTCTAAGAGACTAGCCAACTTTTCAATCAAAAGACTTAACAAAAGCTTAAATTTTTTAAAATTTTTCACATTTTGTACGCTTTTCATTTTCTAAGGAAAACGGGGTTGCAGAGTACACGATTTAAAAAGCAAGTCGCGGTCAAATCATATCGAAGATTACCCTACCCTCAGACTAGAACAAAACATTGTCCTCAATGTTTAAAGCAAGGGTATCACAAAATCTAAAAGCCGTTTATTAAGTATGCTCAAAGATAAACGTTAGTCGATAAGATTAGATATCGGATTTCCATCAAGATCGATCATGAAACTCGAGTGGAGAAAAGACAAACTTCGAGCACGAGTCTTCATATCGGGAACATCCTAAACACAACATTACAAACAACCAAACACGAGAAATCGAAGAGGCACCCTTCGTGTCACTTATTAGAAAATAGAAAGAAGATAGATGGATAAGCATGGGGTGCCTCCCACGCGCCATCGTTTTTGATTACCGAGTCGCTAGCTCGACTCGATCCCAATTTATTTGTCCATGGGAAGAAAGTTTGAGATCCGGACAACCATAGATGGAATGTCCTCCGAAATAATGTTTCACACGATGACCATTCACCTTGAAATTTGGGCGATCGGTGAGAAAGCTCCACCGCTCCATACGGGAAAACTTGAGCGATGGTGAATGGTCCCGACCAACGGTTTTTGAGTTTGCACGAGAATATCTTCAAGCGAGAGTTAAAGAGGAGAACTTGATCACCAACGTTGAAAACGCGTTTTTGATTTTAGCATCATGAATCCTCTTAGTCTTCTTTGAAAATCAAAGAATTCTCGTAGGCCCGATCCCTAAGCTCGTTTAATTCATTCAATTGAACTTTTGGTGATCACCCGCGGTCTTAAGATCGAATTAGCATGTTTCAAGGCCCGAATGCCTTATGCTCGAGCTCGATGGGCAAGTGACAAGCCTTTCCATACACCAACTTAAATGGGGTGCACTCGATGGGTGTCTTGTAAGCGGTAAAAGGAAAGCCCATAATGCATCGCCTAACTTATCACCCATGAAGCTCGATTTTCTCCTACGGTTCTTTCTAAAATCTGCTCAAACCATTTATTCGAGACCTCAACTTGTCCGCTCGCTTATGGGTGATACGCGGTAGAAAGACGATGGGTAACTCCATATTTAGCCATAACTTTAGCAAATTGTTCATTACGTAAATGGGTACGCGATCATCGATGATAGCACGAGGTGCTCCGAATCGGAAAACAAATTCTTCAAGAACTTAATAACCACTCTGGGCGATGCATGGGGGAAAGCCTTCTCTTCAACCCATTTAGACAAGTAGTCGACGGCCACGAGGATATACTTATTACCCCTAGATGATGAAATGGCCCCATAAAATCGATGCCCCACACGTCAAAAATCTCACAAACTTGAATAGCATTTTGTGGCATTTCATCCTTTGTGAAATTTTCCTTGACGTTGGCAAGAATCACAAGATTTGACTAAATCATGAGCATCTCGATATATGGTAGGCCAATAGAATCCGGAATCAAAAACTTTCTTGGCGGTGTAGCTTGCACCATGATGGCCACCAGCTGGTCCGTTATGGCAAGCATCGAGAATATCAAGAGCCTCTTGGCCATGAACACACCGCGGATTACTTGATCTGCACAAATCTTAAACAAGTAGGATCGTCCCGTAATAATGCTTAATGATGAGTGTGTAAATACTCATCATTTTGGTCAATCGAATCGCAAAACGTTTAAAATGCTCAAAATGCATCAAAATACCGAAAATATCTCAAAATTGCATTTTATATGTTTCGGATGCAAAATGTTTAAAATCGATGAAAATGAGCTAAGTTTGCATAATTGGCGCTTTGAGTCCCCAACTTTCAAAAATGGCAATTTTAGTCCTGAATTTCAAAATTGATGAATTTACCCTGGACATTTTAAATTGAAAAAATGAACATTTTTAATCCTTTGGTAATTCTAATTAATCATTTTTGGTCCTTATGAGAATTTTTGGGAAATTACGATTTCAGTCCTTCAAGTTTCAAAATTGGCAATTGTGATCCTTGGATTATTGAAGATAGCAAGATAGGCCCTTGGACTACAACTTCATAACTTACAGCTTTGGTCCCTAGATTTTCAGAATTACACAATGGGTCCCTAGTGTTGAAATTGGATTCAAATCTAATCCTTGGTCCACTACTAATCCTAAAAGCCCAAAACCATTTACCCTTTACCCGGTCCAAGCCCAATCCACCTTATACCTAAACCCTACCCTTTTCTTCCCCTGTCTTCCCGCCCAAACACACACCAGACACACACTAACCCCCCAGCTCCCAAGAACCACGCCACAAATAAAAAACCTGTCAACCCATCCCATCACAGGACCCTAGCTACCTTGGGAAACTTTTGTTCCCCACACCAAGAATGAAGACAGGGAGACAAGAGGGCTGGCATGCGTGTTTTGTTGTTTTATCTCACACAACAGAGAGAAGTAGCAGAGAAGAGGAGAGAGAGAAGACCATGGAGTGTGATATAAAATTGTAGCCGAGTTATAAGGCAGGGAGTTAGTTTTTGTTGTTTTAGTCTTTCATTTTTCTTTTTAGTTTAGAATTTTATGTTCTAGTTCAATTTTCAGTTTAATTGTCATTTTAAAATTCCATGTAACTTTTAAGTAAAAGTTAATGCATCTTCAGTCTCTTTTTCAATTGTTGCAACTTTAGTTTGAATTTTGTTCACTGAATCTTTAGTTCCATTGAAAGTTGGTTGAAGTTATTTGGAAGAGTTTTCTTTCACCAAGTTCTGATATTTAACTTTACTTTCTCATTGCTAATTTTCATTCTGTGTTAAAGTTTAATTCAAACTCTTATTAGTTTTTACATAGGAAAAATCCGGTGGTTAAGTTTTTTATTCTAGTCATTCACACTCCATTAAGGAGTGTTTGTTCGATGTCCTCAAAGGGGCCAAAGAATTTGTTTTCCACCAGTTTGACTTGCAAAGTCAATCCATGCTAATGTTTTAGTTAAGCTCTTATAAGGTTTAGATAGTTCTAGTGAGATGTATTAAGTTTAGCAAAAACAAAAAAAAAGGGTCAAATTCTGTTTTGCTGAACTGCTCAAGAACAGCAGTTATGCTGTTGTTCAAGAGCCACTTCTATAGTTTATTTGATAGTTGAAATATGAAAATCTTGTTTTCCTTAAGTCATTATGTTGCCAACTCAGTTGGTGTTCAGTTTTATGCATCAACGAACCCCCCAACTTAGTTTAATTTGAAGTCCAAATTTGTCCCATCTCATTTTTATTTTGGTTCTCGCAGCGATGAGATAAGGGGTCAAACGATCTTGATATGATTTCTTTTTAAGTCATTGAAGCCCCTTTCTTCTAAAACAGTTTTCCTGAATCTCCACCATGCTAACCATGTTTTTGTAGCTTGTCCCTGGACTAGAAGCTCGTCTCTAAGCTCATAAATAAGCCCCAACAAGCCACTCCAGGGCTGTTTCAACCTGCAGTCCACAGCAGCAGATAAGTTATTTTCTGAGTGCTTATTGGGCTTTTTCATCAACTTACTCAGGTTCTAGTTATTCCTGTTAGTGTATTAGATTAGTTAGGATCTAGTTTAATTGTATTAATGCTATTCATAGGATCTTTATTGCTTATTTTTTTTTAATCTGTCTTAGCCTAGGAATTCCTTTAGTGTAGTAACTTTTCTTATTGACCCCTTGTTCATCAGTTTCTTTCCCCCGCCTTAGTGTAATTAGTTGCCTTAGTTTAGACGTTTATTGCTTATTTTTCATCTGTCTTAGTTAGGAATTTCTTTAGTTATGCATAATCGTTAACTGTTCCTATTAGTTTGTGCTAAAAAAAAAGAGAGAATAGCAAAAGGGAGTGTTTGGTTGTGTGCTGTCAGAACAGCTGCTAACTGTTTTTGTGTGTGTTTATCTCAGCTGATAGATGTGTCTATTGCTTAATTTAGTTCCCCCTAGGTACCTTTTAAGTTAATTAGGATAGTTTTTATTAGTAGTTAGCTTTTTAAGGCTTGTTGGAGTTTTTGTTCCTTTTGCATTCTTATCCCAAACCGTCTGTGATTTCTTTCTTCTTTGACAAAGCATGTGTTTTCAAGCTTTTCTTGGTTCTAGTTTTCCGTAAAAAGGTCTTTGTTTAGTCCTAAGTTGGTTTGGTGAAAGAAAATCAAGAAAAAAAAAATATATATATAACTTGGCAAAAGTGGTGCCTGATTCGAACACATGACCCCACGGTTCTCAAGCACGCTTACAAGAACCCCACACCATAACCAATCGCTCCAACTCTTTTCCTTGTCATATTTCACTCAAACAAATTCCTTAAATACATTTTGTTTTAGTTTTAAACTTATTAAGCGGTTTAGCTTTTTAACAACTTATATAATGCTTAGTTTTCGAACTCAATATTTTTCTTAGATTTAGCATTTAGCAAAGTAGTTTTCAGAAATTTTTCAGATTTTTCAAAATTAGTTTAGCATTTTTAATTAATTAATTAGATTAAAATGGTTTTTAATTCATAATAAATAAAATAAAACTCGAAAAAATACCCGGCTTTTTCCTAAAATTTTCTTTTGTCATATAGTAAGTAAGAAAATTGTTTTACACTAAATGGACTTTAATTTCACAAATTTTACGTTTTACTTGCTTTCGCGTAATTTTTACATATAACGTGCGTTTTCATTCTAGGTCACGTTTTTAGGTAATTTAGGTTTACGTTTTAATTAAAATAGTTTATTTAAGTTATTTTGTTTTATAAATCAAAAACATCATTTTGCAAATAGTGATAGCGTTTATTTAATATTTTTTATCTTTTTAATTTCCTTTAATTTGCATTTAAGCCTCTGTAATTTGTTGGCTTTTTCTGTAGTTATAATAATATCAAATTCCTTTTCCGTTCAAATCTCTCGATCACTATTCGTTTGGTGATTCTTCGCATAGCTCGCTGGGACATAACGACCCGGGGAAACCCTATACTCTCCTGGACTTCATTGCATTTGTTTCCGGACTGTTTTAAGTTTCTTCTGATTGGCCATTCACAAGTGGTGGCTTGTGAGAAAAACTTGACCGTCTGGGAGCGAATCAAATTTTAGGCGCTTCTTGCGGGAGTCTTGATTATCTTCCGTTTAGCGATTAGTGATTTGGATATTCACTCCTTGTTTATACCATCTCGTATGTATTTATATTTTCTTATACAAACACAAAACCAAAAGATTTTCTTTCTTATTTTTACAAAATGTTTATCAAAAATCCAAAATATCCATCTTTACCTCTCACATCTTTGATACTTCATCCCTACCCCTCCGAAAACATTTGATTCTTTCTATGTCTCATCCTCACCCTCTTGGTTGTCAATGGTGTGGTGGTCCTTATAATGGTGGCAATTGCCCGGTTGTAGCATGGTGGAATCGGGAAGCGGTGCATCTAAACCGGGATCCCTATTCCTACCATAACACAACCGATTTATTCCATCGGCTACCACCTTTGTGAGACTCGTGAGTTTCTTGTTGTAGTCTTGTGGTGGTTCACACTACTGATTCGATTGTCAATCGGGAAACACGCTTGTCTATGAGCGGGTTCTCGATAACAATTATGACTACAACACATATGACTCACGGCCACCTTTCGGTTTCTTGTTGCGAGTATTGTGGAGGTCCACACTTCACTCGATTGTCAAGCAGGGAACCCATTTCCTTGCAACAATTACGACTATTCGTATCAAGACCAACCTCCACGTGCCAAATGATTCAAGCGACTCCTCATGAAACTACAATGGACCTTCTCTTGAAGAGTGCGGGTTATTAAAGAACTTAAGGAGGAGTCGGCTATGTCGTTCAAAACTCTCATGAGAAATCCATAGAAGTTTTGTTAGCGAAGAGCGGGTCGCTAAAATAAATTCCCAAATTGCCTTTGAAAAATCTATTAGGAATCAATTGCAAAAGAAAAAGCACGAGATCTAGCTCTCAATTCGTTTCATTCACGATGGCGGTGATGATGAAGATACCCTTGATATCCTTCAATTTTATAAAGATTCATCAAGTTCATCGGTTGATATCCCAGCAGCTGAGATTCATTCTCAAGCAACTGCTATCACACCAAGCTCCCACTTACTCTCGAACATGGGGACGAGCATCTTGACACTGTTCACGAAAAGAATCGAGGCAATTCATAAAGTCTAGTGTTGAGGACCTTGTCCCAATCCCGAGAGTCACAGGGAACTTTTGACCATATGTGTGATACCCTTCCCTCTTGAGTGTTCAAATGATCATTTGAGACTTTCTCCAATTGTAGCGAAGATTGTGCATCATATGGAGACATCGAGTATGTTGAGGCATCACTTCCACGTACGATGCTAATCATCTTCTTGAGGAGTTCACCGATGAACTCACTCACATCAATCCACTTTCATCGGAAGTGATGATGATCTCTTTGATTTGAAGCCGAACTAGGAGAATTGAAAGTCTCCTTTATAATGATCGTTCACTCACTTCTTATCCCAACGGTCAATGGAGAATATTAATCAATTTGTTCTGAAGCATTCAAAACAACTCTCACTAATCCTCTATTTGAATTAGACTACGAATTCACTTTAATTCTGAGAATCCACTCTTTGATACTCGGATGAGGATAGTGATGAGCCCACAATGGAACAAGAGTTCACAATTTCACTTCATGTGAATGATTCTCTCCATGAAGAGTTCTCCGGTGAACTCTCTCATGACATATCTCATCCGGAACATGATCATTTCTATTTTGATCTTGAGGATGATATTGGCTCGGAGGAAGGTGTACTCTATCATACGAGTTTACCTATTAATGATACTACCCTCACCCTTCCTCCCGATATGTCTACATTTGAGGATGAAGAATGGATCTTGATTGTTATCAAAATCTTTCTTCCTTTCCTTAAATATCTTGTGATTTCTCTTCATCTTCACTCCTTCGGGAATGAAGACACTATCTTTGACCCCGGCATTTTCATTTATCATTTGTGAGCCGGTTCTATGTATATCTCATCGATGTGGAACTTTCACGTGCTTCAAATGTTTATACAAACATTTTGAATGAAAGTCCGATGGAGATTGTCTCTTCCACTTACTTCCCCATGAACAAATTAATTGGGGTCGAGTCAAGCTAGCGACTCGGTAATAAAAAGCAGTGCACACTACATGGGTTTTCACCGTGTGTACCACCCTAGTGTGGGGAGTTTCCCCATTGTTGTATATAAGTTTTCTCAAAAAAAAAAAAAAAAAAAAAAAAAAAATCTCTTTCTAAATAATGGCGTAGTATTTCCCTTTTATGTTCTATGTTTCGGCATAACCGCCGTACTTTGAATATTGAGGGCAATATTCATTTCTAGTGTGGGGAGAATTCTCACGAATTTTATCATGTAATTATACCGCCTAATTCCCCGTTTTGGCCAAAATTTTTTGGAGTAAGTGTTTTGCCTTACTCAATTGGTTATCGATCCGCCTTGTCTAATAAACAAAAGGATTGGCTAATCCAGAGCAAACGGCTCTTGGTAAAGATATCTCAAATCCGTTGACGGCTTGCAATTTGCCCAAAATTGTATGGTATTATTTCACCATATCCTTAAAGGTGAAGAGTTGGCTAGCCATAAGTTTATGGCTTGTGGTAAAGGCGATGGAAAAACCATAATTGGTAATCACTCACCAAAGATAATATTGATAATTTATCTAAGAGTTGGCTAGTCCAGAGCAAGCGGCTTACGGTAAAGACAAATCAAATCCGTTGGAAGGCGGTGGTTTGCTCAAATCATATGGTTATCGATGTACCATGGTTCTTACTTGAGCTGAAACATTTGGCTACTCCGAGTGATGGCTTTTGGTAAAGAGATTCAAAACCATTAAGTTTTCTCAAAAGATTGCTAGGGACTAGCAATAGTTTAGTGTGGGGATTGATGAGTGTGTAAATACTCATCATTTTGGTCAATCGGAACTACAAAGCGTTTAAAATGCTCGAAATGCATCAAAATCTGAAAATATCTCAAAATTGCATTTTATATGTTTGGATGCAAAATGTTTAAAATCGGATGAAAAATGAGCTAAGTTTGCATAATTGGCGGTTTGATCCCCACTTTCAAAATGGCAATTTTAGTCCTAAATTTCAAAATTGATGCGAATTTACCCTGGACATTTTAAATTGAAAAAATGAACATTTTAATCCTTTGGTAATTCTAATTAATCATTTTGGTCCTTATGAGAATTTTTGGGAAATTACGATTTGATCCTTGAAGTTTCAAAATTGGCAATTGTGATCCTTGGATTATTGAAGATAGCAAGATAGGCCTTGGACTACAACTTCATAATTCTGACTTTGGTCCTGGATTTTCGAATTACACAATGGGTCCTAGTGTTGAAATTGGATTCAAATCTAATCCTTGGTCCTACTACTAATCCTAAAGCCCAAAACCATTTACCCTTTACCCGGTCTAAGCCCAATCCACCTTATACCTAAACCCTACCCTTTTTCCCTGTCTTCCCGCCCAAACACACACGGACACACTAACCCCCGACTCCTAAGAAGCCGCCACAAATAAAAACACATCAACCCATCCCATCACGGGACCCTAGCTACCTTGGAAACTTTTGTTCCCCACACCAAGAATGAAGAAAGGGAGACAAGAGGGCAGGCACGCGTGTTTTGTTGTTTTATCTCACACAACAGAGAGAAGTAGCAGAGAAGAGGAGAGAGAGAAGACCATGGAGTGTGATATAAAATTGTAGCCGAGTTATAAGGCAGGGAGTTAGTTTTTGTTGTTTTAGTCTTTCATTTTTCTTTTTAGTTTAGAATTTTATGTTCTAGTTCAGTTTTCAGTTTAATTGTCATTTTAAAATTCCATGTAACTTTTAAGTAAAAGTTAATGCATCTTCAGTCTCTTTTTCAATTGTTGCAACTTTAGTTTGAATTTTGTTCACTGAATCTTTAGTTCCGTTGAAAGTTGGTTTAAGTTATTTGGAAGAGTTTTCTTTCACCAAGTTCTGATATTTAAATTTACTTTCTCATTGCTAATTTTCATTCTGTGTTAAAGTTTAATTCAAACTCTTATTAGTTTTTACATAGGAAAAATCCAGTGGTTAAGTTTTTTATTCTAGTCATTCACACTCCATTAAGGAGTGTTTGGTCGATGTCCTCAAAGGGGCCAAAGAATTTGTTTTCCACCAGTTTGACTTGCAAAGTCAATCCATGCTAATGTTTTAGTTAAGCTCTTATAAGGTTTAGATAGTTCTAGTGAGATGTATTAAGTTTAGCAAAAACAAAAAAAAAAAGGGTCAAATTACATTTCTTTGAATCTTTCAAGAACAAGATTATCTTTGTTGTTCAAGAAACCACTTCTATAGTTTATTTGATAGTTGAAATATGAAAATCTTGTTTTCCTTAAGTCATTATGTTGCCAACTCGGTTGGTGTTCGATTTATGCATCAACGAACCCCCAACTTAGTTTAATTTGAAGTCAAATTTGTCCCATCTCATTTTATTTTGGTTACGCAATAGTGAGATAAGGGTCAAAGCGATCTTGATAATGATTTCTTTTTAAAATTTGGAAGCCCTTTCTTGCCCTCGAAAAGCAGTTTTCTGAATCTCCACCATGCTAACCATGTTTTGTAGCTTGTCCTGGTGGAAGCTCGTCTCTAAGCTCATAAATAAGCCCCACAAGCCACTCGGTCGTTTCAACTGCAGATCCTGACGGATAAGTTATTTTCTGAGTGCTTATTGGGCTTTTTCATCAACTTACTCAGGTCTAGTTATTCCTGTTAGTGTATTAGATTAGTTAGGATCTAGTTTAATTATATTAATGCTATTCATAGGATCTTTATTGCTTATTTTTTTTTTAATATGTCTTAGCCTAGGAATTCCTTTAGTGTAGTAACTTTTCTTATTGACCCCTTGTTCATCAGTTTCTTTCCCCCGCCTTAGTGTAATTAGTTGCCTTAGTTTAGACGTTTATTGCTTATTTTTCATCTGTCTTAGTTAGGAATTTCTTTAGTTATGCATAATCGTTAACTGTTCCTATTAGTTTGTGCTAAAAAAAAAGAGAGAATAGCAAAAGGGAGTGTTTGGTTGTATGCTGTCAGAACAGCAGCTAACTGTTTTTGTGTGTGTTTATCTCAGCTGATAGATGTGTCTATTGCTTAATTTAGTTCCCCCTAGGTACCTTTTAAGTTAATTAGGATAGTTTTTATTAGTAGTTAGCTTTTTAAGGCTTGTTGGAGTTTTGTTCCTTTTACATTTCTTATCCCAAACGTCAGCAGTGATTTCTTCTGCTTGTACAAGCGAGCAGGTTTTCAAGCTTTTCCTGGTTCTAGTTTTCCGTAAAAATGTCTTTGTTTAGTCCTAAGTTGGTTTGGTGAAAGAAAATCAAGAAAAAAAAATATATAACTTGGCAAAAAGTGGTGCACATATTCGAACCTGTGACCCCCTGGTTCTCAAGCACGCACACAGCAACCCCACACCATAACCAACTGCTCCAACTCTTTTTCCTTGTCATATTTCACTCAAACAAATTCCTTAAATACATTTTTGTTTTTAGTTTTTAAA
The DNA here is from genome assembly GCA_022545495.1 of Chrysanthemum lavandulifolium. Lineage (NCBI taxonomy): Eukaryota > Viridiplantae > Streptophyta > Magnoliopsida > Asterales > Asteraceae > Chrysanthemum > Chrysanthemum lavandulifolium. Next base: position 52,413,478 of record CM040246.1, read on the forward strand.
CTTATTAAGCAGTTTAGCTTTTTAACAACTTATATAATGCTTAGTTTTCGAACTCAACATTTTTCTTAGATTTAGCATTTAGCAAAGTAGTTTTCATAATTTTTTCAGATTTTTCAAAATTAGTTTAGCATTTTTAATTAATTAATTAGATTAAAATGGTTTTTAATTCATAATAAATAAAATAAAACTCGAAAAAATACCCGGCTTTTTCCTAAAATTTTCTTTTGTCATATAGTAAGTAAGAAAATTGTTTTTACACTCGTAGGACTTTTATTTCACAAATTTTACGTTTTACTTACTTGACCGCGTAATTTTTACATATAACGTGCGTTTTCATTCTAGGTCACGTTTTTAGGTAATTTAGGTTTACGTTTTAATTAAAATAGTTTATTTAAGTTATTTTGTTTTATAAATCAAAACATCATTTTGCAAATAGTGATAGCGTTTATTTAGTATTTTTTATCTTTTTAATTTCCTTTAATTTGCATTTAAGCCTCTGTAATTTGTTGGCTTTTTCTGTAGTTATAATAATATCAAATTCCTTTTCCGTTTAAATCTCTTGATCACTATTCGTTTGGTGATTCTTAGCATAGCTCATTTGACATAACGACCGGGAAACCTATACTCTCCTGGACTTCATTGCATTTGTTTCGGATGTTTTAAGTTTCTTCATAGTTGGCCATTCACAAGTGGTGGCTTGTGTGAGAAAACTTGACCGTCTGGGAGCGAATCACTTAACATCTTTGAAAAACTTGTTCTTTTGTTGGGACGACATCCCTTTCACGATGAAATTGCCCGCATGGTAATTTGCAAAGTCGGCAAACCATGGGGTGGTCGGGTCTTTCTTAGCAACCATCCCAAGTGTCTAAAGAGGAAATGTTTCCGTAATCTCCTTTTTCTCAAGCACACTTTGATGGGGATTCTCAAGTCTAGAAAGGTGATCGGCAGCAAGGTTCTCCGCTCCTTTTTTTGTCAAGAATAGTAACATCAAACTCTTGAAGGAGGAGAACCCACGCAAGTAATCGTGTTAGCATCTTGCTTTGCCAAAGATATTAAGGCGTAATGGTCGGTATACACTATGGTCTTGATAAGACAAGGTAAGGTCGAAATTTCTCAAAAGCATAAACAACGACCATAATTCCTTTTCGATGAGTCGTGTAATTGTGTTGGGCCTCGGACAATGTCTTACTCGCATAGTGTATGGGTTGAAAATGTTTGACTTACGTTGCCCCAAGAGTGCCCC